>CAJQZJ010033894.1:2998648-3123167 GCA_907164525.1 Lophiomys imhausi
TTAGGATTAGGGCAGGGCTCTGTTCTTATCTTTCCAGGAGATTTAAAGCATCCACTCAAGGAATCCAGGGACAACTGGACAACGGAAACCTCAGCAGAAAACAGATCAGACACCAAAGAAGATGAGTGGCCCGGATGATCCAGCTTTGCAGACTTCCTCAATAGCAGTTTCCTCAAAAGTCTACAACCACAACAACTCAAAATCTCTAAGATCGTTCAGCTCCACAGACTTCTCCAGCCAGAACTTCAGTAAATCTCTGAAGATCAGCTTCTGTCTATGAACTTTGTTGGACATCTAAATAGCTGAGCACAAAGGGACTGAACATCAAATGATTCTATTAACATTTTTAACCATTTTTCCATTCTTATTTGGGCCCCAAACAGGTTTACTAAGTCCCAAATCAGCAGGAAGTCATTTTAAGAGAACAAACGTCCCATCCCCAGAAGGTGGGGAGGGTGTTCCCCCCCTTTGGTTAAAATTTTGTTATTTAGGGGAAGAGACTACAAGCTGTTAAATGGTCTTGTTAAATGGGTTTTGGAGGTTAGACCCAGGTACTTCTCTCTTTTTCTTTTCTGTATCCTTCTTTCTCTCCTATGTAGGAGTGAACAGACTTGAGAAAAATGGGACATAGACATAGTATAGGAAAGATCAAGAAAAAAGGACAGATTCTTGAATATGGCATTATACCTTTGTATATTGATACAAAATTAATATTATATTTGGCTAAATTGGTATTGATCATTGTATATTAATGCAAAATTAAGATTGTATTGGGCTACATCGGTATTGATCTTTGTATATTGATACAAAATTAAGATTATATTTGGCCACATTGGTATTGATCTTTGTATATTGATACAAAATTAAGGGTAACGCTTCTTAAAGGTATTGTTCCTAGAAAATGAAATGTCAAGTTTTGGCCTCTTGATACCAACAAACATAAACTGTTTAGGATAATTAAGAAATGGAAGCAAATAATCATGCAAACGTGTCATTTTGTTAGTTATCATGACAGTCTATCACAGTTATTTTCTAAGCTACTCAGAAATCAAGTTGCTAAGAGACAAGCAATATTTGCTTATCTAAATATAAGAGATAGATAGGGCATCTTCAAAAACCTCAAGAGATCTGCAGAATATGGCATTCAAAGATGTTTTCTTAACTTAAGATTTTTTGATATCGAGACATGTCAGCTCCTGACAGCACCTCCTATTCTACTCCAAGTAGAAGATGAGCATCGAAGAATCTCCAGTGGGATATGATTGAATTGGTGGTAAGCCTTTCTCTTGGCAAGAAAAACCCCTTGCTTCAACTGTAGACAGACTTCTGTCCAAAAAGGACAAAACTTGGAAGCACATAAGTCGACAGCCTAGCTCCACCAAGACAGGGTAGGTAAGTCCTTCATAATTCCTGCTCTACAATCAATGTCTGTCAGAGAAATGGGGCCAAATGTCTGAAGATTGATGCTGTAATGTATGGAGAGAAAATGGGAACTGTCTAGGTAGCCACTGGTATGTCATTTCTTAGTTTTGGAAGCTGCAGGCCCTGCACTTCCTACATAATCAGATATACTTATCCCTCTTAGGTCTCTGAGGTGGTTGAAGAATAGACAGCTAGAGTCTCATAGTTAAATTTTGAGTGGTTTAGGAATCAAGAGGGTGTTCTGGATCTAAGAAGATATTTTTAAAATTGTGAGGCAAGTTATATGAAAGCTCAGTTAGATATAGAACTTTAAACTCATGGAGATGGTTAGATAGTAGAATGTTAAAGTCAGGTCCCAAATACCTATGGACTGGACATTGGGAATGTGTGCTAAGCCATATAACTCTCAAAATTGTGGCTTATTTATTCCTGTTGTTTTGTATTGTATTTTTTGTTATTAGAGAAAGAACCATTTGTTGGACTGAAAGGGGGTGCTGTTGGAGGGAAAAAGGTATACCTTAAACTTAAAAAAAAAGAGGGAAGAGGATGGGGGTTAATGGGGAAGAGGATGGGAGGGTGGGACTGGAGGGGTAGTAGGTTGGGGATTGTGATTGAGATGTAACTTGAAGAAAGAAAAAATAAATTATTAAAAAAAGTTTCTTCCAAATGTATATGGCATCTATGTGAACAGTGAAAAACAGGTTTCCCTACAGTAGGACTTCAGTATGAGGTGGATTTCACAAACACTGTCCTGGGATCAGTCCCCCAACACTGTAATTTTTTATGGAAAATTCAAGTTGCATTGAATGGCATTGTATTTGGAAATTGAAGAGTACAAATGAATAAACTGAGACCAGAGATGCTATGTAACTTTTTCACCTGCTAGTGAGCAAAAGCTTCACTTCTCATGCAGAAAATAATTTCCTGTGCTAGAGTGTTCCCTCTTGATTCATAGATTATAAATTTTTCTTCAGTTTCTCCCTATTATTGAAAATATATTGTTTTCCACATAATATATCCTAATTATGGAATGTACTCCCTTGACTCTTTCTAGTTCAGTTCCCCCTCATGCCTCCTCCCTTCTGGATCTAACCCCAGTCTTTCATAAGGAAAAAAATCAGGCTTCTAAGGGATAATAATAAATTAAACCAAAGATTGACACATCAGAATAGAGCAAAACAAACAAAAAGAAGGAAAGAGCCCTAGGAAAGGCACAAGAGCCAGAATATATATGTAGATACTCATTCGTTCACACACCCAAATATCCCACAAAAACATTAAATTGGAAGTATACACACACACACACACACACACACACACACACACACACACACACACATACACACATACACATTATAAAATAAGATTTTTTTTGAAAGAAAAGTCCTGACATGACAATATAAGACAAGGAATCTTCAAAGTTTCTACTGAGTTCATTTTCTATTGGCCATATACTGCTGTACCTGTTGCCTACTCTTTTTTTTTTTTTTGGTTTTCTTTCTCATTTTTTTAAACATTTGTTTATTTCCTCAAGATACATCTCAGTCAAAATCCCTGCCTCCTGCCTCCTCCCCCTTTCCATCCCCTCTTCCTACCCTCTTCCTCCTCACCCTCCTTTCTGCTTTTTGTTGTTGTTGTTTTTTTTTAATTCAAGGTGTATCTTTCCCCCCCCAACATCTCTCCCTTTTAGTCCAATAACAGGCTCCTTTTCTTATAACAGTGACTATAATACAAAACAATAAGAACAAATAGGCCACAATTATGAAAACTATAGAATATAACATACATTTCCAATGTCCAGCCCATATGTACTTGGCAACTGATATTAATATTTGGTTGTCTGTCTATCTCAATGAGTTTAAAGTTCTAACCTAACTCCATTTCCATCCTAACTTGCATTACCAACTTAAAAACATCTTATTAGAATATGCTTTTAATTCCTAAACAATCTAAAATTTAACTGTGAGACTATAACTATCTAGTCTTCAACCACATCAGGGACTTGAGAAAGATAAATATATCTGAGTAAACAGGAAGTGCAGAGCCAGCACCTTCCAAAACTAAGAAATGATAGACAACTGGCTGCTTGAACAGTTCCCAATTTCTCTTAATACATTGGACCATCTATCTTCAGTCTTTTGGCCCAGTATTTCTGACAGAGATGAAGGAATTTATGAAGGACTTTCCTATTCTGTCTTATCAGAGGCCATCAACTTACCTGCTTCCAAATTTTGTCCTTTTCTGACAGAGTTCTGTCTACATTTGAAGCAAGGACTTTCTTTTTCCCAGTGACAAGCTTGCCACTAATACAGCCATCTCCAAATGGTGATTCTTCATCTACTTGGAGTAGAATGGGTGGTGCTGTCAGGAGCTGACAGGTCTCAATATCAAAAAAATCTTGAGTTAAGATAATATCTTTGAATGCCATATTCTACAGATCTTGAGGTTTTTGAAGACCACCTATCTATATCTGTATATTGGATAAGCAAATGTCTCTTAGCAACTTGATTTCTGATTAACTTAGAAAACATCTGTGATACACTATGCTAGTACCTAACAAAATGACATTTTAATGACTATTGATTTGCATTTCTTAATTATTCTAAAGTGTGTATGACAGTTGCTATCAAAAGGCCAAAACTTCACCTTACATTTTTAAGCATTACATAGGTACAATACCTTAAAGAGACTTAACCTTAATTTTGTATCAATATACAAAGATTAGTACCGATGTAGTCAAATATAGTCTTAATATTGTAGCAATATACAAAGATATAAGAGCATATTCAATAATCTATCCCTTTTCCTTTTCATTCCTATATTATGTCTATATCCCATTTTTTAAAGTCTTTTTGCCCCTACATAGAAGAGAAAGAAGGATAGAGAAAATAAAAAGAGAGAGATCCTTGGGTCTAACCTCCAAAACCCATTTAACAAGACCATTTAACAACTTGTAACTAACCCCGCCCCCAAATAACAACAAACATCTATAACCCAGCAAATGACCAAAGGGGGAATAAAATAAAATGAAATCAAATCAAATCAAATCAAATCACTCACCCCACCTTATGGTAATGGAACATCACTCTCTTAAAATTACTTCTTGCTGATTTGGGATGTAGGAAACCTGTTTGGGGGCCCAAATAAAAATGGAAAAAATGGTAAAGCAAGTTAATAGTAACATTTGATGTTTAGTTCTTTTGTGTTCAGCTATTTAAATGGCTAAGAAGTTTATAGTCAGAGGCTGAACTTCAGGGCTTTACTGAAGTTCTGTCTGCAGCAGTCCGTGAGGCTGAACTATCTTAGTTAGCCTGATTGTAGATTTTTGAGGAAATCAAACAAATCTGCCTTCCAAGTATTGGGATCAAAGGTGTGTGCCTCCCAATTGTTGGGATTAAACGTGTGCAGGAGAGGGTAGGAGGATAGAACTGGGAGGTGTGGAAAGAGGGCACTATGGTGGAGATGTAACTTAATGTAATAAATAAACATTATAATTAAAAAAAAAGGTGTGCACCACCAATGCTGGATCAAAGTTTTTCTCTGTTTGGAGCTTGCTCTGTGTCAGGCTGACCTTGAACTCAGAGATCTGCATGTTTCTGTCTCCAGTGTGTTGGTTTTAAAGGAGTATGCCTCTCAAGTGATTCAATTAAAGGTGTGAACCATCACCACCCTGTTAATTGTAACTCTAGAATTTAGAAGACAACTAACTCTGTGGTGATCCTCCTGTCTCTGCTGGATTTAAAGGCATGGGCTAACACTGCCCTTCTCAAATATTTTACCTTAGCTCCAAATTACTTCACCTCTTACAGGTTTAGAAAATCAGTTTGAACTGTAGTAACCCTTAATTTACTTACAACATTTTAAATCTAACTGCCTTTTTAAAATCAAACAATGAAAATGTCCTTTATATATAAGAAAAAAAAAACTTATAAGCTGATATCCCGGAGTATGTGAGCTATGTGGAACCTGCAGTCTAACATTCTAACCTGAAATTAAGACCATTTTTCTTTTCATGCCAGTAAGGCAAGTGTGTCTTTGGTAAATTATCATTTGAAAATTTTATATTTTATTTTTATTATATTTTTAAGTTTACTTACCCTTTTTTAAAAAAAATAATTTGTTTTTTTCAAGTTACCTCTCGAACATAGTTTCCTCCCTCTCCCCTCTCTGTTCATCCTTCCCTCCCTCCCTCGCTCCCTCCCTCACTATTCCTCTTCTAGTACTCTACTACTCCTCAGATGAGCTGGGCCCTCACATATGTCAATCATGTGAAGGCCAAGAGCTTCCTCTTATAGTGGGGATTGATATGGCATACTATCTAAGTTAAGGTGAAGGGTGTTGATCCCCTAATTTCTTTCTCAGTCCATTTATCTTTTGTGTAAAGAAGGGCTACTGATTTTTTAAAATTAATTTTCTATCCAGTCACCTTGCTGAAGGAGTTTATTAGCTGTAGGAGTTCTCTGGTGCAATTTTTGGGGTCACTTGTGTATACTATTATATCATTTGTGAATAGGAATACTTTGATTTCTTTCTTTCCAATTTGTATCCTCTTGATCTCATTTAGTTGTGTTACTACTCTAGCTAAAACTTCAACTACTATGTTGAAGAGATACAAAGAGAGTGGGCAGCCTTTTCTTGTCCCTGGTTTTAGAGGAAATGCCTTTAGTTTCTCTCCATTTAGTTTGTTGTTAGCTATTGGGTTGTAAATTGCCTTTATTATATTTAAGTATGGTCCTTGTAAGCCTGATCTTGCCAAGACTTTTAACATGAAGGCATGCTTGATTTTGTCAAAAGCTTTTTCAGCATCCAATGAGATGATCATGTGTTTTTTTTCTTTCAGCTTGTTTATGTGGTGGATTACATTGATAGATTTTCATATGTTAAACCACCCCTGGATCCCTGGGATGAAGACTACTTACTCATGGTGTACGATCCTTTTGATATGATCTTGGATCTGGTTTGCAAGTATTTTATTGTGTATTTTTGCATCCATGTTCATAAGGGAAATTGGTCTGAAATTATTTTTCTCCATTGGGTCTGTGCAGTTTTGGTATCAGGGTGACTGTGGCCTCATAGAATGAGTTTGGCAGTGTTCCTTTTGTTTCTATATTGTTGAAGAGTTTGAAGAATATTGGTGCTAGCTCTTCTTTGAAGGTCTGGTAGATATCTGAGATGAAATAATCTGGCCTTTGGCTTTTTTTAGTTGGAAAACTTCAAAGGACTTCTATTTTCTTAAGGGTGTTAGGAATGTTTACTTTATTTATCTATTTTTGGTCTAACCTTGGTAGGTGGAATCTATCAAGAAAATTGTCCATTTCATTTAGGTTTTCCAATTTTGTGGAGTACAAATTTTTGAAGTAAGACCTATGATTCTTTGTATTTCTTCAATGTCTGTTGTTCTTTCCCCCTTTCCATTTCTGATTTTGTTGTTTTGTATATTTTACCTCTGCCTTTTAGTTAGTTTGGCTAAGGGTTTGTCCATTTTGTTGATTTTCTCAAAGAACCAACTCAATTTTGGTGATTCTTTGTATTGTTCTTTTTGTTTCTGAGTTATTGATTTCAACCCTGAGTTTGATAATTTCCTCTCATCTGCTCCTCTTGAAAGTGTTTGCTTTTTTTTTTTTTTTGTTCTATCTCTTTCAGGTGTGCTTTTAGGTTGCTAATATGGGAACTCTCCAATTTCTTTTTGAAGGCACTAAGTACTATTAACTTTCCATTTAGCACTGCTTTCAATGTGTACCATAAGTTTGGGTATGTTGTGTCTTCATTTTCATTGAATTCTAAGAAGACTTTAATTTCTTTTTTTATTTCTTCCTTGACCCAGAGGTGTGGGGGAAAGTCTAATAACATTGCTTTTGATAGGCTCATTTCTATGCTGAGATCTGGTTACCACCCCTTCTGAAGCATTCTATTGATTGGTTAATAAAAGATTCTATTTGCCAATTATCTGGGCAGAAAGAATATAGGAAGGTGGGACTTCCTGAGATTAAAACAGGAATTCTGCATTTTACACAGGGGATTTGGTCTTTTCACCAGGAGACATGGAAGCAGATAGACGTGTTTGAGAACTCTGGGAGGTAATCACAGGCACATGGCGGTTTGGGATCAGGTGATCCAGGTTAACTTAGAGTACCTAATTGAGAGTCTTCCCAGCTAAGGGCTAAGCATTGGAACATTAAAAGGTCTTGGTATATTTAATTATTGGGGAAAGGGCCACTTGCGCCTTATAGGCTGCCAGTCCCAGCAATGCAGGGCCGTAGGACTCCCATCGAACTCTGTTGAATCTCCTGCCAAGCTTCTGGTAATTCTACCAGCCTAATATAACAACTTATATTACTTAACAGAGTAGGTTACAGGTGGTGTAGGCAACACTTTTTCTGGGGCTTTTTCCCCAGGATAAATCAGGCTGCCAGTTAAGGTGGGGTAGGCCCGTCAGCTGATATTCTGTCAGGCTGCCTACTGCTCTGCCAAGCCACAGCCGGCTGCTCCACCACCCTAATCTTACAATTTATACTTATTAATAAATACAATTGATAATTAAATTGCAGTTTCACAGAGTTCATTCAATAGAGAGTTGTTCAGTTTCTATGTGTTTGCAGGCTTTCTGTTGTTTTTATTATTGTTGAAGTCTAGCTTTATTCCATGATGGTCTGATAAATTACAAGGGGTAATTTCAATTTTCCTGTATCTGTTGAGGCTTGCTTTATGACCAACTATATGGTTGATTTTGGAGAAGGTTCCATGAGGTGCTGAAAAGAAAGTATATTCTTTTGTTTTTGGGTGAAATATTCTGAGGATACCACTCAGGTCTATTTGATTCCTGGGATCTGTCAGTTTCCTTATTTCTCTGTTTGGTTTCTGCATCATTGATCTGTCCAGTAATGTGAGTATGTGTTGAAGACTCCCACTATTAATGTGTGGAGTTTGATGTGGGATTTGAGCTTTAGTACTGTTTTTTTTTTTTTTTAACAAATGTGAGTGCCCTTACATTTGGGGCATAGATGTTCAGTATTGAGATGTCATCTTGGTGGATTTTTCCTTTGATGAGTATGAAGTGTCCTTCCCCATCTCTTTTGATTAACGTTGATTGAAAGTCTAATTTATTGCACACTAGAATGGGTACTCCAGCTTGTTTCTTGGGTCCATTTGCTTGGTATATCTTTTTACATCCCTTTACTTGGATATAATGCCTATCTTTTTTGCTGACGTGTGTTTCTTATAAGCAGCAGGATGATGGATTCTATTTTCCCATCCATTCTGCTAGCCTGTGTCTTTTTATGGGGGAATTGAATCCTTTGATGTTGAGTGATATTAATGACCAGTGATTGTTACTTCCTGCCATCTTGATGTTGTTGGAAGTAGTGTGTGAGTGAGCTTCTCTTCTTTTGGTTTTTGGTGCCTTTGGGTTATTTGCTTCCTATGTTTTCTGGTGTGTAGTTAACCTCTTTGAGTTGGAGTTTTCCTTCTAGCATCTTCTATATAGCTGGATTTGTGTATAGATATTGTTTGAATTTAGTTTTGTCATGGAATATCTTGTTTTCTCCATCTATGTTGATTGACAATTTTGCTGCATATAGTAGTCTGGCCTGGAATTTGTGTTTTTTTTGAGTCTGTAAGATGTCTGTCCAGGCCCTTCTGGCTTTTAGTGTCTCTGATGAAAAGTCAAGTGTGATTCTGATAGGGTTGTCATTATATGTTACTTGACCCTTCTTTCTTTGTTCTGTGCATTTACTCTTTGATTATTATGTGGTAGAAGGATTTTCTTTTCTGGTCTAGTCTATTTGGAGTTCTGTAGGCTTCTTGTATAGTCATAGGCATGTCTTTCTTTAGGTTTGGGAAATTCTCTTCTGTGATTTTTTTTGAAGATATTTTCTGGTCCATGGAACTGGGAATCTTCTCTTTCTTCTATTCCTATTATTCTCTCATTTCATCTTTTCATAGTGTCCTTGATTTCCTGAAGGCTTTGTGTCAGGACTTTTTTTGATTTTACATTTTCTTTAACAGATGTATCAATTTCTTCAATTTTATCCTCTGTGCCTGAAATCTTTTCTTCTATCTCTTGTATTCTGTTGGTGATGCTTGTTTCTGAAGTTTCTTTTCTTTTCATAAGATATTACACTTCCATGGACATCTCAGCTTGTGCTTTCTTTATTGCTTCAACTTCCCATTTCCAGTCTTCCATTCCTTTAAGAGCTTTATTCCTTTTCATCATCTCTTTTGCAGTTTTTTGTTGTTGCTGTCTGAGGTATTTGATTTACTCCCTTAAGCCTTCTATTGTTAATATAAGCTCAGGATTAAGGCCATTTTCCTTTGTTTCAGTTATGTTAGGATTTCCAGGGTTTTCTGTAGCATTAAAGCTAGGTTATGGAGATGTCATATTGCTTTGGGTTTTGTTGGTTTTTTTTTTTTTTGATCGTGTTCTTCCACTGGCCTTTAGTTATCTGGTTGACTCTGGTGTTGTCTGGTTGATTCTGATGCCAGCTGGCCTTGGTACTCAGGAAAACCCCTGTTCTGGGGGCTGGGTGATCCTGAGATCCTGGTTTCCACTTCCGGATGATGGGTAGGTTCCTGTAATAGACTGGTTCTTAGAGAGTGATTACTGCTCTCCTCAATTGGTTGTGACCCAATTGTGCTTATATACAGGGGATTGGAGTGGGGAGGGGGCTACTTTGTGAGTACCTGAGAGCTGGTGGGTTTCCTCAGGAAGGACGGTCAAGCTGTGGTTGGGCCTGTTTTCTCCCCTCCCTGGCACAGTCATTCTGGTTCACCAGCTAGGCTGACCTTTCAGGCAGGGAACTCCACCCAAGAAAGGTGCCAGCATCAGCGAGGCTGCTGCTGACTGCCTCAAAAGCTCAGGTGCTTGGGTGAGTGACCTGGTCCACTGTTTGTGGTGAACACACTGTCACTGACTCTGTTTGCAGTCATTCTGGGCTCCTGATTGTTTTCCTGAGACTGGGTTTGGTCTCTGCCACTCAGCTAAAGTGCACACTGTGCCGCCATATTGGGAACTCTGGAAAAAATACCATACTTAACTTTAATCTTGTGGTCCAGCTGTTTTTCCTGGTTTGGTGTACAGATCTGTGGAGGCTGGATATCAGGAAGAGAGGCGGGACTGCTAATTTGTAGCTAGAACCATTGGCTGGATATGTTTGTGTGCTGGATCTGCTCTGGTTGGTGCTCCTCTTCAGATAGGTGACCTAGATGGCTGATCTCAGGATGAAGTTTCTGGAGCCTGCATATGCTGTTTTGTGTGGTGACCAGTCTCAGTGTTCGCTGCAGAAATCCAGACACCATCTTTGTTTCACAGTCGGCTGAAGGACCTCACATTCGATCCACAGTCACTAATCTTATCCACCCAGTACTCAGATACCATGCTCTATGGATGGTGCCATCTTGGATCCTCCTCCTGTTGCCTACTCTTAGAGTAGTTTGTTACCCCAGCGATACTCCCTTGGAGAGAAATAAATTTGCATTTGCAAGTGATAATCAATTGGAGATAACTTCTGAATTAGAGATGGGAATATGTCTACTTCTTTCAGTCTAGGACTCCATCTCCTGGAGACCCATGCAGACCCTCTGCATGCTACCTCAGTTTCTATGAGTTCATATGTGAATTGATTCTGTTGATTTCAAAGTTCTTGTTTTTCTCATCTCCTCCATTTTCTCTGGCTCTTACACTCTTTCAAACTTTTTTCCTTGATCTCCAAGGGGAGGGATTTGATGGAGAAATCCCATTTAAGCCTGAGTGCTCCTAATCTCTCATTATTGGCACAATGTCTACATGTGCCTCTCTTATTTTCCATCTGCTGCAGGAGGAAACTTCTCAGATTATGACCAAGCAGGACACAGATCTGATTCATAGATTATTTTTAAATATGCATTGGTTACTTGTTTATTACAACATAATTTTACAATTATTTACTAAACTTAGAATAAGATAGAATTTGTAAAATAGTCATGAAACTAGCAAATAGAAAAACAAATATCTAAATATTTAACCTTTGATAATTCTGTTTTCTAAGATGACTTCAGAGTAAGGGATATTCATATTCACCAGAAGTCAGTTTATCTTGTCTATAAAGATACATCACAATTTATTTTTGCCTACTGTCTAGGCTTTGTGATGAATTAAGAAAGGTAATTAGGTAATAAACTTTTCATAATGTATTGTAGCTGTTATTAAACTATAAGCATTCAAAATATCTATATTGAAGTCTAGAAGATGGAAAAGTTTAATCTGCCATTTGCTGTAATTATACAGCCACTTAAATGAAGACAAACATTTCAGCAATGTGTTAATGACTCGCAGGTGAAATGTCAAGTGACTGAAAAGATGGTAGGTGGGCAATGAGAAATGAGTTTGAGGCTGTTACATTCATAAAAACATTATTTCTTCATCGGTTGACCTTTCATTGTCCTTGCTATTAAAAATTCATCTACTTAGATAATTGATACTTTTCATTAATGATAGATTTTTCCATTTAAAAATTCTGTCTTAAGCCTCATATTTAACAATACAGTGGTATCAACTGTGCAGAGGATGTTTTCATAATGAGTTGCATATGGTACTTAGTTCTCTGCATCATCACCACACATAGTCCTCTCAGTTATTTCCTCTCTTTCTAGTTCCCTCTGTATCTTTTCTTTTTGAAGGCTTAAGACTCATTAGAAATCCAAAACTGCCTGGGTACTCAGTTTCTAGATTTCTCCAAGAATATTGGCCATGTTTCTGTTGTACATAGTCAGGATCAGAATACTGATATTGCTGTAATATTAAATACTATTAGCTTGAATACAGGCTCTATTATGAATGACTCAGCTTTTACATATAGTGTTTAGCGTATATATTTCTATGGAATCCATGCATCTATCCATGTAATCATCATCTCAACCAGAACAGACATGCTTCATTACCATAAATTACTTCTTGCTACCACTGGGTAGTCAAAAATCCTAATCTTAATTTCTGATAACTGCTATCTCTTTTCAACAAGTGTAATTTTATTACTTTGAATTTTATATAACTGTAATCATTGCTCATCTTTTAATTTTTCTTTAATTTACTCTCTCTCTCTCTCTCTGTGTTTCCACACACACATGCCTGTGTATTCATGTATGCTTGTGGGTATCAGAAAATAGCTGTGGGTTTCTATTCTCTCCTTCCACCATATGGGTTCACAGGCCTGATCTCAGGTCATCTTAGAGACAAATACCCTTAAACACTGAGCCATCAGACTAGGACCTTTAGAAGAGGTACTTTTATTTTATGCATTCCAAGTTAGGAAACATAGTGAACAAGACCTGAGGTTGCTTTGCTGAGAATCACCCCATCAGTAAGAGTGATGTATTGAGTAAAGATTTCTATCACCATTTCTGACTGCAAATTCTGTCTGCTTAGCTATGTTGGCGATTTTTCATTTCACAGTTTCATACCTTGTAAATGTCTAGGTCCTAATGACATTAAAATGCATGCTACAGTTTACAGAAGTTGTTCAAGTTTACCTTTAAAGAAATCTTATTTGTTTTCCAAGTAAAGTAGCCTTTCATGAATTCTTTAGATGTTTGTCTGACCAGAATGGGATATATAGAGTGTATGATAAACAATGGATCTCTTAGATAAAATTCTCATCTTGGAAGATATGGTTTACTCAACTAGTATTACTTAGGCCCTTTTTAGATTATTAAAAATTTTAATTGTGCTAAGAACAATTAACCTAAATTCTATCTTCTTAATTGTTTGTTCTATAACTGCACAGTTTGCAGTGTTGCATTATCAGCTATAGGTGTAATGTGCAATATATTCCCAGAATGCACACATCTTACATGATTAAAATGTTTGTCCTACTGAACAGGAAGTCTCTACTATTGCCTCTCTCCATATACTCTACCAGAACTTGATTTTCTGTTTCTGCTTTTGATATCTTCATGTAACTCATGTGAGTGAGATCAAGTATTATTTGTTTATCTGTGCCTGGATCTATTTTATTTAGCATAGTATTTTCCAGGTTCATTACTATTGATGCACAGTGCAGAAATTACATATTTTTAAGGCTGTATATTATTCTATTGTATCTATATCTATATATATCTTTGTATGTGATATCTTTCTATCATCTATCTACAATCTCTCTATCTCTCTTTCTATCTCTATCTATCTATCTATCTATGTATCTATCTATCTATCTATCTATCTATCTATCTATCTATCTATCTATCTATTTATCTATCTAACTAACCTACTATAGTACATTTCTTTATCCAATGAAACCTCAGTCAATTTCCACTAGCTGTTGTGTCTAGTGGTTTAAAGAACATGAGAATGATCTATCTATCTATCTATCTATCTATCTATCTATCTATCATCTATCTGTCTATCATCTATCTATCCATTAATCTACACACACACACACACACACACACACACACACACACACACACACACTCAGGGGCAATTTTAGCAGAGTTCTAAAGAAGTAGGCAAGCAATAAATTCTAACAACTGCAGGAGGAAAACAGAGAAGAGAAGGGGGAGAAAGCCATGTCCTTTGAATTAAGCTAGCATGGATATCCACCACAAGGTGGCAACATGGCAGGGAGTAGGGAACTTTAGGTAAAGAGTAAGGAAGCCTAAAGTACCAGCAAAATTATATTTAAACTCCTATTTAGTATTTTTATTTCAATCCTTTTCATCAACACAAGGAAGTGAGATTAGTAGATCATATCAAAATTGTACTTTTAACTTCATTGGAAGCAGTACTATTTTTCATTTATCTAAACCTTTCTTAATGCTACATGCTTACTCATTTTGACTACTTTGAAATGACTTATTTTTCCCAGTGTCAAGTTGAAGGACCCAGAGCTAAATATAGATAAAATATCCAAACTAAAAATATATTATAGTAAATTACTAACAACAATAATAGCAACAACAACAAAAACAAAATAAAACAGAATAGGAAGACATTTGTACCAGGTAATTGAAGTAAGATGACAAATTGGGTACCTAGATGAAACATCTGGCTTACAGATATTTCAGTCTGCATTGCTCTATATTGAATTTTCCAAATTTTGCTTTGAGCTAGTTACAAACATCCAGTGAAAGGAAGTGATATGAATTATAGGTTTTTACTTATTTCTTTTATTTTTTTAAAATCTGGCTTTTTGGTTCTTTAATATTGGTACTTGACATTAAAGTTGAAGCTAAGTCATTAATGACTGTTATGTGTTGGTTACAACTTTCAAGTTTGTCATGGTGACTGCAAAGCCTTAGCAGATTAGCCTTCTGGACATCCAGGTGCGTCTGCACTTGTGGCATCTGATGAAGAGGCAGGATGTGATGTTTTCTCAAGACACCTTCTGGCCTTACAATTTAGAGGTTCTTGAATTAGAATTTAATTCTTCTCTAGAAGGGCATTTCATGTACCCTGATTTACAAAATATTGTTGCTGTAAGAGGTGAAAAAAACTTCTAGGTCAGAAAGGATTGAAATGTGGTGAACCTTTGCAGATTCATAGTTGTAGTCCTACATTAATAAAACCAAGGCAGATAATTTCTGTAACCTTAATTAACTTGGTCTTCCCCATGTTACTCATGCAATGCTGTGCATATAGAAAGAAAGTCTGGTTCTGAAGCATGTTGCAATGAGGAATTGTGGCACAATATATCATTGCTTCTGGGAACAATGAATTGTTTTCTTAGAAAAACTCAGAAAGGCAGTGATTGAGAAAGACTAGAAGTGCTTGATCCTTCAACATTTTTTCTCTTTCTTTCTTGTAGTGTGTGTGTGTGTGTGTTTATGTGTTGCATATTCTTGTGTATAAGTACACATGGGTGTACTCACCTGTGTGGCCAGGTAGTTGACATAGGGATACCCTCAGTCATTTACAGGTTTTACTTTGGAGGCAGGATCTTTCACTGCTGGTCAAGAAGCCCTCAGGATCCATCTGTCTCTACTCACTATCATGTACAGCCACAACTTCTTTTTACATAGGTGTTAGAGATATGACCCCAGGTCTTCATGCTTGATGGAATGTTAGAATAAAGCCATCTCTCCAGCCCTCACCTTTCTTAATGACTAAATATAACAGACTTTCTGGGAAAAATTCTTATATTTTCATTGCTCTATTGTCAGTATGGCATACACATTAATGATCAACACCACACTTATTTTATTTGGGAAAAAGAAAAATAAATTATCTCTAAGAAGAGTTGTAAAATTGGAGGGACCATCAGAACACTCTGTGGTAAGTCTGTGGTAGGATTAGGGAAATTGAGCATAGGGATTTTGGAATAGCATAAGACATTCCTCTCAGGTAAAAAGATATGAGTGGATCCAGTTACATCCAGATATGATTGACTTTGAAGGGCATGTCTTGGAACAAGCCTGCCAAGAGCAAATCCTGGGACTTTTGACAGGGGCATTCCCTGGAAAGCCCACCAGGAACCATAGCAATGAGAATGTTGAAAATAACTCCAGATTTTCACGACAGATCATGCAATCTCCTGACCTCCTGCTGCTCCTCAACATCTCTGCAAGGAAAGATCTGGAAAGACACATTCCCCAAGGGCATGACTTGGAAGCACTCAAAAACTTCTGCCATAAATCATGCTGCCAATTCATTACCACAGGTGAGGAGATTTAAGTCAAGATTCACATGCTCACAGGTCATTTCTCCTGCCTCACCCACTGAGAGACCTCGTCATCATCTTGTGCTTACCATCAGTGATCCACATAGGTGGACAGCGTGACAAAATATGCCTTTTGGCAGAACTTGGAAAGCTGCCGCAGACTTTGGAGTTCCAGAGTACCTGAGCCAGAATGACAGTGCTCAGAACACAGAAATGGTGAGCAAGTGGTGGATTTGGAGGCTGTTTGGAGGGGTTTCCAATCATGAATTATTTGGGCCTAGAACCATGGAGACAAGTCTTGACTGATGAAAAGATCATCTTACTTCAATGATTGAAACAGATCAAATTTATAAGGTGACCTTAAGATCTGACAAATAAGACTCACAGACTACAAATAAGATTCACAGACTATAAGACTGAAAGACTTGCCTGAAATCAGCCACCTGTAGAGATCTATGCCAAAAGTTAATCTGAGAGAATATCTTTCTAAGAAACTTTAGGTTAGTGTTAAGTATTTGTTTTATAGGTATTAGTGTGTTTTAGATTAGGTTTTAGAGTTAGGGTTTGAGTTTTCGGATTTAGGAATTTTATAAGTAATTGTCAGATATTTGTTAAGTATTAACAAATATATGAGTAAAAATAAAAATTTACTGTTACATTAGTCCCATCCAAATGACAGGAAAAACTCCTCCTTTTTAACCAAACATTTATGTTCTGGTTTCTCTTTCTTTCCTCATAGTCAGTCGTGAGTCAGGCAACTGCCTGAGGCTGGGTGTCAAAATTTTCAAAGGTAGACAACTTATCACTTTTTGCACATTATTCATTTATCCAACAAATAGTTACTGAATTCATGCAACATGCAGCCACTGACTACCAGTTAGTTAAAAGAATACAGCCTAGCCCTCGAGAAGTATACAACCTGGGAGGAGAAATAAGAATTAAGCAGGTTAACAAAGTCAGCAACATCAAACTATCTGTGACTATGAAGAAAGCATAAATCTGGTTCTTGCAAGAGTTTAAGAAAGTAATAGTCTGGATGGCTCTGGAAAGACTCTCAGAGGAAAAACTGAAATTATATGTATACATATGTACATATGTATACACGCACACACACAAAGGAAATAGAGCAACAAGTACTTACATTTATAGATGAGAGGGAACATATTGCATCAGCCTCAGGACTGAGCATTGGTGACTATGATGGCGAGTGTGGTGAAGAGCAGGAGGGAAACAGACCTGAGCTCAGACATGCAGAGCTGCATCTTCAACCACAAGAAAATGGGTTTTATTGCAGTATATCTGGATATTTGCTTAATTGTTTTTTTTTTCTTAGCAAATAGAGAAATTTTAGGTCTACAGCAAAACAGTGAGGAATGTTATTCAGGAAATGAACATGACCAGGATTATGTCTTTCTTACAAAATAGGTTATTCTTTTGGTATTTGATATATATTCTGTTTCTGACTTTTTAAAGCTCTTTAGAGAGAGGTTGAGTTTCTTTTTTTAATCTCTTTTACTGATGGACAGATAAGCAGTTGTTTTGTCTGGGAATTTTTTTTTCCTATTGACAACTATATGACTGCTTTCTATTTAATTTTATTGGCTATTATGGTCTACTAAGTAATTAACTGTGCATTATAGAAAATTTAGAAGCTAAAGACAGTGATTAGGATACACTGGTGAGTAGTTTTCTTATTCATTAGAGTTCCATCTGTGTTAAATGTTATCACAGACCTTAACAGTGTAGGAACCACTGAAACATTTGTGTTGAGATGAAAACTATTCCTGGGAGAGAACAAAATTAACTCAGAAGTTTTCATAAGTCAAGACAATATAATAAATATGAACAAAGCAAAACCAAATTACCATCTTCCCAACTCATTTATATATATATATATATATATATCATGAAAATTTCAGACAGTTTCTTTCTTACTTTTTTTCTTTCTTTTTTTTTGTTGTTTTTTGAGACAGGGTTTCTTTTTTGTATCCCTGGCTGTCCTGGAACTCACTCTGTAGTCCAGGCTGGCCTTGAACTCACAGAGATCCTCCTGCCTCTACCTCCTGAGTGCTGGGATTGAAGAGGTATGCTACCACACCCTTTCAGACTGTTTCAAAGGCATATTGACTTGTGGTTAAAAATTACACTTAATTCTTAACTATGACCATCTGTATGGGCTACTTCTTACCCCAAATATCATTTCAGGAAATCTTAAGCATGTCCAGATTTCACTCCTTAAATCTACGGGACAATCCTTCATGAGCATGTCCAGAGATGACCCTTCTGGGAGCTTCAGATTCACCATTCCAAATGCTAAACATAGGTGCCCCAGGAAAATATCCTAAGTGGCATGGACCTTTCTCAGTACTTCTGTTTTTCCTAATGGTAGAGCAATGAGAAAGACTGTATCTTTCTTTTTCGGGTCCATAGAGCATAAGCAACAAGTACAAAGAAAAGAAACTCTGTGGCTGACTCTCTTCAGTGACTTTTCATTGCTCTTGCTGTAAGGCTAGAGTTCTTCACACGGTCCTTAATGACCCGTACAATCTGGCCTCCATCTTGCCTCTGTGGTCTCACAGCCTGCTACTTGCTTTTTCTCTGCACTTCAGCCTTATTTTCTCTTTTATAGATTCTCTTTATATACACCAAGTTAGTTTTCTTCATCTCAAAATCTTCATGAGCTCTCCATTAATCTCTTAGAAAAGGTCAGCATTTTTATTTTATATAATTACTGCTTCTGGAACTTCAGAAGACATACTTCATGAGTTTGTATTGTATTTTAGTTACTACCTGTCTTTTCGAAGGGTCTACAAGTCTCATAAAGACAGAGACTGTAATCTTTTTTCGTGGTTGTACTTTCTATGTCTGGGACATTGTCATTACTTAGAAGATCAATAGTAGGTAGACATTGACAAGATGATCACTTGTATGAATCAGAACCCATGTGGATGCCCTCTGTCTTCTCCCTCAACCTGCCTTAGGAAGGCTGCATAGAGTTCCTCATTTCCTTATTACATCTGTACTTCGGTGCCCAGTGCACTTTCTGGCTTTAGGAGTATGGCAGCCATTAATGTATAATGTAACATTTTAATATCACTTACTATGCTTTGACAAAGGCAAGAATGCAAGAATTCTTTTAAGTTCTGCACAGCACCAAGTGCCTTTTCTCATAGTGTCAGATTTTCTCCTATCCTCTTTAGTATCTTGGGTATTTTTTTTTTATTCTCTAGGCCTCTATAATTTAATTTATCAATAATTTTGAATAACTAGTATGTACCGTTATCCACTTCAGTCAATGCTAACAATTCAAAGAAAATTTTGAAATATGCTCTATATAGTTAGGGATATGAGTAAGTAATTTTATTAACCAAATGTGTATTTGAAATAATGTGTTAGTGAAATGAAGACAAATAATGTGATTTTGATGACAGATCTGTTTAGAGAAAGACATTTCATCTGGATATTGAAGGCCATGGGCAGCATTATGGCAGCAGTAATTTAGGTTACATGGTCTCTAGGTAGAGGTAGGGATAGGAAATCAAGGTATAAATAGGAAGATGCAACTAAGAGCAGAGTATGGCAGTCAGAACAGAGAAGGCATGTGTTTTATGGAATAGAAAAAATTGGAGAGGGAAAAGTGGAGGATGGGTCTAAAATTAATGCCAGACTCATAAAGTTCACCTTCATCTACAGTCAAAGCACTGAGGCCCCATTAAAAGCACACAGGCAAGAGAATTCTAATGGCAGCTGTGGTTTGGTTGTGAATATTAGAAACATGGCTCTGATTGGTTTGAACAACCAGGAACTGGCCCACCTGGTCCAAGTTAAAAGGAGACAGATGTAGTCATGTCTGCTCATAGATGCTCAGTCAGATGTGATGTTGGGTATCTTTCCAGTTCCTAAGTTTGCTTTCTTAAGTATTTTCATCCTTAAGCAGCAAGATTGTTACTAGGAGGTCTAGGGTTAAATCTCCAAAACATTCAAGGGAAGAAGGACATATTTTATGTCTCTTTGTCCATGGGAAATGAAAAAAAAAACAAAAACAAAAACAAAAAACCTATGAATTTGAGACACCTCTAAATCCCCACTGTATTAAAGCTTCAGGCTCATTGAGTTACATGAATTCATACACTGATCCTACTTGATCATGGTGGCCAGTACACAGGCTTGCTGTGTGACATAGGGTGCTCAGTACAAAATGAAAACACAAGGACTCTCTCAAAGAGTAGAAAAGGAAAGTTGCTAAAAGTAATAAAACATAGGGCTGTCAGGGTGGGTCAGCTGGTAAAAGTGCCTGGTTGTATAGGACACCTCTTGTGATTGTGATTTAATATCTTTATTCAAAAGTGTCTTGTTTTTAGAATCAAGAAGCAAGCATGTATCTGGATCTCATTTAAATTACATCTTGTTGTCATTCTGAGTAGTTGGCCATGTATACAGGGTTCAGGTCTCAGTGTGAAGTGGTCCATAGTGATGAACTTCCTGCATATAGAAGACTTTCCATGCTTTTGAAAGGTTGAAATATCCCATGGCTCTTGTATTGTTTACACCAAAAGACAAAGGGGCTGGTAAGGGAGGCATTGGTCAAGGAGGCCTTGCTGTATTCCTAAATTGTCTTTGTTTCCTCTGCCCAACATATTTTTTTTTTCCTGGCTGCACAGAGATGTTTAACTCTCCAGTTTTAGGCGGTTACCTATGCATTACCATCTTAATTAAGCTTTCTCTGAACTTACTATATTTGAAACCAAAAGTTTTCTCATGATGACATTCTTATATCATTTCTTGATTTATTTTGCTCTAAACTACTTATATAATTGCCACAGGACGCGAGGTATTTACATTTTATTAACCTTCTATGCATACAGTAGATCAAAGGTTTGTTTTCTTATTTATTAGTGTATTTTGAGCATAATTCCTGGTGTGTAATGTGCCAAATAAGAATACATTAGTGAGATTTTATTATACTGGTAAATATCATGGCTCACTTGGAAGACAGTTCACAATTGGCTATGGATAATAATTTGAAAGTAAATGATAAGTGGATAACCTATTTGTGACAAGGCATTATGATGAAAATCTCTTATATTCAAAGAGACTGAAACTTTTTCTGGACCTAACAGTTGAGTTAATAATGCACATTAAACAATGTAAGGCTGCTATCCTACTGTGTATTCTGCCTGTTTGTTTAATATGCCTGTGAGAGACCAATGTAACAATTAACTTTACTTGCTTTGGATTTCTCATGTAATCAAATTTTACAAACTAACTTATAGCTGCTATCTTAAGTTGTGTATTTTTCCATGACCCTGACCCAGAGTAATGCATTTATGTTCGAATAATCATTCTCTGAAAACAAAAAAAATAGATTAAGAGCAATCTTTTAAAATGAATATCCACCACAAATATTTAATATTACATATGGATATTGCTTAATAAATAGTTATGCTTGTAGTACTATTTTTTTCCTTTTAAAAAATTTAGTTATTTATTGCTTTAGGTTACATCTCCATCATAGTGTCCTCTTTCTACCCTTCCCAGTCCTGTCCTCCTACCCTCTACCCCCAAACCCTACCATCCTATTCTTTTGGAGTGAAGTGTCCCTACCTACCGGTCCCATGTTCCAGTTCAGCAGTGATATGAGGGCCAAGAGCCTTGTCATACACTGGGGTCCTACAAGGCAGCACCACTAGGGAAAAGTGCCTCAATGACAGGGAGAAAAAGAAAAAGTCTATGTCCATGTTCCCTTTGGTGCATTGGATGTAGTATAGATATCATGTACTATATAGCTAAAATCCGACTATAAGTGAATAGATGCCATGTGCATCCTTCTGAGTCTGGGTTAGCTCACTCAGGATGAGCTTCTCTAGTTCCATCCATTTGGCTGCAAATTGCATAATTTCATTGTTTCTGATAGCTGAGTAGTATTCCATTGTGTAGATGTACCACGGTTTTTAAATCCATTCTTCAGTTGAGGGACATCTGGGTTGTTTCCAGTTTCTAGCTATTACAAATAAGGCTTCTATGAACATAGAAGAGGAAACTTCCTTGTGATTCGGTGGGGAGTCATTTGGGTGTATACCTAGAAGTGCTATGCCTGGGTCCCAAGCAGAGCTATTCTAAGTTTTCCAAGATATTGCCAGACTGATCTCCATAGTGCACAAGCCTGCAAACCCACCAGCAATGGAAGAGAGTTCCCCTTTCTCCACAATCTCACCAGCATGTGCTGTCATTTGAGCTTTTGATCTTAGCCATTCTGACAGGTGTGGAATGGAATCTTAGTCATCTTGAGTTGCATTTCTCTGATGGTTAAGTATGCTGAGCATTTCTTCAAGTGTCTCTCAGCCATTAGGAATTCCTCCTTTGTGAATTCTCTGTTTAGCTCTTTTGCACATTTTTTGATTGGATTATTTGGTTTCTTGGCATTTAATTTCTTGAGTTCTTTGCAAATTTTGGATATTAGCCCTCTGTCAGATATGGGGTTGGTGAAGATTTTTTCCCAATCTGTAGGCAGCTGTTTTGTTCGAATGACAGTGTTTTTTGCCTTACAGAATCTTTTCAGTTTCATGAGGACCCATTTATTGATTGTTGGTCTTAGGTCCTGAGCTGTTGCTGCTCTGTTCAGGACGTTGTCACCTGTGCCAATGATTTCGAGGGTTTTTCCCACTTTCTATTCTAGTAGATTTAGTGTGACCGGGGTTATGGTAAGGTATTTGATCCACTTGGATTTAAGTTTTGTACAAGGTGATAAGTATGGGTCTGTTTTCATCTTTTACATGTGGACATCCAGTTGGACCAGCACCATTTGTTGAAGATGCGGTCCTTTTTCCATTGTGAGGTTTTGGCTTCTTTGTCAAAAGTTAGGTGACCATAGGTGTGTGGGTTCATTTCTGGGTATTCAATTTAATTCCATTGATCCACCGGTCTGTTTCTATACAAGTACCATGATGTTTTTATTACTATTGCTTTGTAGTACAGCTTGAAATTTTGGATGGTGATACCCCCAGATGTTTTTTTATTGTACAGGATTGATTTAGCTATTCTGGGTTTTTTGTTGTTCCATATGAAATTAAGAATAGTTTTTCCAGGCCTAAAAAGAATTGTGTTGGTATTTTGATAAAAATTGCATTGAATCTGTATATTGCTTTTGGTAGGATGGCCATTTTTATTATGTTGATCTAACCTGTCCATGAGCATGGGAGATCTTTCCATCTTCTGATGGCCTCTTCAATTTCTTTCTTCAAGGGCTTGAAGTTCTTGTTGTACAGGTCCTTTACTTGCTTGGTTAGAGTTACCCCGGGTATTTTATATTGTTTGTGGCTATTATGAAGGGAGTTGTTTCCCTGATTTCTTTCTCAGCCCATTTATTTGTTGTATAAAGAAGGGCTTCTGAGTTTTTTGAATTAATTTTGTATCCAGCCACCTTGCTGAAGGTGTTTATCAGCTGTAAGAGTTCTCTGGTGGAATTTTTGGGGTCGTTTATGTATACTATCATATTGTCTGCAAATAGGGATAATTTGACTTCTTTGTTTCCAATTTGTATCCGCTTGATCTCCTTTATCTGTCTTATTGCTCTAGCAAGAACTTCACGTACTATGTTGAAGAGATATGGCGAAAGTGGGCATCCTTTTGTTGTCCCAGATTTTAGAGGAAATGCTTCAAGTTTCTCTCCATTTAATTTGATGTTGGCTACTGGCTTGCTGTATATTGCTTTTATTATTCCTAAGTATGGTCCTCATATGCCCGTTCTCTTTAGAACTTTTAGCATGAAGGGGTGTTGTATTTTGTCAAATGCTTTTTCTGCATCTAGCGAGATTATCACGTGTTTTTTTTTTCTTTCATCTTGTTTAAATGGTGTTTTACATTGGTAGATTTTCGTATGTTGAACCATCCCTGCATTCCTGGGATGAAGCCTACTTGATCATGGTGTATGATACTTTTGATGTGTTCTTGAATTCAGTTTGCCAGCATTTTATTAAGTATTTTTGCATCAATGTTCATGAGGGAGATTGGTCTGAAGTTCTCTTTCTTTGTTGGGTCTTTGTGTGGTTTAGGAATCAGGGTGACTGTGGCCTCATAGAATGAGTTTGGCAGTCTTCTTTCTGATTCTATTTTGTGAAAGAATATGAACAGTATTGGTATTAGCTCTTCTTTGAAGGTCTGGTAGAATTCTATGCTGAAAACTTCTGGCCCTGAGCTTTTTTTTGGTTGGGAGATTTTTAATGACTGTTTCTATTTCCTTATTGGTTATAGGGCTGTTTAATCTGTTAATCTGATCTTGATTTAGCTTTGGTAGGTGGAATCTATCAAGAAAATTGTGCATTTCGCTTAAGTTTTCAAGTTTGGTGGAGTATAGATTTTTAAAGTAGGACCCAAATATTCTATGGATTTCCTCAATGCCTGTTGCTATTTTCTTTTTTCATTTCTGATTTTGTTGATTCGGGTTTTTTCCCTCTGCCTTTTAGTTAATTTGGCTAAGTGTCTGTCTATTTTGTAGATTTTCTCGAAGAACCAACTCTTGGTTTCCTTGATTCTTTGTATTGTTCTTTTTGTTTCTAAATTGTTGATTTCAGCCCTAAGTTTGATGATTTCCTGCCTTCTTCTCTTGGGAGTGTTTGCCTCTTTTTTTTCCCCCCAATTCACCTAGTTTAGCTGTTAATTTGCTAATATGAGCTGTCACAATTTTCTTTTTAAAGGCACTTAGTGCTATGAACTTTCCTCGTAGCACAGCTTTCATTGTGTCCCATAGGTTTGGGTATGTTGTGCCTTCATTTTCGTTGGATTTTAAGAAGTCTTTGATTTGCTTCTTTATTTCTTTCCTGACCCAGTAGTCATCCAGTAAAGAGTTGTTCAATTTCCATGTGTGTGTAGGCTTTCTGTTGTTTCTGCTATTGTTGAAGAACAGCTTTATTCCATGGTGGTCTGATAAGATACAAGATGTTATTTCAATTTTCTTGCATCTGTTGAGGCTATCTTTGTGTCAGACTATGTGGTTGATTTTGGAGAATTTTCCATGCGGTGCTGTGAAGAAGGTGTATCCTTTTTTGTTTGGGTGAAAAGTTCTGTAGATATCTATTAGGTCCATTTGGTTCAGGAGCTCTGTCAGATTCATTATGTCTCTCTTTGGTTTCTGTCTTGATGATCTGTCCATTGTTTTAGTGGGGTGCTGAAAACACCCACTACTAATGTGTGGGCATCGATGTGTGTGATTTAAGTTTTAGAAGAGTTTCATTTACAAATGTAGGTGCCTTTGTAGTTGGGGCATAAATGTTCAATAGTGAAATGTCCTCTTGATGAATATTTCCTTTAATGAATATGTAATGCCCTTCTCTATCTTTTTTGATTAACTTCATTTGGAAGTCTATTTTGTTTGATGTTAAGATGGCTGCTCTAGCTTGCTTCTTGTGTCCATTTGCTTGGAAAACCTTTTCCCAGCCATTTACTCTTAGGTAGTGTCTATCTTTGTTAATGATATGTGTTTCTTGTATGCAGCAAAATGATGGGTCTTATTTACGGATCTAATCTGTAAGCCTGTGTCTTTTAATTGGGGAGTTGAGTCCATTGATGTTGATGGATATTAGTGACCAGAGGTTGTTATTTCTCATTATTTTGGTGTAGGTGGTGGTTCTGTGTTCCTTTTGGTTTAGTTGCCATGGAGTTTTCTGTTTCCTCTGTTTTCTTGTGTGAAGTTATCTTCTCTGGGTTGGAATTTTCCTTCTAGGATCTTCTGTAGTGCTGGATTTGTGGATAGACATTGTTTAAATTTGATTTTGTCATGGAATATCTTGTTTTCTTCATCTATGTTGATAGAGACTTTTGCTGGGTAAAGTAGTTTGGCTGGCACCTATGTTCTCTCCGAGCTTGTAGGACATCTGTCCATGCCCTTCTGGCTTTTAAAGTTTCTGAGGAGCAGTCAGGTGTAAATCTGATGGTTCTGCCATTATATGTAACTTGACCTTTTTCTCTTACAGCTTTTAGTATTCTTTCTTTGTTCTGTACATTTGGAGTTTCAATCATTATGTGATGAGAGGAGTTTCTTTTCTGATTTAATCTGTTTGGTGTTCTGTAAGCCTCTTGGAATTTTATTGGCATCTCTTTCTTTAGGTTTGGGAAGTTTTCTTCTATGATTTTGTTGAAGATGTTTCCTGAACCTTGGAGTTGGGAGTCTTCTCTTTCCTCTATGCCTATATTTCTTAGGTTCTGTCTTTTCATTGAGTCCTTGATTTCTTGGATGTTATGGGTGAGAACTTTTTTAGGTTTCTCATTTTCTTTGGTTGTTGTACTGATTTCTTTCATCAAATCTTCCATGCCTGAGATCCTGTCTTTCATCTCTTGTATCTGATTTTTGGTACTTATGTCTGTAGTTCCTGTTCTCTTCCCTTGCTTCTCCACTTCCACTCTTATCTCTGACTGTATTTTTTTTATTGCTTCCATTTCCAGTTTCATGTTTTGAAAGATTTTATTCATTTCCTGCTCCAATTTCCTTGTCTTTTCTTGGAAATCTTTCATATCTTTTAAATCCTTCATTGGCTTGTCTCTTTCCTGTTCAAGTTGAGCCAATTTGGCTTGGAGCTCTCTAAAAGTATTCTCCGTTGCTTTCACTTGTAAAATTGTGGACTCTTTAAATTCCTTCATAGATTTAAATTCTTCTTGAAAGGACTCTATCACTTTCCAGAATGTAGAATTGTCATCGTTTTCATGTGTTTCAGCTGTAGTGAAGTAGTCAGGGCTTGCTGTACTAGTATAGTTGTGTTTTGTTGGAGTCATATCTCCCGGACTTTTGTTGTTTCTGTTTTTTTGCTGACGTTTAGCCATTTGGTTGTTCTTAACTGTTTGTTCCTGGTGCCTTCTTGGTTTGTGCCAATGGGGGCACTTTGGTGTAGCAGTCGAATCGCTTGGTGATCTGTAGCTTTCCACAGGCTGGATGGGTCCTTGTGTGGAGGTTCTCAGTGTCTCCCAGAGCTCATCTCTTCCTGTTTTGTCCCAACTGGGGACTCAGGTGAGGGGTTTTGGTGGGATGTGTTCCTGTAGGTTCCTGGGATCCAACTGGTCTTCGTATAGATGACAGTGCAGGTTGGGTGGGGTTGTAGCTCTCCTGCAGCATACATATCAGGACTGTGTTTGTGATCCTCCCCAGCTGCTCTCAGGGGTTTCTCACGGTCAATGTGGATCCAACAGCCAGAAGCCCTGTGAGCTGGTGCAGACCACTCTCAGGCAATAAGGAATGGCTGGGGATTGTTTCACTGCTCACAAGTCGGAGCTCTCACACTAGGTATTCAGCATGTATTGGCTCTTTTGATATGGTCCTGTGTGTCCAGGCACAGATTCTGTGTACTCTGGCGGTCCTAAGTTTGGGTGTTGGGTCTGCCAGCTGGAGTCCTGAAAGGATCTGATTCTGATGGGGAGGGAGTACAGCAGTGTCCCCCAAGCCAAAACCTCACTGTTATGCTGAAGATCTGGCTTCCCTCCAGAAGGGCCAGCACTAGCAAAAGACTCTGATACAAACCCCACAATCTGCCCAGGGCTTGGACCCTGTGGAGAACAAATCTGCCTTCCACCCTGGCCGCCCATCTTTCTGCCACTCTCCCTGCTCCACCTATGTCAGTCTGGAGCTGACTGGCTATTGGGGCCACTGTCTTTCAAGTTCTGGAACACTGCAGTGTAGCTGCAGGGTAACCTGCTGCTGGAAGTATATCCCCCTGCTCTGTCTAGCTGCAGAATTCTTCCCAGTGACCGTAAATCCAATAGATGTCCAACACCCCTCTGGGGAAGCACATATATGCCTGTGCTTTCCAAAATGCCAGTGAGGAGTTGCGGGCCTCTGCGTCACAGCCACTCAGATAGCTGTGGGTCTGCCCAGAGAGCATCCAGCTCCCACGGCTCCGCTCCGGCTCTGCCAACCCTTCTCTAAATATCCAGAGAGCCTGAGTAGGGTCTGAGAGCCCAGGAGGCTGGTGAGTAACCCTGTCTGGGGTTCGAAGCTGTCCCCTGGGTAATGAAGTGCTCTTACCCTGTCCCTCTCCTGGTGACAATTCCCGATTCCTCGGTTCCGTGGCTTCCGCGCAGATCCTGCTAGTCAGTTTTTTCTGATTATCCAAGAGAGGAGAGGAGAGTCCTGTCCAGGGACTTTTATTGGTCCCTGGGATGATGGGTGAAATGACTCTGTAGCATTATGGCTGTGTTTCCTGCGATCAAAATGTGTCCCTGTGGGCCGCCGCCATCTTGGATTCCCTCTGTAGTACTGTTTGTTAACTGGGCAGTTGGGGTTCACTGGGGTCAGTGACTTGGTTTCTTGTAAAATATTTTTCTGTTTTCTGTTAAAATTTTTTATAAACTATTTCTCATTCCTTCCCCATATGATCTTTTCTGTGATTTTCAATAATTACAAAACAATGTCCCTTGGTAGGGACAGAAAAGATATAGAAAGACACATAGGGACAAGGAGCACATACATTCAGACAGACACAGTCATAGACACAGGGACAGGGACAGGGACAGGGACAGGATTACAAGACAGCCTACAGGAAGGCACAGATTCAGACTAATGTAACAGACCTGGAAGATGGAAGGCTCAGGGAGTGCAAAGTAGAGAATTCAAATCTGGGCTTGATATTGGTTAAATGACACGAAGGGAATTGCTTTGATTTCTCTCCTTAATGGGGCTCTGACATATTATTGGTGACTCACAGATTTCAGAATTTATTATCAGTAATTTTAACTGACCATATTTATGAATATACTGAATAATCACTTTCCTGAGCCTCCTCAGTTTGTATCTTTCTAAACTTTTTTTTCAAAATTAAAGAGGTATAGGGTGCGGTGGGTCTCCCCTTTTCCTCCTGACTGTTGACCACCAGTCCACACATAGGCAAGGGGAACAGAGGTCGGGGAACAGGGTTCCTATGGTGGAAAGTACTGCAGATTAACAACCAGGGATCAGTTGCAGAGAGGCAGATCAATTTTTTTTCCAGGTGAACAATGGTTATATAGAATTTTTGGGAATGCATGGGGGTTTCCAGAGTGAATGTAAATCATTGGCTGGATCTAGGAAAGCCTGGGATACTTTATTTACTTTTAGCAGCAAGGTCCTATCATATTAAGAGGGACAGACTACCTAATTTTATCCTATGGGCAGCAGGGAGGGAGAATGTTAACAAGAAACAGTATCAAAGGTCACACTCTAGATATGGTTTTAGGCATTCCAGGAATTCCAGGTACTGGCTGAGTGGGTTCTTATCAGGAAAAAGGAAGCTAAACCCATAACTTCCTAGGGGACATTCCTCAGGTAGAGAGTGTGGGGGTCAGTTTCCTCATATCAGGTAGAAAGAAGGGAGCCCTGCTAGGAAAGGGAGTCCTTTTAGCTCTGAGCTCAGGACTTTCTGGACATGACAGACTACAACCTTAATAGCAGGGTCCAACAAAGAGATTCTCTGTCAATGAAGGTAATCTGGGCAGTCATTCACTCTCACATACTTCAGGGCTCATGCTGGGCATTTCTGACTCATCATTGTGGAGAAACTGGGACTGCTTGAGCTATCAGCTGCAGAAAACAGTAGCAGATTAAAAGATTGAATTTAAACAATATTCTTAATCAAATTTTAGAGAACATACTAATCTGTTTAATTTAATTGTTTTCATCTTAAATTGAATTTACCTTATGATATTTATTTTCTCCTTTTGCTATTAGCATGTTCAAGGTGACGTCATTGTCATTTAAAAATCAATTTAACTCTACAGAGCTGAGTTTATAATAGTAAAATCACTTTAAAATAAAATGGAACAATGAATGAAAGCACAGGAAGTGAAACAAGAAATGCTGTCTCTATAAGTAAGTCGTATAGAATGTGCTTTTGCTGTATGCTATATGACTCCATAAGTACTAGACCTTTTATTAATTAGCCACTGGGACAATGAAGATTAAATCACTCAGTTAAAAGTGAATCTGCACTTCCACAGACTGAATGAGGATTTCAACTCTATGTCTGTCTTGACTCACATCTCATGTTCTAACTACCATAGCTATGACCTTAAGAAAATAAAGTTTTCTTTTTCTTTTTTGTTTGTTCATTTATTACTTCAAGTTACATTTCCATCACAGTTCCTTGTCCACCCCTCCTGCTCCCACCATCCCTGCCTTTCCCCCTCTCCCATCTATCTTACTCCTCCAGAGTGAGTTGCCCCTACATATCAGCCCCCATCAATTCAACAGTCATATGAGTGTTAAGAGCTTCCTCTTGTACTGGGGGCCTCTATGGCAATTCTATTAGGGCAACGTGTCCACTAACAGGTAACAAGGTCTGTGCTCCTGTTCCTTTTGTTGTGATGATTATAAGATAGTTATCCTGTAATACATGGCTAAAATCCAATTATAAGTGAATAGATGTCATGTGCATCTTTCTGAGTCTGCGTTAGCTCACTCAGGATGAGCTTTTCTAGTTCCATCCATTTGGCAGCAGATTGCATTGTCGCGTCCCCCTCGACCAGCAAGGATGACGCAACTCACAAAAGCTCTTCTCCAGCAGTTTATTCAGGTCCCTTGAAAACAGTCTTCCGAATACCCGGGCAGACCCAACCCACAGGCTAAATACTAAATGAACAGCCAATCAAGTAAAGCCACGCAGTGCTATCTTAGAGGCCCACGTATGCGGAAGCAAGCCAGATCAGCGGTCTTAGCCAAATATGGACTTGTTTACCACCGAGAACGCTCACCGTCGGGCTGGTGGAAGGCGGAAACTGGCGCCATCTTTAGGGCGCGGCACATCGCAGCTCTCTACAGTTCCCCCTTTTTTATTTTTTCTAAAGTTGGTAGAAGTCCCTGGAAAGGCTTCGTAATCCCCCTATCTGGGGATCTCACGGTGGGCCTGAGCCTGTAGGAGGGCGGTGCTCAAACTCTTACCCGTCTCTGGGTCAGCCTCCCCACTCGGGACTGCCCTGTCTTAGGTGGCCGAGACTTACCCGTCTACTCCGTCATTGACTTGCCAGACCCTAATATCCGTGGAACGAATACCTCAGTGGGCAGGGACTATGCTTAGTGAAGATTTACTTCACGGCAGTGAGCCATGCCTGAGGGGACTGGCCCGCCTCAATGGCGACAAGGGCTTGTATAATCATGGCTACATTACGCTTTTGTGTGGTTTTCTTGGTCCTGCCACTTTAATAATCTTGCACTCATATCTGGAGTCTTAGCATAACCCAGGCCTTGAAGTGTTTGAGAAGAGGCTTGTACGGGCCAACCTGAAGGCCAGTCTTTCTTTGCTATGATACTCCTATCAGCCCCAGTATCCAAAAGGCCCAGGATCTTTTAACCATCAACTTTTAACTCCAAGATGGGGCGTTGGTCCAAATCCAGGGAGAGAAAAGTCAGATCTGTGCCCGTGGACCCAAAGCCATCTTTTCCTCTCTCTCTATCCTTTGCCGCATAGCGATCATGTAAGCTCGGCAACATGATCAACTGAGCAATTCTATCTCCAGGAGAGATAGCAGTTATACCATGGGGGGAGGCTACCATGATCTTAACCACTCCTGTATAATCTGTATCTATAACTCCAGGATGGACAATAAGTCCTCTCAAGGTTGATGATGACCTCCCTAACAGCAAACCAACTGTACCAGGTTCAAGGGGTCCTTTAAAATCTGTTTCAATTAACTGGACCCCCATTTGGGGTGTTAATACGAGTCTGGTGGTGGAGCAGAGGTCCAATCCTGCTGAGCCTGCAGTGGCTCTCCGCGGTCTCTCGGATGGTGGAGGGTTGGCCATCTCTCTTGATTCTGTTCTTTGTCCTGATTCTCTACTGCCCCATATATTTGTGGGCCCTGAGGTCATGGGCCCCGCTATCTGTTTTTTGGACGAGCGCCACCATAACCTTGAGTTAAAGGCTGGCCATGGATGTCTATCACTGAACGGCATTCATTAGCCCAATGGTTCCCTTTTTTACATTTTGGGCATAACCCCGGCCGCCTGGGGCGTTGTACACTTCCTGTACTTTCTGTACTCCTTCCCCTGGGGCACTGTCTTTTAAGGTGTCCCATCTTGCCGCACTTAAAACAAACTCCTGAACTTCCTCCACCTTTTCTGGCCAACTGTATTACTGCGGCAGCAAGACCAGCATTAGTTAACGGCCCTCCAAGTCCTCTACACACTTTCATCCAGGCTTCTAGCCCTTTGTTCTTGTAAGGGGTGATAGCGGCTCTACACTCTGTAGTACATTGTTCATAAACTAACTGTTTTATTAGGGGCAAGGCAGCATCCGGGTCACCAAAAATCTTCCCTGCTGCTTCCACCATTCGTGCCACAAAGTCTGAAAAGGGCTCCATGGGGCCCTGTAGAATCTTAGTTAAGTTCCCACTCACCTCCCCTTTATTAGGAAGAGATCTCCAAGCCTTGATAGCTATCTTGTTTATTTGCTCATAAACCTGAATAGGATATCCTATCTGCTGGTTGGCAAATCTCCCCTGCCCAAGCAGCATATCTCTATCCCAGGCTGGATTTCCATCTCTCTGATTAATGGCTGCTTGCTCAGTGGCATACTCAATCAAGAAAGCTTTCCAGTCTAAGTATTGCCCTGGACTTAAGCAGGCGTGGACCAGGCCACTCCAATCACTCGGAGTCATACAATGTCTGCTTAATGCTTCCACTTGAGCCATCGTAAAAGAAGCGGTAGTACCATAGGTACGAACCGACTCTGCAAGGGATTTAACTACTTTAAAATCGAGTGGTTCCTCGTACCTGTTCCCTTGTGAGTCTTGGTATACCGGATAGGCAAACTGTAATTCTGTTCTTACTTGTGTCCACATCCCTGGGCAGAAAGATCTCCCTGCTTTCAGGGACTGAACAGGCTGATCTATCTGAATGGCTTCTGGATATGGAGGAGGAGTTGAAGGCGCCACGGCAACAGCTTTACTTACACTGACCGCAGCCAATGTGGCTGAAGGCGCTGCAGCAACGGCTTCACCCACACCGACTGCTGCCAACGTGTCCTTCTCTTTTACCCTTTTCTTTTCCCTTTTTCTAATAACAGTCCTCTCCAACTGTTCTATTAGAGCGTGTAGCTCCCCTTCAGAATCCGTGCCCTCTGAGTCCTCAAAATCTCTAAAATCTCTAAAATCTCTAAGATCGGGATAGAGAGGAACCTTCTTTTTGCCTCCCTTTTCACTGTCTGCCTGTTCAAATCTTTCGCCTTTGTTACTTTCCTTTTCACTGTCTACCTGCTCAGATCTTTCCCCTTGCAGCAGTTCCAAGGCTGATTCTCCCTCCTTGATTGCATTACAGCATCTCTGATCTTCTAAACAACTCCTCACCATTTTCCAAATCGGTCTTACTCCATGCTTCAGAGTACCTTGCTCCCAAGCAAAATCCAAGTCCCTGCCTAATTTGTCCCAGCAGGATACCGTAAGATTCCCGGACACCGCAAACCACGGAGCCACGGAGTCACATTCATTCAAAAATCTCTCTAGGGTAGACTTCTTAATTTTCAAATTCCTAGCTAAAAGTAGCTCCTGAAGAGCCAGAAAAATTGGATGTGACTCAGACAATCCCATGTTTAAAAATTTACTTCTGGTTTGCAGCTTCCCCGCAAAACTTTACCTTTTGTTCGCAACCTCCGCGAAACTTTACCGTATGTTCACTATCTCCACGAAACTTTACCATATGTTCGCTATTTTCCGCGAAACTTTACTGTATGTTCGCTATTTCCGTGAAACTTTATTGTCCCAATTTATCCCAGGAACTTACCAGCGCGCTGCCCCTGACTGCAGGAGTTGTGAGTCTTTTTTGGGTCCCCGTATGGGCCACCACTTGTCGCGTCCCCCTCGACCAGCAAGGATGACGCAACTCACAAAAGCTCTTCTCCAGCAGTTTATTCAGGTCCCTTGAAAACAGTCTTCCGAATACCTGGGCAGACCCAACCCACAGGCTAAATACTAAATGAATAGCCAATCACGTAAAGCCACGTAGTGCTATCTTAGAGGCCCACGTATGTGGAAGCAAGCCAGATCAGCGGTCTTAGGCAAATATGGACTTGTTTACCACCGAGAGCGCTCACCGTCAGGCTGGTGGAAGGTGGAAACCGGCGCCATCTTTAGGGCGCGGCACATCGCAGCTCTCTACATTGCATGATTTTCTTGTTTCTGATGGCTGAGTAGTATTCCACTGTGTAGGTGTACCACAGTTTTTGTTTGTTTGTTTGTTTGTTTGTTTTTTGTTTTTTATCCATTCATCGGTTGAGGGACATCTAGGTTGTTTCCAGTTTCTAGCTAAAAAAAAAAAAAAAAAAAAAAAAAGCGCTATGAATGTAGATAAGGAGGTGTCCTTGTGGATTTGTGAGAAATTGTTTGAATGTATACAATTCCTCATACCAGAAGTGGTATGGCTGGGTCTTGAGGTAGAGCTATTCCAAGTTTTCTAAGATTTTGCCAGACTGATTTCCACTGCAAACGTTTGCACTCCCAACAGCAATGTAAGAGTGTTTCCCTTTCTCTACAACCTCGCCAGCATGTGCTGTCATTTGAGTTTTTGATCTTAGCCATTTGACAGGTGTGAGATGGAATCTCAGGGTCTTCTTGAGTTGTATTTCTCTGATGATTAAGGATGTTGAGCATTTCTTCAAGCGTCTCTCTGCCATTAGAAATTCCTCCTTTGTGAATTTTCTGTTTAGCTCTGTTCCCCATTTTTTGGATTGGATTATTTGGTTTCTTGGTGTTTAATTTCTTGATTTCTTTATAAACTATGGATATTAATGCGCTGTGGGATGTGGGATTGATAAAGATCCAAACATTGAAAGAACCATTCTCAACTTCATATGGAATAACAAAAAACCCAGAATAGCTAAATCAATCCTGTACAATAAGAAAACATCTGGAGGTATCACCATTCCTGATTTCATGCAATAGTAATAAAAACAGCATGACACTGGTATAGAAACAGACCAGTTGATCAATGGAGTCGAATTGAAGAGCCAGCAATAAACCCACATACTGATGGTCACTTAATTTTTGACAAAGAAGCCAAAACCATACAGTGGAAAAAGGACAACTTCTTCAACAAATGGTGCTGGTCTAACTGGATGTCGACATGTAAAAGAATGCAGATTGACCCATACTTATCACCTTGCAGGAAACTTAAGTCCAAGTGGATTAAAGACCTTAATGTAAAGCCTGATACACTAAATATAATAGAAGAGAAAGTGGGGAAAACCCTAGAACTCAATGACACAGGTGACAATTTCTTGAACAGAACAACAATCAATAAATGAGACCTCATGAAACTGGAAAGCTTCTGTAAGGCAAAGGAAACTGTCATTTGAACAAAACGGCAACCTACAGACTGGGAAAATAAAGTTTTCCAACAGAAGAAATGGAATTTGGTGATCGAGTGTTCTCCAGTCAAACAGAGACATTTGACATATACATTTACTTAATGGCTTTGCTTTATAATCTTTTCTTATCTCTGTCTCTTTGCATTTCTTAATAATAAATAAATTAATTAATTTTAAAAATTGAAAATAGACTCTTCTCTCATACAATACATCTCAACCACAGTTTCCCCTCTCTCCACTCTTCCTAGCTCCCACCCATCTACCCTTTCTTACCGATGTACTTCCATTTTTTTGTCTCTTTTCTCTATGTACATATATACTTTAAACTTTTTATTTCTGTTTAGTTTTGAATATTTGTTTAATTCTAATGATTGAAAAGACAAGTGGATGATTGCTTTCTGAGATATCATTAGAATGGAGAAAATAGAAAGCTTTCAGGTGTGTCTCTTCTCTTGCCTGCAATTTAGTTGAAATGAGACAGCTTTACTTTATTAATAAAATTTTGATGATAATTTGGACAGGAGGTAGGCAGTGTTAAAATGAAGAATCATCTTTGATATGCAAATATTATTCTCCTTAGAAAAATTAATCACATACATACAGTTTCTTGAGGAATATAAATGACTTAAGGCAATAGTTATTCAGGACCTTAAAAGCCTTTGCATACGTGGTTTGAAAAACACAGCAAGAAGCAACTGTGCAGGCGTTCTGTGAGAATTTGCTTTGAACATTTCATTTTTTTAAGTTTAAAAACTGACTCAGATAGTTGACATGCAGTTACTGTTAATAAGTGGTTGGATGGGATATGAACACAAATCAGCTAGTTCCTCATCTAGAAAATTTCTCCAAACCACATGGAGATAAAATGCACCAAGAACATTTCAGAAATTAATTACTGGATCTTCAGTAGTTTGAGTGAAAAATGTCCCAGTAGGCACTGCATTTGAACACTCCATTTCCAGTTGGTGGCACTGTTAGGGGGACATTAGGGGATGTTATGGAACCTTTAGGAGGTGGAGCTTTGGTGGCTGAAGTATATGGATGGGGGTGGGCTTTGAGAATTTACAGCCTTGCTCTCTCTGTTTCATGTTTACAGTTGAAGATATGATCTCTCAGCTTTATGCTCCAGGTGCCTGCTTTAATATTTTTCTTCCCTTATGAAGTCATCCTCTAGAAACATAAGCCCAAATAAAATCCTTTCAAAAGTCACTTTTGGTCACGGTATTTTATCACAATGACAAAAAGTAACTAATATAACATCTAATTCTAAATATTGATATGTTATTTCTGTATGATTTCCATTGTAGACAATCTCTTCTAGTCTGTAAAAGATCAAACCCACTTTGTGAGAAGATGTGAGGATTTAGTTTTCTGCGTCTGCTGTTGTGTTCACTACTACTGTTTTTAGTGGTTGTATATTGACAGTCCAGTATGTGCCAGGGACTCTAATGAATATTGTTTATGTTTATCAATTGGACCAGTCAGAAGAACTGATATCTAAAAGTATCTTGAGAAAAAAATATATTCAATGTAGTAGATTGAATCAATGAAAGATTGAATATCACATTTTAATATTGAAAATTTCAATCCAGTCCTCAAAATTAACATAAAAGGAATGATAAACTGTAATTTTATCAATAAGATAATTGGCTAGAACTTTTTTTTTTCATTTTGGGAGAGAGTTCTACAGAGCCAGTAAATGCCATTTTTTTGTACATGCAAAAATATATATTCATATATATTTGACTCAATATATTTTAAACACTTTTGTGTGAATATTTATTTAACGTCACATGCAACCACTATTTAGAACCAAAGAAGATAGTGAGGTGATTCAAGAAGTACCCAAAGACCATTGCAAAACTCATGGTCTGCAAAGGGTTACATGATTGCCTACCTCTACCACAGGAATGGAGTGACTTTTCTCTTCTGTCCTCTAGACTCATATGCAGTCATACAACTTAATTTGCATCTGTATTCTATTGGCAAACGAGCATGGGAAATTCAGTTCTCAAGTTTTTAGTCTCTGCTGTAAAGGAGTAAGCTTCTAACAAGGAATAACTGCTATGGACTCTCAAGAGCCATCACATAGGACAATTCTTATTCTTATTGTCCCCTTTAGTTCTACAAGCAAGCAATAATGCTAAGTGAGGGAGGAAAACAAGAGGCTTGGAATTTAGCATAGTCTCCTATGCTGACAGGAATTAGGAAAAGCAGAGGGGCCCCTAAAAGACACAAAATAAAACTTATTTGATAGCTCCAAAGGAAGCAAGGAGGCTGTGCTAAAGGAGAGCACTGGGGGAGTTTACTGAATTTCTTTATTTGCTTGAATCTTCACTAAACTACAGAACTGACAAGGCTGGAGGTGGGCACTGCCTTGAGGACACACCTGACAGGTGGGAGAGACAGAATTGAAAGTCGACTATTTCACGACAGAGCCACCTGGCTTGGTACTCTGGGACTCCCTATGCTCTGATTGTTCAGTAATGGACATTCACTAGTTTAAATTTTCTTTTGTGTCTCTTGCATATGAAAAAGAAACATTACTAACTTTTGAGGTCTGCAGGATTTAGTTGTTTTTTTTCTTTGTTGTTTTTGTTTATTTGTTTAGTTTTTGTCAACAACACAAGCCAGGGTCATCTGGGAAGTAGGAACTCAACTCATTGAGAAAATGCTTCCATCAGATTGGTTTGTAGGGAACTCTTCTTGACTGATTGATACAAGAGGGCCCACCCCATTGAGGGTGATGCCATTCCTGGGTAGGTCTTGGGTTGTGTAGAAAATGGAAGCTGAGTAAGCCATACTGGTCAAGCCATTAAGCAGCATTCCTCTATGGTACCTGTTTCATTTCCTGTCTCCCGGTTCCTGCTCTGACTTCCCTTAGTGATGAGCTGTTAACTGGAAGTACAATAAAACTATTTCCTTCCCAAGTTGCTTTTGGTCATGCTGTTTATCACAGAAATGGACACATCACCAGGACAGGCTAAATGGAACCAAGAAACTACAGACGCGCAGCACATGTTTCCTACTGTGTAAACCATGGTGGACATCCAGCTCTGAAGACAGGAAACGGAGGGACTTCAGACAGAAAATAGAGGTAGGCACTGTGGAAGCAGGGCCGTCAAACTATCCCAGTACCTTCTGGAAAAGTACCCAATCTCTGGGTGTGTCACACAAACTCGAAATGTCAGATTCACATTGTGTCAGAGTAAAGATTTCTTAAGTTCCGAAAGACAGATTTTCTGGCTTGTGAAGCATTACAACAGTATAAAGTTTCCTCTCACTTGCTGTCAACTGCTGATATTATCTTTCTGTCCTTCAGGTTCTGAAAGTTGAATAATCAGAAATCCGTTGTCAAATGATAGTTTTGAAGTAATTTATGTAAGTGCAGATTTTTTTTTCTCATTTCTAAATACAGTTGAGTTAGGCTTTTTTTTTTCTTTTCATTTTTAACATTTCTGTATCTGTTGCTTATATTTTTAGTTCCAGAAGAAAACTCCTAAGTTATTTAAAGGAAGAGTATTTTTTCTTTTACATATAATTGCTAAATTTGCAAGTTTATAGAATGCCTATAATCTTAGATTGAAGAAACCTAATTAGAATCTAAGTTGGAAAAATAGATTATTGTGAAGTTCTAAGCTGTACTTTTATTTAAATTGAACTGCTTTTGTGGTTTCTCTTCATTTTAGTTTTAAAATTAATAGGCTAGAAACAGATAACTTTTTAAAACCAACTCCCATTGAAGGGACTGATTGTGGTAGCTTATTCTCTCATCCAGATTGAATTAATATAGGAGGAGATATGGATCACTTTTTTATCTGATTACTTTTAATCGGTTCCAGTTGATTAAACAAACATTACTTTAATGAAGTTTCTGAGTTTATTATGGCATGAGGCAATGTGGTACAGTTTAAGGATTAACTTGTCACCTCCAGGCATTGATGCTTTATACTAGAACATATTTCTGTCTTTTAGGGATAGAATAATTATCCTCCCATGTGCTCATTCTTGGGTAGGGGATACATGCCGTATACTGTGGAAGGCTGTTGTTTAACTTCCTATCTGTACAGTGAGAATATGATTTGTTGTAGACAGACAGTAGTAATGGGCACAAGGTGGGGTAGAGAATGAGAAGAGAATATAATGTGGACCCTCTATTTGTCATTACTCGTATATATATGGACCCGGGGTTAAAGGAAACTAATCTCAGAGTGAACTCGGCCAACAGCCACATGTATTTTATCGAACTAGACAGCTAATCTTTCTGGTCTCAGTTCCCTCACAATGAAGGGTTGACCCTGTTGATTTTGTCCAGGTCTGAGATTCTAAGATGCTATTTTGTTCAATTGCTGTGAAAATTGACCACAATTCATTTAGCCATTGGTAGTCCACTACAGGATCATATTTTTGAAAGTTTAGGTAAGAAAAAAAATGAGAAGGAGCTTTCTTGGAATTGAGAGAGAGAGAGAGAGAGAGAGAGAGAGAGAGAGAGAGAGAGAGGAGACATTCTGTGAGATAGTCTTATTCTTTAATAACAATGCTTCTCTCCACTTTAGGAAGGTCAGATTGGTTCATCCTCAAACTATTCCTTTAGAAAAGTTCTACTTCTGAGGATTTGCTGAAATATAGTTCTGTTCTTGTAATCTTCTTATATACTGGAGAAAAATACTTATGTCTCTCTTGTATAGGTTTCTAGGATCCTTCATTTAATATTCAGAGGCATGTACCAAGGGGATTCATTTTGCTTTATAAAAATGTTCATATATGCAAATGTATTTGATTTTGCTTTCCATATTTTTGAATTTTTTTGTTGTTTGTGATAGTTATTTTGAATAAATTCTGTGCTGCTACAGAGTTTCCTAATATCCACCCTTGCCTTCCTTCCCTTTTCCTACCTTGCATTCGTGTGGAACATGCAGGGTGATGAAAACACCAGCAGCGACACATTGTTTAGCTAAAGTCTGGGTTTCACTCAGATCTCCTTGGGATTTCTCTCAAGCTCTTAAGATCTTGCACGGTCACACCTAAGGTTTGACCTGCCTACCTATACTCCTCTTGTCTCTGGTACTTTCTCAGAATTTCCTTATTTTTGACGACCTTGATGGTTTTGAGTGCATGCATTTTCTAGCACATTCTTCTGTTGTAATTAAATGTTGTTAATACCTAACAATTGGACTGGTATTATGAGTATTTGAGAGAAAGGCTGTAAAAGTCATGTCACTCCGTCAAATGAAAAGTGCATACTGCTGACATATTAACATTGGTCACACTAACCTTGATTGAGAGGTTGAAGCAATGTTTGTGGGGCTTCTCTCCTAGTAGATTTCCTTATCCCATTTCGACTTTTGAGTTTTGCATGGAACTCATATATATGCAGTATGCAATTTAGGGACAAGGTGTCCAGATTTACTGCCTTGGGAAAGGGACACCTTCACGAGTTATTTGTCTTTTTCTGCTTTCATAATCTATTTATTACATATAATACAATAATATTGATATATAATAATAAGTAATTGCAAATTTCATACTTTGAGTTATAATCTATGGAACTTTACCAGTGCTTTGATTGCCATAGCTTGGGAACTCATGCTAGCTTCTCTTCACTCCTTTGGCAATGCGCTCACTCATCAGTATGGGTTTCACCTTATATTTTCTAAAAGAATAAAAGTTATTGAGGAGAAGACCCTCTAGACTCATCTTGTATATTTTTGGGCCCAGGCCTAGAATGAGACATTTCTCCAAGGATTTCCTTTTCATTTTGTTAGAGATGATATTAGAAACCAGGAAAGATTTGGGCTTTAAATGTGACCGTGTGTGTGTGTGTGTGTGTGTGTGTGTGTGTACATGTATGCCCATGCACTTACAAGAGCGTGCATGCATGCGAGTCTCTGTGTGTGTTCCTCTCTCTGTTCATAATCTTTTATATATATTTATACATACACATATAATCTTCATCTGTATTATACCAAGTCAAATGGAAGTTCATGCTGATGCCTCCAACTCTACACATCATCACTTGTTTGTCTGATACTCTAGCAGAGAGGAACTCAGTACCTCAACCCACCGATTATTTGATTCACTGTTTAATTCTAGTGTACCATAGATAGGTACTTAAGAATAATTGACCTAAATTCCAATGGTTAGCACATGGGTAAAATTCTATTTATACTTTATTTTAAAATTTTCACTCATTTCCAAAATCACTTAGGTTAGTTCATCCTCCCACTAAACAAACATACTTGTCGATAGTTGTTGATATTTTTCAAATATAGGCAGATTCCTGTCACAGCGTGCACCATATTTGAATGTTTTTACTTCATATTTTAATATATATTAATTATTTAATTAAACCTCGACTCTTCTAGTTTCTTCTCAGTCCTTTTGCCTTCTTTGCCTTCTTTTTCTTCTCATCATCCTTGAGATGAAATTGCAGTAGAATCCCAGAGTAATTCTTCAATGTGCTGCACTTCGGACATATCAGTGATGGTGTCGTTTGCAACTGCTGCACTATGATTATGGGCATGTCTTATTCTAGTGCATTGTGGGCCTTCCACGCCTTCCTGTGGTTAAATTGTTTTCTTTCCAGTTCTTAGGCCAATGATTATGTAGTAAGTTACTCATTTGATGATTCTTTGAGTAGCACTTTACCCTGCAACCAGCTCACATAGTTGGTCTGCCTTCAGTCAGAGAATTAAGCTGCTTTGCAGATGGGTAGAAGCAACATTTGACCTATTGCCCTGTGTGGTGTCCTGGACTGGGGTCTCCGGAGTCAGAATGCTCACAAGTGAGCCTTGACTTACTGCTTACATGTGGCGTGACTCTGAAAGGGAATGGATATCTTTATCCTTCAGTCTCCTTATATAAAAGGCAATTAATAATTGTATCAAGGTCACAGGGTTAGCATGGCTTGAATCAGAACATACTGTGAAGGCACTTGGCATAAGGCCTAGCACATGCTGCTTTAAAGATTGCCATTATTGTGATAATTGAATTACTTTTTAGAAATTTATTCCTGGTAGCCACATCTGAAATCCTTTTTCTTTTTCCATTCCACTCAATATGATGTTTTTGTTCTCAATGACCTTTCCTCGCTACTGTGGACTTGATTATTTTTCTCATCTTATTTGTGTGTGTATCTCCTTTCCCCTTGCAGTGGCCAGAATGTTTGTTTCTCAGAACACGTTCCCTTGCTTGGCTCCTGGCTGGAGAAGTAATTATTTTGGCATTAGCTTCCATTGCCCTGAATTTGCCATCTGTTGCCAACATCACTGAACTGATCCCATTTTCTGATCTGGCAATATTTTGTATTTTTACTGGCTCTAATTCTAACTTAAGTTCTTTCTCTCAAATGGCTTAAGTGGCTTATTTCTGACATATATATATATATATATATACACACACATATATATATATTCCCTCCTGTTTCTTTCCTCCCCTCCCAAATTCATGAATTCTACTTTAATTATTATTATTCATATATGCATGTGTGTGCATATACGTATATGCACACATGTATACAGAACCTACTGCACCCATGTGTATAAGCTTGACCACTTGAGATTGGACAATCTAGGTGGAAGCTTGTCCCTGAAGGAAACCGATTCTCCGTTGACTCTCTGTAGCTCTTCTCATAGGGGTGAGACCATGAAGGATTTACCTTGTCAGCATTGGCATGCCAACTGGTAATGTCATTATGTCAGTCTTCTTCAGGAAACCTTATCATTGAGATTTCATGTCAAGTCTAGGTAATACTATCAGGAAGAAAACATGCTGGGTTTTTGACTCTTAAAGATCTTATTTTTTTTTTCATACAACATCTAAAATTTGGAGAGGTATATATTTTACCTTTTAATATCCTATGAAATTGGAGGGTAACTAACAATTTGAAAATAATGGCTGATAGCATGAATAATTGGTTCATGTGTACTTTTATTAACCAAAGGGTGTGGAAAAATTGACTCAGCTACCATTTCTAAGTCACAGATGGCAATGATGCCTGGGCAATTAGAATTATATGGCTTACAATATGTGAATCTTTAGACTGCCCTATATTGGTTTCCACACCAACTTCATATAGGTCTTCTAAAATGTCATTTTCTGGGAGTGCTCAACAGGCTGCTTTTGCATCCCCAGAGTCTCTGTTTTCCATGCCACATGAAGGCTCTTTTCAGGCAGCCATGTCCTTTCTTTCCTTGGATGTTCTCACTTATCTCTCAGGAGGATCTATGCAAGAGCTGACTGTAAATTGTAGCAGAGTGCGTCTTAGCCTGCTAATCCTTTATCTGCCATGAAAACATACTCTTGAAGGGACTGTGGGAGGGCAGTTGCAATGCATGATCCTCTCATAGTCTTTTTTTTTTTTCAGATCAACACAAAAGCTGCTCATTTCATGGGTGGATGGTGCTTACTAAGAGATGTTTTTTTGATCTGAGGAATTGCTGCCTTAGTCAGGTCTTTGCAAAGATGTATTTCATTTGCATTTTAATTGTTGGACTAAAAAAGTGCAAGCATGAACTCTTGAGAATACTAACTCAAACACTTCTAATTATCTGCTTTGGTTTTGCTTGCATTTGGTATACTGTGTCCCTCAGAAATATAGCTAAGTCATTTAAATATGCATTTTCATTATAAATTAGAATCTGAATATCAATTTGATAAAAACTGCACCTATCTTTTTTGACAACAAATACATGGTAAGAAGACTGGTATTATTATATGGTATCAACGAAAGTGAGGGAAAGTAGTTGTGATTGTTCTCACATGTTGCAAAAAGTGTTAATTGCTTTAGGGCCTTGGGAAAGTTCATCTGGAAACATGTAGCAAACTTTGGACATCTTTTATTCTTTGTTCCAACTAATTTATAGTGAAACTCTTTTAAACACTTACTGTTTCACAGACATTTTGTTAACTACTTGGAATGTGGCCATTGAAAAACTATCATTACTGTAATAGGTCATATTCTTTTTAGATTGAGAATAGAAACAGTAGACAAGCAAACAAACAAATAAATACCAAGTATGCCTGAGAGTAATGTTTTGAGGGGAAAAAGAAGCAAGTTGAAGGGAAGGTACTATTTGTAACAGTCCTTATTGTTGAGGCATTTTAGGTAAAGAGTGGAGGAAGGAAGGAGGGGAGAAAGACTTGCCCACCTCTGAGCAGGAGAATGCCAGGAGGAAGAAAAAGGAAAATAGATTGCTTTCTTTTTTTTTAATAATTTATTTTTTATTTCTTCAAGTTACATCTCAATCACAATCCCCCCTACTCCCCCCTCCAGTCCCACCCTTCCACCCTCCTCCCCCTCAACCCCCCCATCCTCTTCCCTTCTTTTTTTTTTTTTTTAGTTTAAGGTATTTCTTTTTCCCCCCAACAGCTCTCCCTTTCAGCCCAAAAAAATGGTTCTTTTTCTTATAACTATAAATACAATACAAAACAACAGAAATAAATAGGTCACAATTATAAGAGTTATATGGCTTAGCATACATTCCCAATGTCCAGTCCATATGTATTTGGCACCTGACTTTAACATTCTACTATCTAACAATCTCCATGTGTTTAAAGTTCTATATCTAACTCAGCTTTCATACTAACTTGCCTCATAATTTTAAAAATATCTTCTTAGATCCAGAACACCCTCTTGATTCCCAAACAACTCAAAATTTAACTATGAGACTCTAGCTATCTATTCTTCAACCACCTCAGAGACCTGAGAGGGATAAATATATCTGATTATATAGGAAGTGCAGGGCCTGCAGCTTCCAAAACTAAGAAATGACATACCAGTGGCTGCCTGGACAGTTCCCATTTTCTCTCCATACATTACAGCATCAATCTTCAGCCATTTGGCTCCTGCAGGGACTCAGGGAGCATAGCTGAAGTCTACTTGTGTAGAGGGATAATAGTCGGAGATGGGGGTCAAGATGACAATGAGTAAGATACCTCAAATGTATCTCTTCTCTAAAGGACCCAAGAGATGTTTTCTGAGAAAAGACTGACACAATCAAAATCATACTTTATACATACCATGAAAGGATAAGGTAGCATAGGTAAACTAGTTCAGAGATTACTACCTGCAAACTAGGACGGTTAATGTTGTTAAATGATGGCAGTGGAACTCAGGACTAGATGTGCAAAGATGTATGTTACATCACTGTTTATGCTATCCCTCTGATATGACATGAGTGTATGCTATCAAAGGGCTCTGGCTGGATACTAAATACTACAGCCATCAACAGAACAGTATTGATCTATTAAAATCAGAAATTGAAAAAGGTTTTATCTAACAGGTTTGACTCCAAAGCCTGTATGTTTTATTTTCATTACATACTTTACAGGTAACTTTTTCAGTTTTGTTTATGTATTTATTTTTGCTAACTTTTCAGGTGATAAAATGATACTGGATCTTTGGAGGTGAGAAACACGTTTATTGTCATATTTAGATGGCTTACAACCTAGTCTAATTATTAGCATACAAAAGCTACCTAATGCTGATTATTGAAAGAACTGAGTGGGAGCTGTGATTAAATCTCCTAGAAATAAGATTTTCATCCTTAAGATGGAAATTATGTAATGCATTTAAAAATTAATTTTCGTTAACTGAAAATTTCCCTTGTGTGTAGGATTAGAGAGCAGCACCAGCATTGAATGTTGATCACCATATATCTGGAACACTTGCCAGGCTTTGGTCACCCAGCCTTGATTCCGACTTGTAGGTCTACTGGTTTGTTTTGCCTCACAAGTGCTGGGGCATCTTCATGTGCCTCTGAGTCCCACTAAAAGCTGTTTATTCCAAAGTAATATGTTATTAGAATGTTTTTTTTCTGTTGTAGAAGTCTGATATCTGAATTAAGTTCAGGTTCAAGAAATTGGGTCAACTTAAAATTCTTTTTTAAAATATCTACTCTGGTTATTTTAATTTTAAATATATTTTAAAATCAAAACATGATCACATCATTTCCCCCTCTTCTCTTTCTTCTTTTCTTTTCTTTTTTTCTCTTTATTTTTTATTTCTTCAAGTTACATCTCAATCGCATTCCTCTCCCTACTCCCCCCTCCAGTCCCCTCCTCCCACCACCCTCTTCCACCTCAACCCACCCATCCCCTTCCTTTTTTTTTTTAAGTTTAAGGTATATCTTTTTCTCCCCAACAGCTCCCCCTTTCAGTCCAACAAATGGCTCTTTATCTTATAATAATAAATACAATATAAAACAACAGAGGTAATTAGGCCACAATTATGAGAGTTATATGGCTTAGCATACATTCCCAATGTCCAGTCCATATGTATTTGACACCTGACTTTAATGTTCTAGTATCTAACCATTTCCATGAATTTAAAGTTCTATATCTAACTCAGTCTTCATACTAACTTGCATCACAATTTTAAAAACATCTTCTTAGATACAGAACACTCTCTTGATTCCTAAACAACTCAAAATTTAATTATGAGACTCTAGCTATCTATTCTTCAACCACCTCAGAGACCTGAGAGGGATAAATATATCTGATTATATAGGAAGTGCAGGGCCTGCAGCTTCCAAAACTAAAAAATGACATACCAGTAGCTGCCTAGACAGTTCCCATTTTCTCTCCATACATTACAGCATCGATCTTTAGTCATTTGGCCCCATTTCTCTGACAGACATTGATTGTAGAGCAGGAATTATGAAGGACTTGCCTACCCTGTCTTGTCAGAGCTAGGCTGTCTACTTATCTTCTTCCAAGTTTTTCTTTTTTCGACTGCATTCTGTCTACAGTTGGAGCAAGGGGTTTTTCCTGCCAAGAAATAGGCTTGCCACTAATTCAATCATCTCCCGCTGGAGATGCTTCGATGCTCATCTTTTACTTGGAGTAGAATAGGGAGTGCTGTCAGGAGTAGACATGTCTCGATATCAAAAAAAATCTAAAGTTAAGAGAACATCTTTGAATGCCATATTCTGCAGAGCTCTTGAGGTTTTTGAAGATGCCCTATCTATCTCTTATATTAGGATAAGCAAATGTTGCTTGTCTCTTAGCAACTTGATTTCTGATTAGCTTAGAAAATAACTATAGTAGACTGTCATAGTACCTAACAAAATGACAGGCTTGCATGACTATTAGTTTGCATTTCTTAATTATCCTAAACAATTTATGACAATTAGTAGCAAAAGGCCAAAACTTCACATTTCATTTTTTTCCTTTACCCCCTGACCCTTCCATCCCACTTCTCTGGAGTGGAGTGTTCCTATATAACAGTCCCTCATCCCAGTTCAGAGGTCATATGAGGGCCAAGCGCCTCCTCATACAATGGGGGTATACGCGGCAGTACCACTGGTGAAAAGTGTCTCGTTTCCAGGGAAAGAGAACTAAAAAGGCAAACAAACAAATAAGCAGAAAATAGATAAAAAAGAATAAAAAAAAATAAAAATAAAAAAATAAAAAGTAAAAAGTCTATGTCCATGTTCCCTTTGGTGTGTTAGTTGTAGTATCGATATCCTCTACTATATAGCTAAAATCCTACTATAAATGAATAGATGCCATATGCATCCTTCTGAGTCTGGGTTAGCTCACTCAGGATGAGCTTTTCTAGTTCCATCCATTTGGCTGCAAATTGAATAATTTCATTGTTCCTGATAGCTGAATAATATTCCACTGTGTAGATGTACCACAGTTTTTTAACCCATTCTTCGGTTGAGGGACATCTGGGTTGTTTCCAGTTTCTAGCTATTACAAATAAGGCTGCTATGAACATAGATGAGGAAACTTACTTCTGATTCCATGAAGAGACATTTGGGTGTATACCCAGAAGTGGTATGGCTGGGTCCTGAGGCAAAGCTATTCCAAGTTTTCTAAGATATAGCCAGACTGACCTCCATAGTGGTTGCACAAGCCTGCACTCCCACCAGCAATGGAGTAGGGTTCCCCTTTCTCCACACCCTTGCCAGCATGTGCTGTCATTTGAGCTTTTGATCTTAGCCATTCTGGCAGGTGTGAGATGGAATCTCAGAGTCCTCTTGAGTTGCATTTTTCTGATGATTAAGGATGTTGAGCATTTCTTCAAGTGTCTCTCAGCCATCAGGGATTCCTCCTTTGTGAATTCTCTATTTAGCTCCGTCCCCCATTTTTTTGACTGAATTATTTGGTTTCTTGGCATCAGCATGTGCTGTCATTTGAGTTTTTGATCTTAGCCATTCTGAGAAGTGTGAGATGGAATATCAGAGTCCTCTTGAGTTGCATTTCCTGATGATTAAGGATGTTGAGCATTTCTTCAAGTGTTTCTTGGCCATTAGAGATTCCTCTTTTGTGAATCCTTGGTTTAGCTCTGTTCCCCATTTTTTGATTGGATTATTTGGTTTCTTGGTGTTTAGTTTCTTGAGTTCTTTATAAATTTTGGATATTACCCCTCTGTCAGATGTGGGGTTGGTAAAGATCTTTTCCCATTCTGTAAGTTGCTGTTTTGTTTTAATGACAGTGTCCTTTGCCTTACAGAAGCTTTTAATTTTCATGAGGTTCCATTTATTGATTGTTGGTCTTAGAGCCTGAGCTATTGGTGTTCCATTCAGGAAGTTGTCACCTGTGCCAATGAGTTCGAGACTTTTCCCCACTTTCTCTTCTATTAAATTGAGTGTGTCTGGTTTTATGTTAAGATCTTTAATTCCCTTGGACTTAAGTTTTGTGCAAGGTGATAAATATAGGTCTATTTACATTCTCTTACATGTTGACATCCAGTTAAACCAGCACCATTTGTTGAAGATGTTTTCCTTTTTCCATTGTATGGTTTTGGCTTCTTTGTCAAAAAATAAGTGACCATTGGTGTGTGAGTTTATATATGGGTCTTCAATTTGATTCCATTGAACCACTGGTCTGTTTCTATACCAGTACCATGCTGTTTTTATTGCTATTGCTCTGTAGTACAGCTTGAAATCTGGGATGGTGATGCTTCCAGATGTTTTCTTATTGTACAGGATTGATTTAGCTATTCATTGTTATTCCATATAAAGTTGATAATTGTTCTTTCAAGGTCTAAAATATTGTGTGGTATTTTGATAGGAATTGTCTTGAATCAGTACATTGCTTTTGGTAGGATGACCATTTTTATTATTTTGCTGCTACCTATCCATGAGCATGGGAGATCTTTCCATCTTCTGATGTCTTCTTCAATTTCTTTCTTCAAGAACTTGAAGTTCTTGTCATACAGGTCTTTCACTTGCTTCGTTAGAGTTACCCCAGTTATTTTATATTATTTGTGGCTATTGTGGAGGGTGTTGGTTCTCTTATTTCTTTTTCAACCTGTTTATCTTTTGTGTAAAGAAGGGCTTCTGAGTAGATACCATGTGCATCTTTCTGAGTCTGGGTTAGCTCACTCAGGGTGAGCTTTTCTAGTTCTATCAATTTGGCTGAAAAAAAAATATGAAACATTCCTCCATTGCTAGAGGGAGTGTAAATTTTTACAACCACAATGGAAATCAGTCTGGCGATATCTTAGAAAAGTTGAAATAGCTCCACCTCAAGACTCAACCATACCACTTCTGGGTATACATTTAAGTGATTCCTCACAAAACCACAAGAACTTTCCTCACCTATGTTCATAGCAGCTTTATTTGTAATAGTTAAAAACTGGAAACAACCCAGATATCCCTCAACTGAGGATTGGATAAAAATACTGTGGTACATCCACACAATGGAATCCTACTCAGCTATCAGAAACAACAAAATCATGCAATTTACAGCCAAATGGATGGAACTAGAGAAGCTTATCACTGTCTCATGTCATGATCTAATGTATTATATCTATACATTGTTGGTATAATGTTATTTGCACTGTGTAAAGTTTATCCTTGTATTATTCAAATGCTGGTTTCTCTATCCCACTGTCTGGTTTCAATCTGGACATGGCTTTGTTATGTTTATTCTAAGAATCTCCTGTCTCAAGTTTGTGTAAATATTGCTCCCATTTATCCTCTGCCTTGTCAATGAAAGCTGGAAAAGCCAATATTGAGCAATAGAGAGAATAGGGTAGGACACCTAATTTCAAAGAGGAGGAGGAGAAAGAGAGGAAGTGGGAGATTAGGCCATGAGGAGGGGTCCAGAAGATATTAGGAGAAAAGAGCTGGAGCAGAAAAGGCCAAAAATGCAAGTATTATGGGAATTTTGGCTGGGAGGTAGAAACATAGCTTAGAAGATTATTATAGGTTTATAATGCCCAGATATTGTGCTCAAGGCTAATTAAATAAATCTTAATCTTTCTGTGTCATTATCAGGGAGCTAGTTGGGTAAAGATAAAGTGCTGCCATATTAATTGCATACATACATTTATATTAATATTCATTTTACAACACATTATCTATTTTCACTAAATGGTTCATTCATTTAGTCCTTCAGTTTATTCAACAAATCTTGTTTCTTTCCTGTAATGTGTGAGGTACCAGGTAGAAGGTGTTGGGACATATGGTGAAATAAACAAATGGATGAAGCTTTTAGGCATATGTATATGAATATGTCATTAAATCATAGTGCTAAACTGTATTTAAAAAAACCCCAAAAGTAAAGCCAGAGCATGGATCACCATGAACATGTGTTCACAATGTTGTATTTACCTGGATGGACAGAGTTGAGAAGCTGAGTGAAGATTTATTTACTTACTTACTTACATTAATTTTATTTTAAGACAAGATCTCTGTATCCCCAAACTGTCCTCAAATTCATGACTGTCCTGTCTCAGTCACTTATGTACTGGTGGGGTTAAAGGCATGTCCCACTACACCTGACTGTATTTATTTTTCTAATTGTGTCAGTGGGAATACAGAAGAGTCAGAGGAGTCTACGTAGAAAAAAAAGGGAAAAACGTTAGAGGGCTGAAGACAGAGTGCTAATGGAAAGTGCAGTGGCTTTCCATGCGCCCCAAAGCATTGTTCAGATATCTGAAGTAAGAGCCGTTTGAATGTGAGAGCATCAGGCATGGCTGGGATTTTCCTACTCTGCTTATAAAGTCTCCTTAAAGAATATCAGAGGTGTATCAGTGAGGGCATTGGAGGCTTGTTTTCTTCTCCTGTGTTAGAGAGAGAGAGAGAGAGAGAGAGAGAGAGAGAGAGAGAGAAAGAGAGAGAGAGAGAGAGAAAGAGAGAGAGAGCACAAATATGTCTAGATTGTGGTTACAATGACAGTCTATACCATGTCAGCTATTTGAGGATGGACAGGAGGACATTAGCATGACAGACAGTGGAATGGAGGCTGAGACATTGAGGAACTATGGAGAGTTTTCTGGATCATGAGAGCCCTTAAGGCCTCAGTGGATTAACCTACTGATGGGTATGTGGCTGAATAGCATGCTGGAACGTGAGAGCCTTCTGACTCAGCTTCTCCAGTGCAGGGACTAAAGTCATGCACCACCACACCTGGCTATATTTGTTTTTCTAAGTGGATGCATCCATTGCATTGATGCTTCTAATTTATGATTAATATTACTGATGGATTTTAGAGCACACTCAATTGCTAGTATTATCCCAGTATTGCAAAAAATATGTAACAGGCATATTAATATTATTTGACTCTCTATTGCAAAAGGTAAAATTAAAATTTCTAGATGAAAGGCAATTTACATCCTACTTTTAGTAGACATTACTATACCTCATTCAGGAAATATTGTGGTACAATCTCTTGTGATTTATATTGAATATCACTAATGGTATGCTTTTTTTCTCACCTAACATTTGACCCTTTGGAGGAAGTGGATCCCTGGGCATATGCTTTTGAAGGGTACTTTCTTTGTCACTTTGTTTTGTGGTAGCCCTGTGGTGAACTGCTCAGCTCAGACATGGAAGTTTATCCATAATAATTCTTCTTTACCATATCCCCAGGAGCAGGAGACCATCATAAATATGTACTAAAGCCAAGGACCAAAATAAACCTTTCATGCTTCCATCTATGTCTCTAGCTCAGTGTCGCGTCGACCTCGACCAGCAAGAACGACGCAACTCGCAAAAGCTCTTCTCTAGCAGTTTATTCAGGTCCCTTGAAAACAGTCTTCCAAATGCCTGGGCAGACCCAACCCACAGGCTAAATACTATAAGAACAGCCAATCAAGTAAAGCCACGTGGTGCTATCTTAGAGGCCCACGTATGCGGAAGCAAGCCAGATTAGCGGTCTTAAACAAATATGGACTTGTTTACCACCAAGAGCGCTCACCATTGGGCTGGTGGAAGGTGGAAACCGGTGCCATCTTTAGGGTGTGGCACGTCGCAGCTCTCTACAGTTCCTCCTTTTTTGTTTTTAAAAATGTAGGTTGAAGTCCCTAGAAAGGCTTCGTAATCCCCATATCTGGGGATCTCACGGTGAGCCTGAGCCTGTAGGAGGTCGGTGCTCAAACTCTTACCTGTCTCTGGGTCAGCCTCCCCACTCGGGGCTGCCCTGTCTTAGGTGGCTGAGACTTATCCATCTACTCTGTCATTGACTTGCCAGACCCTACTATCCGTGGAACGAATACCTCAGTGGGCAGGGACTATGCTCACTGAAGATTTAAGGCTTCATGGCAGCGAGCCATGCCTGAGGGGACTGGCCCACCTCAATGGCGACAAGGGCCTGTATAATCATGGCTGCGTTACGCTTCTGTGTGGCTCTCATCTTGTAGATGCACCATAGGCAAACCAGAGAGGCTAGTATCATCAGTATCGCCAAAGAGCCTACGCCCACCCACTCCTTAAGATGATCCATAGCCATCTGTATCCAGGAAGTCAAACCATTAACCAGACTCAGATCCACCCAAGTGGAGTTGATGTGGACGATTGTCACTCTCAGCTCTCTCATCTTATTTTCAAAATCAGCCGACCAATCCTGTAAAAGGAGCTCTGACAATTGCTTAGACAGATTATCAGCCTTTGTTAAATTTTGATACCGCACCAAAGTAACACACAAACCCTGCATTTTCCACTCACACCCCAACTGTGCTAGTTGCCAAAGAGAATCAATCTGTTCTTGTATTAAATCTATGCGTTGATTAACTATCATAAGGCCTCCTTTGAGATGAGAATTCATAGAGGTCTGAGTATCCAATGCCTGTGCTACATTGGCTGAGATGTTATTCAGGGCATTGGTAGTCTGTATAGAACTAGACAAGGCAATAGATGAGGCAGTAGCCCCCACAGCAGCAACAGTGATGGCAGTAACAATAGCTGCAGTGATGCCAAAATCTCTTTTAAGCCTGAATAGCATCATGGTATTAGGGGCCTCTACAGGAACTGGTACATATCGAGGCATTCTAGTCACCACAGCCACAGGAAAGGCTGTGGCATTCCAGCACAGGGCATAAAAGCATGTGTCCGGAGTGCATACTAACTTTTCTTCACCCAAGGATGCACTCCCATTACTTACAATCCACAGAAAAGGAGGCCAGAGATACACTGGCGAGGCTGAAAAGGTCTTATTCCTGGACAAAAGAAATGTCACATTCCCCCAGCCACTGTCACCACTAGAATCTCCGACCCCCACAGAATAGTCCCCCAAAGAAAAATTGCCCTTTTGATAAGATCCTCCTCCAAGCATAATGACAGGTCCCAAGTCCATGCAACTTCCATTTACCCCACACAAAAGCCACAAATCAAAAGGATTAGTAACAGTCCATTGCATACCCAATGCAGTCTGATCTCTATCCATAGTAGATAAATTGAGCAATCCTGAACAATTTTCATTTACTACATAACTAATTGAGGGACTAAAGGAAAAATATCTACCCTGAACCCAAACTTCTCTACGCTCCTGACATCCAGTCCAGGGAAAAGGTCCTTCCTCTCCTGTGGATCCTCTACAAAAAGGTGCCCAGCGTGGCTGTCTGGGGGGGTCCCGGTCAGAGACTCGTGTGGGCCACCATCCTTCAAGGCGAGAACCGTTAACTGAGATATTAAAACCGCGTGCACCGTTCCGAGGAGGAATCTTTGATACAAAGTCCACCGACTGCCGAGACAATTTAATGCACTCCGTATCATCTGACCTATTGAAGCTCATTAAAAGGCACAGACTACCCTTCAAGCTGACATTTCTATTACCCTCTATAGGGCTTTTCTGATCATCAAAGGGAAGGTAGGGTAAGCCTAAGCTTCTATTACTGCTAAATAAGTGTGGAAACACAGTTGCATCATGTCTGACCGGCATCGGCTTTGGGAATATCGACAGGATCCCCCATCTCGTCTCGGTCATTCCTGACATACTCACTGCTACTAACACCAGGATCCCCAGGAAGGTCTTCATGACGAATCTTCCTCACAAGGTGGTCAGGCACCCACACTGGATCTTGTTGATCCTGAGGAAAAACACAAACAGATCCTCTCGCCCATGTTAGCACGGGCTCTTGTCTTTCTATCAAATAGGCTCTGCAGCCTGTCTTTGAGCCATCAGTAAACACATTTGGTGACCCTTGAAGTGGTACTGCTGAAGTAACCTTAGGGAATATCACTGGGTGCTCTTTAAAAAATGATAGCAATGGATGCTTAGGATAATGGTTATCAATCACTCCTTCAAAGCTACATTGCAATATTGCCCAATCATCTACAGTGCCACACAAAATCTTAATTTGATGACCGGAATAGGGCACTATTATACTGGCAGGAGCAACTCCAAAAGACTGCAAACATTGTTGGATACCATTCAAGGCTAAAGCAGCAACTGCAGTGGGATAATGTTCTATGGATTTTTTTGGAGAAATCTTCGAATAAGTCCATAATAATAGTCCGTCCTGCCATAACAATCCTGTAGGTTGACCATAGGTGGCAAATATGCACAATGCAATGGGCTGTCCTTCCTGCCATCTCTTTAGGAAGGCACTCTGCAACCTTTCTTCCACTTTACATAAAGCTTTTCTTGCTTCTCCTGTTAATTGCCTAGGAGAATTAAGTGCTGAATCACCTTTCAAAATATCATATAGGGGTCTTATTTCATAATTTGGTAGCTTCAAATAGCCTCTTACCCAATTGATATCTCCTAACAACCTTTGAAAATCATTTAGAGTCGTTAAATTATCTTTTCTTATCTCAAACTTTTGAGGTATTATCTTTTCAGGTCCAACCTTCGTTCCTAAATAATTAACCACATTTTCCTTTTGAACCTTATCAGGAGCAATAAACAATCTTTTCTTTTTTAATAAGTGAACTAATTCTTCATAGGCCTGATCTAACATTTGTTCATTCTTAGCTGCCAGTAAGATATCATCCATATAATGAACACATCTCAAATCTGGAAAATTCTTTCTCAAGGGAGCAATGGCTTCCCCCACATACAGTCGGCACATAGTGGGGCTGTTCGCCATGCCCTGAGGTAATACTACCCATTCAAACCACTGATCAGGTTCTTCATGGTTACAGGATGGAACAGTAAATGCAAATCTCTCACTATCTTTGGCACACAAAGGGATGGAGAAAAAACAATCCCTTATATCTATAACTATTATGGGCCAAGAGGCTGGCAAAGATTATAAAAGCGGCAAGCCGCGTTGCACTGGGCCCATGATCTGCATTTGTTGATTTATGGCACGCAGGTCATGCAACAATCTCCATTTTCCAGATTTCTTTTTAATGACAAAGATAGGTGTATTCCAGGGAGATACAGATGGCCTTATATGCTTTAAAGACATCTGTTCATCCACCAACTCTTTGGCTGCATTCAATTTTACAGAGGAAAGTGGCCACTGAGGAACCCATACTTGGTCCTCCGTCTTCCAAGTTATGGGAATGCCCTCCTCAGTGGCCCCTAGGAAAAACCCAGGCCCTGTCTCTTTTGTCTTTGCTGCATAGATATGGGACTCTTCCGTCCCTGCAAATATTTTCCTATTCCAAAGCCTGGAGCATATCCCATATCTTGCATCATACGTTGGGCTGAATCAGAATAATCATTACTCAATTTAAATCCCATATCCTTTAAAAGGTCTCTTCCCCAAAGGGAGATAGGGAGCTCAAGTACATATGGCTGCATTACTCCTGAGTGGCCTTCTTAGTCCTGCCACTTTAATAATCTTGCACTCATATCTGGAGTTTTAGCATAACCCAGGCCTTGAAGTGTTTGAGAAGAGGCTTGTACGGGCCAACCTGAAGGCCAGTCTTTCTTTGCTATGATACTTCTATCAGCCCCAGTATCCAAAAGGCCCAGGATCTTTTTATCATCAACTTTTAACTCCAAGACGGGGTGTTGGTCTAAATCCAGGGAGAGAAAAGTCAGATCTGTGCCCATGGACCCAAAACCATCTTTTCCTCTCTCTTGATCCCTTGCCGCATAGCGATCATGTAAGCTCAGCAAAATGACCAACTGAGCAATTCTATCTCCAGGAGAGATAGCTGTTATACCACGGGGGGAGGCTACCATGATCTTAACCACTCCTGTATAATCTGGATCTATAACCCCAGGATGGACAATAAGTCCTCTCAAGGCTGATGATGACCTCCCTAACAGCAAACCAACTGTACCAGGTTCAAGGGGTCCTTTAAAATCTGTTTCAATTAACTGGACCCCCATTTGGGGCGTTAATACGAGTCTGGGGGTGGAGCAGAGGTCCAATCCTGCTGAGCCTGCAGTGGCTCTCCGCGGTCTCTCGGATGGTGGAGGGTTGGCCATTTCTCTTGATTCTTTTCTTTGTCCCGATTCTCTACTCCCCATATATTTGTGGGCCCTGGGGTCATGGGCCCCGCTGTCCATTTTTTGGACGAGTGCAACCATAACCTTGAGTCAAAGGCTGGCCATGGATGTCTGTCATTGAACGTCACTCATTAGCCCAATGGTTCCCTTTCTTACATTTTGGGCATAACCCTGGCTGCCTGGGGCATTGTGCACTTCCTGTACTTTCTGTACTCCTTCCCCCGGGTCACTGTCTTTTAAAGTGTCCCATCTTGCCACACTTAAAACAAACTCCTGGACTTCCTCCACCTTTTCTGGTCAACTGTACTACCGCAAGACCAGCATTAGTTAACGGCCCTCCAAGTTCTCTACACACTTTCATCCAGGCTTCTAGCCCTTTGTTCTTGTAAGGGGTGATAGCGGCTCTACACTCTTTGGTACATTGCTCATAGACCAACTGTTTTATTAGTGGCATAGCAGCATCCGGGTCACCAAAAATCTTCCCTGCTGCTTCCACCAATCATGCCACAAAGTCTGAAAAGGGCTCCATGGGGCCCTGTAGAATCTTAGTTAAGTTCCCACTCACCTCCCCTTTGTTAGGAAGGGATTTCCAAGCCTTGATAGCTGTCTGGTTTATTTGTTCATAAACCTGATTGAGATATCCTGTCTGCTGGTTGGCAAATCTCCCCTGCCCAAGCAGCATATCTCTATCCCAGGCTGGATTTCCATTTCTCTGATTAATGGCTGCTTGCTCAGTGGCATACTCAATCAAGAAAGCTTTCCAGTCTAAGTATTGCCCTGGACTTAAGCAGGCACGGGCCAGGCCACTCCAATCACTTGGGGTCATACAATGTCTGCTTAATGCTTTTACTTGAGCCAATGTAAAATACGCGGTAATGCCATAGGTACGAACCGACTCTGCAAGGGATTTAACTACTTTAAAATCAAGCGGTTCCTCATACCTGTTCCCTTGTGGATCTTGGTATACCGGATAGGCAAACTGTAATTCTGTTCTTACTTGTGTCCACATCCCCAGGCAGAAAGATCTCCCTACTTTCAGGGACTGAACAGGCTGATCTATCTGAATGGCTTCTGGATATGGAGGGGGAGTTGAAGGCGCTGCGGCAACGGCTTCACTTACACTGACTGCTGCCAATGTGTCTTTCTCTTTTACCTTTTTCTTTTCCCTTTTTCTAATAGCAGTCCTCTCCAACTGTTCTATTAGAGCGTGTAGCTCCCCTTCAGAATCCGTGCCCTCTGAGTCCTCAAAATCTCTAAAATCTCTAAGATCGGGATAGAGAGGGACCTTCTTTTTGCTTCTCTTTTCACTGTCTGCCTGCTCAGATCTTTCGCCTTTTTTGCTTCCCTTTTCACTGTCTGCCTGCTCAGATCTTTCCCCTTGCAGCAATTCCAAGGATGATTCTCCCTCTTTGATTGCTTTACAGCATCTCTGATCTTCTAAACAACTCCTCACCATCTTCCAAACCGGTCTTACTCCATGCTTCAGAGCACCTTGCTCCCAAGCAAAATCCAAGTCCCTGCCTAATTTGTCCCAGCAGGATACCGTAAGATTCCCGGACACCGCAAACCATGGAGCCATGGAGTCGCATTCATTCAAAAATCTTTCTAGGGTTCACTTCTCAAGTTTCAATTTCCTAGCTAAAATTAGCTGCTGAAGAGCCAGAAAAATTGGATGTGACTGAGACGATCCCATGATTAGAAATTTACTTTCAGTTCGCAGTTTCCCGCGAAACTTTGCCTTTAGTTCGCAACTTCCCGCGAAACTTTACCTTTAGTTCGCAATTTCTGCGAAACTTTACCTTTTTTTCGCAATTTCCGAGAAACTTTACCTTTTATTTACAATTTCCGCGAAACTTTATTGTCCCAATTTATCCCGGGAACTTACCAGTGCACTGCCCCTGACTGCAGGAGTTCTGAGTCTTTTCTGTGTCCTGGTACAGGCCACCACTTGTCACATTGACCTCGACCAGCAAGAACGATGCAACTCGCAAAAGCTCTTCTCAAGCAGTTTATTCAGGTCCCTTGAAAACAGTGTTCCGAATGCCCAGGCGGACCCAACCCACAGGCTAAATACTATAAGAACAGCCAATCAAGTAAAGCCATGTGGTGCTATCTTAGAGGCCCACGTATGCGGAAGCAAGCCAGATTAGCGGTATTAACCAAATATGGACTTGTTTACCACCAAAAGCACTCACCATCGGGCTGGTGGAAGGCGGAAACCGGTGCCATCTTTAGGGCGCAGCACGTCGCAGCTCTCTACAGCTCAGTGGTTCTCAACCTTCCTAATGCTGTGACCCTTTAATCTAGTTCCTCATGTTGTGGTGGTGGTGACCCCATAGAATTATTTTCGTTGCTACTTCATAACTGAATTTTGCTACTGTTATGAATCATAATATATAATTTGATATGCAGGACATCTGATATTTGACCCCATGAAAGGGTCATTCAACCCCTAATAGGGTCAAAACTCACAGGTTGAGAACAACTGCTCTAGGGTATTTTGTTACAGTGACTGAATTTACCACAATAGTAACACAATTTCAATAGTGAATCATATATTAAAGCTATCATCTCACTTAGTGACTTATCTGTAATGATTGCAGCTAAAATATACTTAACATAATTCCAAAATATAATTTACCTTAGTCCTCATGTTACAGGTTAATCTCTAATCTTGTTCATGCCATGTATCCACCATTTTGTCTTCTTTGTTATGTCTTCTGTTTGCTTTTGATTGTGTTCATATTGTTCTGTTCTAAAGTTCTGTGACTTTTACATCTTGTAATATTTAAGTAATCGCAATTCACAACCAAGAATATATTTTTAATTTCATTTTCAGCATATCTTTCATATATATAAAGTCCTGTTTGTTTGTTTTTTTAATGTAGCTATGACTCCACTCCCCCTTCTCTCTTGCTTCCCTTGAGATATGTGTGCTTATCATGCATAAGTGTAGTAAGAAGGTTAACATATTTTTTTTTTTGCTATCTTCATTACATCTGCACTTTCTAGGTTACTGACCATTAACTATTTTTTCTCTTATACAATTCTTATTGTAAGAATTCTAAGCCATATTTGATGAGATACTGGACAGTGTGAATTTTGTTTTGAGTACCAGACTGTTAGTTTTGCTTGTTTATTTATTTGTTTTTTAAGAAGGATAATGTACTCTGGAAGATGACTACCAGAGAATCCCCTTGGCAATTCCTGAACTTGTTCAGAATCTCTGCCTGATGCTCTCTGATTAAAACTGCTCTTACTCTATATGTATCAACAGTATTTTATGGTGCCTGGCCAGTCATTGTGCTTGTCCATTAGCACTCTATGAATTGTGCCTGACTTCTGGTCTTTTCTTTGAATGCTCTTGACGTTCAGCAAAAAAACTGTTATAGATAACAGGCCTTTGACAATTTCCAGTATCATTCATTGTTTTATCAAATCAGTTTCCTTGTTGTTGGAGTTTCATCCTATGCATGCATAGCTCCCATACACCTATGAAGAGTTCTGTGCAAGTTCCAGGATCTCCTTTCCAGTTAATTCTTCTCAAAACCTCTATATCTTAACCACAACTATCACCTATTTCTGTCTTCTCAAACCAGTGAGACTACTACTCTAAGCTTAAGGCCTCTCTTTCTGCATTGAGAGCTGGAAAGCCATTCCAGGCAGGTCATTTATCTTTCCTCTCTCAAGGTTCATAGACTTTTATTGTCTTTTGTCCATGGTCTGTGAGAATTGCCTCCAGGTTTTATCTAGTTTTGTAGATTTATTTTGACAGATGAATTGGTTTATAATAATTATATCCTTTCTAATGAAGGTAAATTCATCTATTTTGAACATCTTCAAATGCTGTGTGGCACAAATGTTCATGTTTTATAACTAATATCTTATTGGTGGTTTTTAGAGTGGACTTACTTTCTAGTATTATAATAGTACTGCAAAAATCCTAATGTAGGCATTGTTACAGTAAAACTATTTGATTATTTCTCTATTTTAAATGGTAAAATTAAATTTTATAGATCAAAAGCTATTTCCTCCCTATTTTTGACTGACATTGCTAACCTTGCTTCAGGAAATAAGGTGGTGTACCATCTTGTGATTTGTAGTGAATATTGTTCGTGGTGTACTTTTTTCTTAATAACTTAAGTTTTAAAGTTTATGTACTTACTTATGACTAATTACAGATATTTTCATTGGCTAGTAAATAATACAAATGTCTCTTCTTTTGAAAAGCTTGATTTTAGTGTTTTTTTATACTCAAATTTTCAAAATTTTCTGTTTAAATACCAATAAAACATAGTTTTACATATTGTTAATGTGATTTAAATAACTCTATTTGTGTTCATAATTATGTAAGAAGTTTCTTCTTACTTTTATTTTTGTACACTTATCTTGGATACTGAATAGAAATGACCTCACTTGAGTGAATATCCTAAAATTGACAATGTATACATTTAACACATACACAAAAGTCTTAACTAGTCCAAAGTTTTGTGAGTTTGTTAAAACTGAGATGTATACTATCTACCATAAACTTAGAAACTTTTATGCAAGGATAGGATATTCTTATTCTATTAATTTTCCCTTTCATTATAACCTACAAATCATATACTATCCTTTTTGATAAAATGAAAATTATTGACCACTTCTATGGATCAATGTCTAATGACATTTACTGGCTTGCCTAAAGTGTATGTCATCAACTATGCTTGCCAAATTGAATTGCAAAGAAAATATCTATCATGTATTTAGTAATAAAACTCACCTAAAATTTTTAGTTTTAAACAGGATTATTTATTTTCTGCAAGATTCCTGCTACTAAGATGGGCGAACTCAACATAAGATCAATTTTTAATATTTGTTTCTCCTATGATTTGGAGACCTATGAGATACTTCTTTTTTGAAATAAGTCAGTCTTTGCTTTGGCTTGATATGAGGATGGGATATGCATTAATCTGAAAATTTGTTTATGGTCAGTTAAATGTTAGAATATATCCAAGTCAGAGAGTTTTGGCTCATATTATTTGACCTTAAAACTTAAAACTGTAAAATGATATTTACTGATGTGTGTATGTGAGCATGAGGCCAGAGGACAACTCACGGCAGTCTGTTCTCTCTGTACCATGTTGTTCCTGGGGATCAAACATGGGATCTTAGACTTGGCAGCTGTTGGCTTTACCTGGTGAGACAACTCTCTGGTCTTTTCATCTGTGTCTACTGATAAAGCATCTGTTGAGAACCTCCATTTCTATCAGGAAACAGTTTCTTCTTAGGCCCTCAGCTGAAGGTATGTGTGTATATTTCTACATTAGAGGAGTGTTCCATTTCAGAACTACGTAGATTTTGATCTTTACTTATGAGAGCATATTTAATACCTGCACCTATACATGGGACCAGATTCTGCGATCCTAGCTAGGTATATTGCGCATAATTTTTTCAATGACACTAGAGGTTGTTTAGAGAATAGCACATGAGAGAAACATTGTGCTGTATGAATTTTATGAGCATCCTGGAGATTCACAGCTGCCCTTTGATCTCCATTTGCATACTAAAATCTGTTCTTTGTTGGTGAGCTGCTTATTGCTTTCTTCTCTAACAATCTAAGGCATTCACTGTTCTCTAAACTTTTCAGAAAAGTATTCTTTAGTTTGTATGTGAATTATTCCCTTGTATAGATATAAATAAATACACAATGGAAAATGCTAATTAAAACAAGTGCAGTTATTCAAACAATGCATTAATCAAAAATTCTCTTATACTTAATATTAATATTGTGTTTTGAAAAGGCAACAATCTCTATGACCTTTCATTATTAGAATTAAGAACTGATTAACCCAAATCATAAATAATCATGAGTATTAAGATCTAATATAAAAGTCTGCAAAAACTCCTGAGGAGTGAATCCTATGAGATTATCAGATGTTTATTACTTTACAAAATCCAGTGGCAACATACTTTTGTTGCCAGAGGGTAGCAATTCCTTAGCCTTCTTCTGATATAATTTCGTGGTTCTTATTATAGTGTACAATAAGGCTAAAATGCCTTATTTTCTTAAGGCAATCTCCTTAAAAGAAATTAGTAAAACAATTTATATCCCATAGCCAAGGGCTGCTCTATTGGCTTTTCAAAGTGATTTTGATGAAGCATCAGTTTCATTTTGAGTCATTGCATTGCCTGTAAATATCTACATATTGTCTGGAAATGTATACAAGGAACTCTGCCAGCTTTTTTCTGTGTTGGCATCTTCATTTGTTACTGGTTATCCTATACTAAATGGTCAGCTCATAAACATATTGCATGAGAGTAATAATGTTACACAGACTGAGCAGGTAGTATTTATGTATTTAGGAATACACACACACAGACACACACACACACACACACACACACAAATATACATGCATGTATGTAACAGCAATTAGTAAAAACAGGCCATGAATTAGAAAGAGAACAAGGAGGAGTATGTGGGAGGGTTTGAAGGGAGAACAGGGAAGGGAGAAATGATATAACCTGAAAAAATAAACTATTTTCAGGTTCATTTGACATTAGTAAAGTTTTAATTCAGAAAATGTGTTAGGAGAAATGAAGACCAACTGAAAACTGGGGGGATGAAGACATGTCAACTTGGCAGGCTTGTTGACCTCAATTTTTAGAGCAATGCCATTTAAGATCTAAATTTAACCATGTCCTCTATAACGTAGGCCTATAAAGAGCTCTTCTTGGAATGATTTCCTTTAAAGTTGCCAATTAGTGCAGTTCAAATTCACTAAAATAGTACCCAATGAAATGACCTGAAATGTAGCTGTTTTAGAACAACTCAGAATTCCATCAGAATCCTGATTCATAATATGCCCATTTTGTGTGTGTGTGTGTGAGCATGTGTGTGACATGGTACATGCCAACTTTTTGTATCATTCAGGTTAAAATCATTTAAATAATACCATTATTAAGTAAAAAAAAAATGATGCTCTGGGGAGATAGGAGTGGAGGGAGGGTAAACTGTGGTTGAGGTTCATTGTATGACAGAAGAATTTGTTTTCTTTTTCTTTTTTTCATTAATTTACTTGTTCATTTTACATCCAATTGCAGCTCCACTCCCTCCTCTCCTCCCAGGCCCACCTTCCCACCTGAAGAATTTTTTTTCAATTAAAAAAAAAAAAACTTGACACTGTTTTCATACCAATAAAGTTTCATGGCTGGCTGTGATGAAGCCTGACTATAGCTCTACTTCTTGGAAGACTGAGGCAGGTGAATCACAATTCAAAGCAGCTTGGGCTTCTTAACATGATCATATCTGAAAACAAATGAGAAAGTTTACATTGCTCACAACACTCTATTGAATCTGACTTCTAGTGCAGTGTGCAACTGTGGCATAAAGTGGGATCATTTCAGAAATAAGAATGATTGATCGCTTTGTTTTTAGTATCAGATTTAGTTTTTTTCATCAGTAGAGTGAAACCTATTTCCAAACATCTCAAGGTTAGACAATGTACACAAAAAATTTCATTTTCCAATTAGAGGTTTTCATACTCATCCTGTTACACTTTCCACAACTTTCCATTGTTCACAAAACCAACAAATGGCTTAGGTTTCACCAATTATTTCTTTATGAAGATTTCACCAATATTTCTTTATGAAACCTCATATATTATGTGAATCTTACACTTTAAAAATAACTTTCCTGTAGGATCTTTCTTTTTAATATTTGAAAAATATTTTATTTAATATATACGGGTGTTTCGTACTTTTTTTTTTTTTTTACTATTTATTACTTCAGTTTAGATCTCTATCATAGGTCCCTCCCTCCATACCTCCCGGGACCACCGTCTTACCCTCCCACCTTCTCCACTTTCTCCCACCTATCCTACTCCTCTGGTGTGGGGTGTCCTACATATCAGCCCCCTTCAGTTCAGCAGTCATACGAGGGCTAAGAGCTTCCTCTTGCACTGGGGACCTACATGGCAGCTCCATTAGGACAAAGCATCCGACTAACAAGTGACAAAGTCTATGTTTCTGTTCCTTTCAGTCTGTTGGTTGTAGGATTGTTATCCTGTACTATATGTGTAAAATCCAGTTATAAGTGAATAGACGTTATGTGCATCTTTCTGAGTCTGGGTTAGCTCACTCAGGATGAGCTTTTCTAGTTCCATCCATTTGGCTGTAAATTGCATGATTTCCTTGTTTCTGATAGCTGTGTAGTATTCCATTGTGTAAATGTACCACAGTTTGTTTGTTTTCCATTCTTCGGTTGAAGGACATCTGGGTTATTTTCAGTTTCTAGCTGTTACAAATAAAGCTGTTGTGAACATAGTTGAGGAGATATCCTTGTGGATTGGTGAGGAATCGTTTCGGTGTATACCCAGTAGTGGTATGACTGGGTCTTAGGAAAATGATAGAGGCCTTAGCAGAAGAAAATAAATCCCTGAAAGAACTAATGGATGTTTTTAAATTTAGTGGATTATTTGATTATATTAAGACTGGTGTGGCAAGGTATGAATGCTTGTACCCAATTTATACACAGATACTTTTTTGAGTCTATGTGTGATTAGAATACAAATCAGAATGAAAATCACTGAGCTTTCAAGCTTTTAAAATATTCTAACTAAGAAGATAACTTTTGTTGGTGGCAAAAGACTATGCAATACCAAGGCTAGGTACCTTGGATACTGTTACAACTAGAATATAGTACCCTCTACAAATGGAGAATCAGTTATAGATCTGGACACTCTTACATGTCAGATAACTTTGAACATGATTCAGCTGATCTCTTTCCAGACAGGTGGAAAAAGCAGGTCATGCAATAATAAGATCCAGATATTTTTCAGGTGTCTCTTTTTTTTTCTTGATTTTCTTTTTAAAACTGTGAAATAATTTTTTCGCTTAGAAGGAAAGTTCAACTTGACCTCAGAGACTGGAACCCAATATATAGCAAGTAAATTCTCAGTGTAAACCAGGGCAGACTTGGAGAAAGTACCTCTGGCTTGTGTCAGTCATTGTCTTAGATTTGTATGTCATAGGTAACATGAGTATCCCTTATATTACAGATCAGTGCAAGGAATTTGTAAGTTTGTAGTGACTATAATAATGTTATTAGGCTAATACATTTCTGATGCACAAGGCAGAGAGTTGTAAGCATTGATGTGGTGAAGTTATGTATTATAAATGTTAATTAACCTGCTCCCAGAAGCTTGCTTGCTGTAGATGAAGAGATGCTGTATTACCCGGCTTGCCTCTGACTGGTTAAATAAATGCTAAGCTGGGCTGGAGAGATGGCTCAGCCGTTAAAGGCTAGGCTCACAACCAAATATATAATAAATGCTAAGTTCTGAGATTGGGCAAAGACAGAGGTAGGTGGGACTAAGGTGCTAGGCTTCTGAAACAGAGAAGTTGATGAGTAGAAGAAACTGCCAAAAGGAGAAGGAGAAGGCTCAAAGAGAAGGAGGAGGAGGAGGAGGAGGAGGAGGGTGAGGAAAAGCCACCATGAGAAGAGAGAAGAATCCAGGAGCAGGAAGGAGACCCATGATAGGGCAGATGGAAGAAGATCATTCCATGTGGCCTGGAACATCAACATAGCATGGAGAATAGCAGTCCAAGGGGACGTATGTATATATGGGGTCATATTTGGGGAATAGAATTATGAGCTAGCTTAGATGGGCTAAGATTGCACAATCCAGGCCAAGGCTTGTTAAAATCCAGCAGATCTCTGCATGCTCATTTATAATGGCAGGTTAAGGATTAACACTGCTGATTAATTAAATATAATTGAAATATGGGTAAATTATTTAATTAGCCATTTTCTATAAATGGCACCCAATCATGACAATTAGAATCCATGCTTACAGCCTGAGAAGGCCTGGGTAAAACGTGGTTTCCTAGCCAAAGAGTGGGGAATTGAACCTGAATCCATTTCAAAGGTGTGGCTCCCATAAGAAAAGCTACTGCCTTGCAGCAAATGTGGAGAGCTAAGGCTGTCCTTATCTATTAAAAAAAAAAAAACAAACTGGCAGTCTTCTAGACAGAGCTTGGGAGTGGAATTAACTGCTTTGATTAAAAGTGGAGGAATTTATAATGTCTCAATACATTTGGATTCCATTTGAGTTTGTTTCTCTTGGCATACAAATGATTTTTACACTGACAATAATGGTTCTGTGTATCCTTTTTGAGAAAGATCTGAATAGGATAAGATTAAGGGTGACAGCTTACAGATGGAATCCCAAGTTGCTGGCAGTGACAATGGGGGAAGAAGGAGGCATTTCCCAATAGATAAGACAAAATTGTTGACAATTGGAGCTCAGGGCTCCCTGGCTACTAGGTTCTTGTCAGGGCTAACTGAAATTGGCCTGCCAATTCAGTGTAGCCGAAACTTGATTCCAAGAAATGATGAACAAAGTTGCAGCATACAATGTCATGGTTAGACAAAGGCTTTTGGAATGGTCTTGTTTTTTTGATTTTTGTTTAGATGTCTTTTGATTTTCCCTATATTGGGAGGTAGAGAGGATATTTTTCTGGTTTGGCATTGCTAAAATATGAGATGTTTTTGAGGATTTTGGACAAATTTGGAATTGTCACTGCAGTTCAGAGTTGCTTTCTGGGTTACAGAGTTACTATTATCTGGGATTTAAGTGGGCGGTAATGACACATGCCCTTAATACCATCACATTGGAGGCCGAAACAGGCAGATCTCTGAATTCTAGACCAGCTTGGTTTAAAGAATGAGGTCAGAGTGGGATCTCTGCTGATAATATAAGGCTGGTTGCTAAAAACAGTCTAGAATTCAAAATGGCACATTTTTTCCCTTGAAGGTACTATGTAAGTTTTTGCTTAGTAATAAATAATAATAATGTCCTTACTGATCTAATGTACAAATACACACAATCTTAAAGTTATATAAAGAGAAGGAGGTGACAAGCCAGTCTCTTTAGATGTGGGGCTCCCATGGGAGAACTGGTTTCAAGAGGCATTTTGCCCCTAAAAGATATATGTTAGTCTCTGGGCATGGTGGTACACCTCTTTAATATCAGTACTTGGGAGGTAGAAGCAGGCAGATCACTGTGAGTTCAAGGCCTGTCTGGTCTACACACTGAGTCCAGGAGAGAACAAGGATACACAGAGAAATCCTGTCTTGAAAAACCTTAGGGGGTGGGGAGGGAGAGATAGAGAGATATTCTGTTAGTCTGTTAGTTAATGTAAAGACCCAGAGTTAGGCTGGGGGATGAACATGCAAGCTGCATGCCTCCTACAGCCAACAGTTAAGAAAAGCTAATATAAAGTAGCATATAATGCTACTCTAAACCAATCTCCTTAAGAATGAGGCTCCCATGGGTGAAATGGAACTTAGACTAATACAAAATGGTTTAATTAATATTATTGTTTAATAAAGGTAATTCAATTAATTAAATTCATGCCTTGATTCCAAAACTTGGGAGATAAGGAAAAAACAGGTTCCTTATGTGTTCTAGGCCAATGTAATCTACAAAGCTTACAGAGAAAATCAAGACATCCCAAGCTACAAAGAGAAACCCTGTCTCAATAAGGATAGATATATCCACATAGAAAGTAAATCTCCAAAGAAAGGAGAAAAGGAAAAAAATAAAAATAAGCACATGCCTTTGATCCCAAAACGTGGGAGACAGAGACAGAGACAGACAGGTTTCTTTTGAGTTTGAGGCCAAACCAATCTACAAACATCCAGAACTACACAGAATAAACCTGCCTTAATCACTTAATAAATTTATGTCAGCTGTAGAGGAGAATACTTAAACTCCATACAGTTTTATGCTGAATTTTCAACTTAAAATTGATTATGCACAGCCATATATATGCAATAATAACTTCAGAAAAGAAAAGATGTTTTCCATACTAACTAATAGAAATCAGTTGACTGAAAAGGGCTCCTACACATCTTGTCTACAAACACAAGAACAAACATGTAACTTATATTTTATTTGATGATTCCACTATGTTGGAACAGCTCAGACTGGACACACACACACACACACACACACACACAAATCTTGGCTACATAGAAGCCATATGACTTACTATTACATGCTATGCTTTCATATGACATGAATGGTGACTTATAAATGTCTTCCTTCTGTTCAAACAAAAAACAAAAAAATCTTCCTTAATTTATTTGTCCCAGGCATTTTTGTAATTACAGAACTATATGTTACTTCTCAGAAATTATATATTTTCAGAACAAAGTGATCAGACACCAAAGACAAGACAAATAGCCAGATGAGCCATCCTCATAGACTGCCTCAAAATCCGTTTCCTCAAAGATCCACATCAAGAACTACTTCAAAATTGCTTGCTAAGATGGTCCAGCCTCACAGACTGTTCCACGCAGAACTTCAGTAAAGCCCTGAACTTTCCCACCCAAAGTTCAGCTTTGGACTACAGACTGCTCGGGACATTCAAATTTCTGAGCACATAGAGACTGGACAACAAAAGTTACTATTAACTTGCTTAACCATTTTTATTTTATTTTATTTATGCCCCCAAACAGGTTTTCTGCATCCCAAATCATCAGGAAGCAATTTTAAGAGAGTGATGCCCCATTCTCAAAAGGTGAAGTGGGTGATTTTTTTTTTTTTTATTCATTTGATGTGTTATAGATGTTGTTTAGGGAGATTGGTTACAAGCTGTTTAATGGTCTTGTTAAGCAAGGTATAGGAGGTTATACTTAGGGACTTCTCCCTTTTACTTTTCTCTATCCTTAATTCTCTCTTATATAGGGAGAGAAGACTTGGGCTGTATATAGTCTGTTGAGAGAACAGGGACATTTTTGCCCAGTAGGAATTATCTCCGGTTGGAGATGTTTGATGTTCAACCTCTCCTTCCAAGTCAAATGAGAGCTGTCAGGAGCTGACTAGGAGCTCCTAGTCATGTCAAATACTAGACTTGATTCATCATAAAATAGAATACTAGGTTAAACAGATAGTAAATGCTTAAAAATATACAGACTATATACAGTCCAAATATGGACCAGAACTTAGATGCAGGTAAGTCAATGCCCTGATTCTACAGAGACAGAATGGGAAAATCCTTCTTATTTCCTGCTGCACAATTTAGTCTGTGAGATATGCTTGGCCAGAAGGCTGAAGATGATGCTCCAATGGTATTGAGAGATATTTGGGACTGTCTAGGAAGCAAACACTCATTTTTCCTTTCTGGAAGCTGCTCTCCTATACTTCTATTCAGTCAAATAATAACTTTATCTCTTCTTATGTTTTTGATGGGGATGAAGACATAATAGATAAAAATTTCAATTGAACTTGAGTTTTTTAGGATTTAAGAAGATATTTTCAAGTCTAAATGAAATGTTTGGGTTTATAAATATAGGATATGATAGAAAATATTTAATTTCAGAACTTTAGACACACCAAGATAGATAGATGATTTTTCTTTTTTCTACAAAATTGCCTGATTCAAATAGGCTAAGCATTATGTGTGTAACTTTTGCATATGGAGTTCTTGATTGTTTCATATTTGTTCTTACTGTTTTTACTATATGAGCTAAAAAATATTAGCCTTTTTATTACACAAAATGAGGAAATTGATTGAGTGATATTATGCAATCTAAATGTTAATTAGCTTGCTCCTAGAAGCTTACTTGCTGCATCAAGTAATGCTGTGTTATCTTGCTTTCTCTGATTGGTTAAATAAATACTGAGGCCTGAGATTGTGAAAAGAAATAGGTAGGTGGGACTAAGGTGCTCAGACTTCTGAAGCAGAGAGGTTCATGAGTAGAAGAAACCTTCAGAAGAAGAACAAGCCAAGAGCAGAAAGTAGGACATATACAATTAGTTAGAGAAAAGAACATCATTCCATGTGGCCTGCAATATTGGCCTAGTGTGGAGAATAAAAGCCCAGGGGATGCCTGTATATATGGAGTCATATTTGGGGAATAGAATTATGGGCCAGCTTAGATGGGCTAAGTTTGCACAATCCAGTCCAAGGCTTGTTAAAATCCATCATGTCTCTGTGTGCTCATTTATAATGGTGGGTCAAGGATTAACAACTGCTGATTCAATTAATGATAATTTAAGTACCAGTACATAATTTAATTAGCCATTTTCTAAAGATGGTGTAAAATGTAATTTAATTAATTATTTCTACAGTAGTTCATAAGGAAAATAGAAGAGGTTGTATGGAGTTCCCTGAAGATGTTTCTTATGTCCCTGCAGAAGCATTTCTGTATTTCACAGTAATTGAGGACAACAGGTAGGGTATATTTCTGTTGGAGTATGAGGGAAATATGTCAACCTCTTAGGGATGAATGATACTAGTCAGCATCATTTCTAAGAATTATGTATAATATAAGAATGATGCCTAATTTATTCAGTGTCCTTAACCTTTTGAGGGTCTGGGTAGATATTCTTTTTCTTGTACAATGATCTACAGGAAACAAAATGTTGTGTAGGTAGCAGTTTGATAGGCACATTACAAGATCAAGGATTAGTAAATTGGTCATATGTTGCAAACCATCTAGTAACAACAACTTGATAAAACCCTTTCTAGAACAAGGTCCACATGGAGTAGCCTGGTCATGTTCCTGGACCTGAGAAATCCCTCCCCTGTCTTTGATAGATATACTTTTAGTCAATCCTATTTTCCTCCTTTTGTTTTCTGGCTACCCAAACTATGGTAGGATAATAAGTTTTAGATATTCTAACATGTGTATTTCTTATGTAACATTTTACTTTTATGGTGCAAATATATTTATTTTACTTTCTAGTGATTTAAAAAAAACTTAATCTTTGAAGATATATGCTGACTCATTTGAATTCTTTAGTGACTTTCTACTATTTGATTTTGCTGTTTGCTGGCCAATGGGTACAAGAGGAGGACAGAGGACAACCTTAGGTGTGACTTCTCATTTCCCTCTTTATATTTTGTGGCATGGTCCCTTTGTTGTTGATGTTGCTTGGCATTGGACTGTGTATACCAGTAGATTTGTCACAAGAGCTTTTGGGGATTCTCTGGTTCTGTCTCCCATCTTGCTGTCTGTGTACTAGGATTACAGTTGCTTTGCTACTATGTCTGGATTTACAGTTAGTTATGTGGGTTCTAACTCACATCTTCAGGCTTGCAGGGCAAGCATATTAGTCACTGGATATCTCCCCAGCCTCTGTGATTCTGGAAGGCAGTTAATTCTGAGGATTCTTTATACTATATATTTTTTCCTTTCCAAGATTTTAGCCCCATTTCACTGTTAAATTCTCCTTATTCCTCAGACAACTAGTAAAATGATTGATTTTATCATAAATGTTTATATATGTTCATATCACAGGCTCCTAGGGTTTACATCAAGCTTGGAGTCCAGGAGTAGATATATGCTATGTATCTCAGGTTTGTTTAGTGAGACATAAAATTTACTTATAGCAATAATCAGATTAGGTGTGACAATATGATCCAGTCAGATCAATATGAAAAATGAGTGGATACTGTGAAGAGATATACAGTTCCACTTTCTCCACCTCGTCCTTCTATCTGTTCCTTTCTTCTCATATTTTCTCCTACTTCTCTTTCCCCCTATCCTATCCTCTCCCCTTCCTCCTTGCTATCTTATTCCAGTTTTTTCTCCTATCTTGGACTAGAGAAAACAGTTTGAACTAAATTCATGAATAATATTTTAGGTTATAAAGCCATTAAGTTGAATGTTTATTATCAAACAGTAGAAACACCATCCATTGGTACTGTGAAGGGTTGGTTTTAGCTGCTAGAATTTAGGAAGGCTAAACTTATATAAAGATGGCAGAGTGGTTTAGGGAGATACCTTATTGAGTAAGAGCATTTTCCACGCAAGCATGAGGAATTGACTTTGAATCCCAGCACCTATTCAAAAGCCAAGTGTGGCTATGCTTGCCTGTGATCCTAGCACTGGGATATAGACACAGACAAATTGGAGCTTTCTAGTGACCTAGCCTATATTAAATGACAAACATCTGGTTCAGTGAAGAACTCTGTATTAAAGGAATGCAAATAAGGAACAATAGAAGGAGACACCCAAACTCTTCCTCTGGCTTTTGCATGTACAAAGGTGAACATGTTCATATACTCACAGGAATAGATCATATATCTATGATATATAATATATATCACCCCTCCACCACAACCCCACCAAATTTTCGTTTTAAGCCAAAGTCTTTGCATATGGCATATACTTTTATTCTATATTTTAAACAACCTCTAAAGTACTTACAACCTAATGTAAATACTATATAAACAATTGTTATGAAGCCAGGCATATTGGCACATGTCTGAGATCTCAATAGTCAGAAGATGGAGGCAGGGGAATCAGAAATTGAAAGTCATCTTCTGCTATGCTATAATAAGTTTTAGGCAAGCTTTGGGCTACAAGAGATGCTGCCCCCCCAAAAGATGTTATACTACATTTAAAGATAATCAAAAGGAAATGAATTTTCATGTATTCAGTCCAGACATGTTTTTAGAATATTTTAGTTCTATAGTTGCTTGAATCTGGGATGTTCATCTCATGGGTATATTGTGCCAACTATATACTTGAAACATATTTCCTCATAGTAAATAGTAGGGTTTTTTTGTTTGTTTTTTACAGAATCCACAAATTTTTGATCGGTCTGTAAAGATTTCTCTGTCTGTGGTTATAGGCAGAGGCTTTCTTTCCAATGGATAAAATGTAACAGTAATGTGTCACTTCCAGGAGAGGCCATAAAAGGTTATACAGCATCTTTCTGCTTTCCTTCTAAGTGAATCACTTTCATGGAAGCTAGTAGCCCCTTTAAAATCATGCTCAAGAAGTCCAATGGAAGACCCACTGCAACAAAACATTGATTAAGGCCTTCTACCTGGACACAGCACTAGCTAACCAGCTGCTGAGTGGGCCATCCTGGAGCATGACCTCCACAAAACTGCATCCTCAGCCAGCCAATTTAACTACAAAGTAAAACTCTGAGTGAGACATATTGAGATCAGAAGTTGCTTCACAGACAACACGAGGCAATGATCATTTGTTGTTTTAGGTCATTACAGTTTGAGGTAATATGCCATTCTTAATCCATTAGTACTTTGAAATCATCATGAGTGGGGAAGTTCTTGGTTTTCCAAGAGTGTCTACAAAATTGTTTTTGATCCTGTTTTTCCCAGTAGTTGTTGATTTTACCTGGATATTTATTTATCTTGGTATTTTCAGAAGCATCTTTGTTCTGTGTAAAGCAGGTACTTAAGGCAAGAAAAGGAGGATGCTTTTAAGGTAACAAACAAGATTTACAGTAATATTTTTTAAGGCTTTTATTTATAAAGTTTTAGATATTAATATAATATAAACATAGTTGGAAACTACATGTTGGAAAGGGTTTAGGAATGGATCCAATTGTAATGATATTGCTTGAATCCTTATTCTACATGTATAGAGTATTGTGATGACCCCTGCAAGATCTCATAAAGCCCCTAAGGATTTATTGTCTCATAGTCAGTATTTCCTATGATGTCATTCATTCCTTAATTCAGAAAAATATTTATTGAGCAATTAAATATGGTCATCTGCTGTTTCTGTCCTAGAAATGACATATTTATACTTCCTGGTGAGTTAGGTAATGGGACCATCTTGTTATTTTGTCACTCTCTCTGTCTTAGATCACATGGATGAGGAAGTTAGCAATTTCCCCTTCCTTTCCAAACCACACTGTTTACTTATGGAAATTTTTCTGAATTTCTTTGAATGCTTGAGAATATGGCAGTTTGAATGGTGATGATTTACAACCCACCCTAGCAACACACACTTTGTCCTAACTCATTTCATTATGAAAATGTTTCTTTCCATAAAGAACCAGTACCGTCTATTAGAGAAACAATTGCACATTTTTTCAGATGTTAACAGTTTCTTCTGAATTGATGGATGGCATTTTATATTGATATATGACATTCAACAAATCTTTTGAAACAAAAATTTGCATATTTTTATATTGATTATACATAGTTAAATGTAACTACTACTAGATGTAGTCACATACCTATGAGTATTATTATTTCTGAGTTAATATACTTTTTACTCTTGTTTTTAAATTTAAATGCAACAATTGACTCCTTCCAACCTGCTCTCTGTTCCTTGATATGGCAGTTCCACAGAGACTATAGTTAAAGTTGGCATTAGAGTAATTATTCTATAAACTGTCTAGGTTGTTAATAACACGTCAATGTAAGGAAAATAACAATGAAAATAACGAGATTGAGAAATCTGCTAGAAAAAGGTCATTATGAAATCTTTGCTGTTTTTTCTGCTTTTGTTTCTATTTAATTTGAAGTTTCACAGACATTAATTTTACCATGCACAATTTTGGGAAGTTTTTTACATCTTTGAAATTTAAGATGCCATGGTATTTTCACATTCAAGCTAAGATACTGTTTTCTTTAAACAAACAAACAAAAACTTCTAAACTTATGGATCTTAAGGAATTTGATCTTCCTATGGTTATACTTATCTGTTTTGATGGGTTGGTAGCAAGGGAGGCTATCTGTGGCTTGTAGCAACCGTAACCCTAACCCTAACCCTAACCCTGGGAGGCTATCTGTGGCTTGTAGCAGGGTATATGTTAGAAATCTCTACCATATTCTTCTAATGTCATTGTGAATTTAAAACATCTCTAAAATGATACAGTATGAATAAAACCTAATGATATAAGTACAAATTTTCCAAAAAGAGATTGAGTTTTGTGTTTAAATTGGTTTTAAGCTACTGAAAGAAAAAGGAAATACATGTAGAGAAACATGAGTTTCGACTACAAATAACTTCAGCATATAACATATGAAATTTATATTCTTCAGGAATTATTTATTTTTTAAAATATGTTGACTCCACTGATTTTCAAGTTTTCTTCTTGTTCTAGTGCTTTAAGAATTGATACTAAACAACACCTTTCTTTGCATTAGAAAACAGTAGTATTGTTTGAATGTGAAAATATATCACCCACCATATAACATGGGAAAACACAATTTATTGCTTATGCTACCCAACAACCTTCCAAACAAACAGAATTTCAAAGCTGAGTTTAAATATGTAATGAGTGTCACTGAATTCACATAACAATATTTAAGTTCTGAGAGGCCAGGAGAGGCATATGCAATATTCATAGTCTTTCCGCCTCTTGGGGTGTGTGTATGATGCTGTTGCAATTAGCATAGTTATAGTACTTGAGATGGAACTATGACTTTGTTATTGTCTCCCTTTGTAGATTGACTTTGGTGATGTAGATGGGTATGGGCATCAGATTGACAAGGAGCATATTTGTGAGGACTGAGTTCAAGTGTCAATCTGATTGGATTAGAGAATATGTGGATAGTTGTTAAAACATTATTTTTTGATTTTTTAAGTAGGCACTGAGTCTACTGTGTTTCTGCTGGGAGGGAAACTCAGGTTGTTTGGCATTTGATTAGAATGACTGTGGTTGTAGCTCTACTTCTGGTGAAGATTAACATGTTATTTTCAGACACTTAAGTGCATGAATCACCACTTAATTTCAATGGATTTTAAAAGACATTAAGCAACAGATTCATAAAAGCAAGTGGATTTAGTTGGCCAAATGAGAAAAGGAGCCATGACAATTAATCTTTATTGGCAACTTGACATAATCTAGAGTCATCTGGAAGACAAGCTTCCAGGCATGCCTGTAGATTACATTAATGCCACTGTAGGTGGCATCATTACCTAGACAGAAGATTTTGGGTTTTATAAGAGTAGAGAAAGCAAACTAACTCTATCATGCATCATTAACTCATTGTGATCTGTACTTGACCATGGACATAATGGAGCCATTTCTCTGAAGCTCTTACTACTGTGAGTGTTCTGCCACAAGGGACTGCAACCTGTAACTATGAGCCAACAAATCCTTTCTCCTTTCAGTTGCTGTTGTCTGAATATTTTATCATAGCAACATGAAAAAAATCATCAGAGGAACAATTTAATTTCCTAACATGATCATGTAATGTCTTAGAATTTATAGATTGTCATGAGACAAAGGGCAGAACAGAAGTAAAGTTAACTGTGAGATAAGCTAATTGGTCATTTTGTTGGGGAAGGGGACTTAGCCCCAAGGTTCACAGCTCTGTTACAAAGATAGAGTATTCAATGTCCTCTAACTTTGAAAGAGATAAGAATCTCATATTTTTGTAGCAGTTTGGTCCTGGAAATGTTTTTTGTCCCTTTCTTTGATCAGTGGAGAATGAGAGTGGAACGTTTTTTACACCTTTTCTTTGAAGGTCAGTATGATCTCCTGAAACCTGCATATTTGTAGTGTTTGATTCCTGACACCAATCTGTGCAGTGCACAGTTTGCAGTAAGTTTGCAAGAAAAAAAAAAGGTGGTGGCCTGGTGTTGAAGATGACGGACACAGTATCTCTTTTAAATATCTTCAGGGCATCAGTGTAAGATTCCAGTAATAATATAAGTGGGTGAACAGAATGGGGATGATCAACACTCTGGGTATGCAGATAGCATCTGGTTAGCTGAATGCTTGGAGAATACAATGACATAGGCAACATGAATTCTTCCTGGGGTGGGTATGCACTCTTTGGGTGTTAGAACTCTGTCTTCTCTGGTTTTAGATTCCAGGAATCACACCAATAATCACCAAGTTGTCGAGCTTTTGGACTCAGGTTGAAAGTCACTCACTGACCTTCCTAGGTCCTAGCTTGCAGATGGCCTCTTTTGGGACTTCCCAGTTTCCATACTCAAGGGCACCTCTTTCACTCAGGAGTCCTTTTCCACACCTGTCTCTTTGGGTCCCTTAAGTTCTCTTCCTGTGGAGAACTCTCACTGAATCACTGGTGTTGATGGACATTTGTTCATGCTTTCCTTCACGACACTCTCCACAATTTTCTAGTCACCAATTTTCATTTTTGAATCTAATAAATGAGACAAGAATTGCAGGAAAGCCATTGAGAGTCTTATATTTCATGGACTATAGTTGAATTTTGGTTCAGGAATTAATGTTACATTTCAGTTTTGGACAAAGGGTTCTCTTGCAGACTCTTTGTCTCATGGATAAAATAATTGAAAAATGATTTCTGAAGGATGTAGGACAGCTTCAAAATTGAATTTTTATGTATTACTATTGTGTGTCCATGCTATAGTGTGCATTATGACAAGTCACAGAACAACTTTGTCATATGGCTTCTTTCCTTCCACCTTTAAACTCCCAGGGCCAACATTTTAGCCTCTAAGCTATTTCATCTATCTCCTTGAGGACAATTCTAATGGAGTTTGAGAGCAAGACAACAGAGCAGACAAAATGGAGACCTTAGCATCCTCTGGGAAGATTCTGCATAATAGGAACAGAGGAAGTTATACTTCTTAAGTTAGAGGTCAAGAAATCAGGCAGCTTCAGCCATGAATTCAGTAGTAGCTGTGTGGATGGGGTGGGGATTTTGTATCCAGTGAGACTAAAAGTGTGTCAGAGCAAGTAGGCTTACTATTTTGTTTGTTAACCAGTAAAAGAAGATAATAGGGAAAAGGAAAAATCTAGTACTGTTTAACACTTCTAGGTGTGCTAGCTATGAGATGTCCCTGGCCTAGGTTTGAACAATATGTAATGGAATAAAGCTAGAAGAGAGCTTTTCAACACTGAAGAGCCTGCAGCTTGTTCAAGGAATGGTATTGTAGTAGAAAAAGCAAGGACCTTGGGCTAAAGCAAGCCCTACTTACCTTAAAACTTACTAAGTATTTATTGATTACATAAAGTGTGCCAAGGCCTTTAAGATAATTATCTCATGTAATTTGCTTAATATCTTTGCTACAGATGCTATTTTCATTTCCATTTTACAAGCAAGGGTGCTGAGGATTAGAGACACTAAGCCAAATGCACATAATGAATATGTGCCACAGGTATTTTCAGCACACACGTGTGCAGTGTTCAGTGTCTTCACCTTGACTCACCATGTCTTTGACAAGTATGGGGGGTCTACAGGTGTATTTTTATCTGTGCATTGTGTTTTTAATATGTTTGGAAGATTTTATGTAAAGATTCAGACTTGTATCTCCTCTTGAAAAAAAAAAAGGTGCCACCTTTGTCATAATCCCCTGGGAGCTATTTGCTGGAGAAATATGGATGTTCCAACTAGTGATGGCATGCCTTCCTTCTGTAGGTGGCTGTCCTCCTCTATTGTTGCTGCATTTTAAAATAACTATCATTTTTTGATATTGTTGGTATTGTTATAAAAGAAGAATGAATAACAGGGAATGGATGAAGAAATGACCTGCAGGGTGGGAAATTTTAAAGAAAAAGATAAAATGCAGTTAACTGTAGAGGTCAAAAATATTTATTAAAAAATGCTTTTATGTGCATATGTATTCTGCCTGCATGCCTGGTGCCTGAGGTGGCCAGAAGAGGCATTGGATTACCTGTAACTGGAGTTAAAGATGGTTGTGAGCCACTGTATGGATGCTGAGAATTGAACCTGGGTCCTCTAGAAGGCAGATGTGATCTTAACTAATGAGTCATGTCTATAGTCCCAAGAATTTTTCTTCTTATTTAATATCTGAGTGCTATATCTGATTTATTCATTTATTTTGTGTCCTTGGTTTCTGTGCTGGTTAGTTTTTTGTCAACTTGATACAAGATGAGAAGTCAGTTAAGAAATTGTCTTCATGAGATTGGCCTGGGGGCTTGTCCATGGCGGGCATTTTCTTGATTCTAATTGATTGTTGAGGACCTAGCCCACTGTGAGTGGTGTCACCCCTACGTAGATCATTCTGGGTCATATAGAAAAGGTACCTAAATGTGAACATGAAAGCAAGCCAGTAAGTAGTGTTCCTCTATGTTTCCTTCAAGTTACCACCATGGCCACTCTCTATGACGGACTGTGACATGGCAACTAATTTAAACCATTTCCTCCCCAAGTTGATGTTGGTCAGAAACAGAAAGCAAATTGGAACAGCTTTCATGAAGACCTACATTTGTGAAAGTTCCACTATATTAAAACCTACCTTCACTTTCCCAAGACTCTCCATCCCTCATTTTAACAATGGGAAATTTTGAAGTTTTGCAGCTGGATGACATAAGATCATTAAGGCAACACCTGCTCTTCAGCTGCTGGCTGCTAATAGGAGCTGTTGTCTCTTCCACCATTCTTCTTATCTGTATGAATCTGGTCTACATTACTATAGTAACACAATACTGTATGTTGAGAGCACACTGCTGCTACATTGATGGGCTTGCTGCCCACTCACTTGCAAATAGCTATCAACATGGTCTTGTGCCTCACTGGCTTATAGACAGCCCACTCCTGATTTCTATAAGAAGAAGAGAAATTAACACCACATGGGTAGGTCAACAGTTTACTGAAACTTCCCAGGGCAAGCAGAAAAGCAAGCAAAGTATTTCCATTAGGTCAAATGGAGGAAGAAAAAAATATTCTAATTGCATTGCCTTTTTGAAATCACAAGATATGTCAGGTGAAATAAGAATTTCATGATATGAAATTTAATCTTGGAATATGTTCTTTTACATTTTAGCTTTGAAAAAATAACTTTCCCTTTTTGTTTTCTCTCTAAGCAAATGTTTCATATTTAAGCCTTGTCATTATGAAAACATATAATTTTGCATTAGATAATGGATTGGGAGAAAGTACATAGATTATTTTAGAAGTCAAGGAAAAAATGTTTCATGTATATATTCACCAACATACTCTAATTTTTCACCTACCTTTGAATTGTAAATCTTTATTTGTAAAATTGTGTGTGTGTGTGTGTGTGTGTGTGTGTGAGTGTGTGTGTGTGTGTGTGTGTGTGTGTGATCTTCACTTTATATGTATGTATTGACACTATATATGCAAAATACATGTATGGAAGTCAGAGGACAACCTGCGGGAGTCATTTCTTTCTTTCATGAAGGTGTTAGGGATCAAACTTAATTCCTCAGGCTTGATACCATGCACCTTTATCTGCTGAATATTTTGCTGCGCTCAATTTTGAAATTTTAAAGTGATGTTAGTATTTAACTAAATGTTTTCATTGTTGAGAGTGACTCCCCTGAGTTTTTCTATTTGCTCACATTGACACTAGAATAAAGGTCCTTGAGCATTCTAACACTGTCCATTTAACTAGGACATACTATGGTTTTATGTTCTCGTGTTTGAAAGAGATTAAAAACACGCATGACTGTAAATTGATGGTGAACAGTATAAAACCTCAAATTGAATAGGGGTAAAAAAGCAATGGAATGTGGTGGAGTAGTTTGGGTTAACATTTTCACGAAAGTCCTCTAGACAGAGGCCAGAATAGAGGATAGCATCAACCAGGCACAGAGCTGTGAGAATAAGGTCTGGACAGAGGCAGTAGAGAGTACAATGCAAGCTGTTGCTGACAGAAAAGCAACCAATACAGTGTTAGACACAAAATACACCCATTGGTTCTGATATCCACTTGTTTGCCTGTATACAAACTTCAAATTTTGAGATTTTATTTTCAAGTATGTCTATATGTGTGTCTCAATATGGGCTTACCCAGGGGAGTACAGTGCCCTCAAAGGCCAGAAGAGTGCACTGGATGCTCTGGAACTGAATTTAGAGGTGGTTGTGAGCTGCATTCAGGCTTATTCTCTTGAGACAGAATCTCTCGTTGAACTTGGAGCTTGCTGTTTTTCATCGAGGTTGGTGGCCAGTAAGCCTAGGAACACTCCTGTGTCCAGGGCACAGTGGTTATGGGTATTTCAGCCATGCCTGGTGTTTACCTAGGTGCTGAGATCCAAACTCAGATTCTCACACTAGTGAGTAAGGAAGTGCTCTTACTCAGTAAGTCATCTCTCTAGCTCCAAGTTAGAGTAGTGATTTTGTAGCAGAGTAAGTACAAATGTCTCATAGATTTCAACGAGTTTCAGTTGCAGTGGCAAGAAGAGGGATATAAATTATGACCATAATATAACAGCACTTTCCATTAGCAGCTGTGTGGATAACATTTTAAAACTGTTGATGTTATGAAGGATGTGGAGTAAGAGAACTCACCCTCTGCTTGTAAGAGTACACTATCTTGGGAAAACTGTTAGTGTTGCCTAGTTGAAAAGGCAAATGTAAGCACCTAGAGACCTGTCTGCACAAAGTGCCAACAGTGAACTACAGAGTTTTAGAGAAGGAGATATCTGAGCTCTAGAAACAAACTCTGTTGTGTATTTCTTTATCCCTCTTACTTCTTTCTATGATTCTCAGTTCTCAACATGGAAAACGCTTCCTCTTCAAAAATAAATAAATAAAAATAAGTAAGTAAATAAATAAGTACAACTGTAGTTCAGAAAAAAAAAAAACAAAGCATTGGGTCGAAGTTTGAATGTACTTATATGCATAAGACAATTGGTGGGGTTAAGTCATTAGAATTCTCAAGGCAAGTTGTTGGCTACATGTAACTCTTTTCATTGCAGACAGTCTGTATATTTGCAAGAATCAGGTAAGAGTATCTTCCTTGCTTCAGAAGCACAACACCCACGGACAAAGAGAGACTTTAGAGCTTGTACTAACCTCATGTTTGGTCCTCATTTCTCTTGATTTGTAGGGATGTGTAGTATGCATATATGTTTGTGTGTGTGTGTGGTAACATGTGTTTGAGGTACCAGAAAATGATGTCAGATGCCTTCAAGTGATTGCTCTCCACCTTATATATTGATATCATGTCATTTACTTGAACCAAATACCATTCAGCTGCCCTAGCTTTACAGCTAGCTTACAGATCATTTGTGCCTTCCTCTCAAGCACTGAGATTACAGGTGGGCCAATGGCCTGCTAGTCATGTGAATAGATGGGATTTTAACTCTTGTGGGGCAAGTAACTTCACCACTGGGCCATCTGCAAAGCTCCCCACTCTCATCAATATGAGTTATGACTCCTCATTTCCAAGGCAATAAAACTGACTTAGACAACCCTAAGAAAACTAAGACTTTGTTTAGAAAATATTGTGGTTAGTGTCAATTGTTGGTATAACCAGATCCAGAATCATCAGAGACAGGGTTCTGAACATGTCTGTGGTGTTCTAACTTGATTATATTAACTGAATTTGGAAGACCTTCCCAATGTGAGTTGTATCACTCTCAGGATAGGTATCTGGGCTGTATAAGTGAAGACAGGCAACTGAACAGCAGCAAATGTTTATTATTCTAAGCATACTGAACATGGATGTAATATAGCCAGTGGCCTTGACTTCCCCACCATGACAGACTGGACCCTTGAACTGTGAAACAGAACAAACCCTCTCTCTTAACTTGCTTTTCTTAGAGCATTTTGTCAGAGTGACAGGGAAAGAAGCTAAGGGAAAAATGGAGAGGTCCAAAGAATGTACCAAAATTCTGAATGTTTGATGATCTCAACTTTATAAATGACAGAGTCACTTGGAAAATTCAGGAAACAGGAACAGATTGGTTTTATAGGGCAGCATCACTAAACTAACAAACTAGATCTTCACTTCACGAAATAATGAGTCCTCAAGAGGGACATTTCAGTGAGAGAACATCTGCCTCCTGCCATGCTGACCAAGAAAAGAGGAAGGCTAGTTTATTAGTTTATTATATATATGTATAATAAAATAACTTGACACAGGCTAGAGTTATCCAAAAGGAAAGAATCTCAATTGAGAAAATACCTCCTTAAGATCCAGCTGTAAACTCAATACAATTCCCATCAAAATACCAATATAATTCTTTACAGACCTTGAAAGAATAACTCTCTAATTCATATGGAAAAACAAAAAATCCAGAACAACTAAATCAGTCCTGTACAATAAAATAACATCTAGAGGTATCACCATCCCTGATTTCAAGCTATGCTACAGAGGAATAATAATAAAGACAACATAGTACTGGTATAGAAACAGACCAGTGGATCAATGGAATCTAATTGAAGACCCAGAAATGAATCCACATACCTATGGTCACTTAATTTTTGATAAAGAAGCCAAAACCATACAATGGAAAAAGACAGCATCTTCAACAAATGGTGCTGGTCTAACTGGATATCAACATGTAAAAGAATGCAAATAGACCCATATTATCACCTTGCATAAAACTTAAGTCCAAGTGGATCAAAGACCTTAACTAAATGTAATAGAAGAGAAAGTGGGAAAAGCCTGGAACTTATTGGCATAGGTGAAAACTTCCTGAGCAGAACACCAATAGCTCAGGCCCTAAGACCAATAATCAATAAATGGGACTTCATGAAACTTAAAAGGTTCTGTAAGGCAAAGGACACTGTCATTAAAACAAAAAGGCAGCCTACAGATTTGGAAAATATCTTCACCAACCCCACATCTGACAGAGGGCTAATATCCAAAATCTACAAAAACTCAAGAAATTAAACATCAACAAACTAAGTAACCCAATCAAAAAATGGGGAACAGAGCTAAACAGAATTCACAAAAGATGAACCTAAAATGGCCGAGAGACACTCAATGAAAGGCTCAACATCCTCAATCGTCAGAGAAATGCAACACAACATGACTCTGAGACTCCATCTCACTCCTGTCAGAATGGCTAAGAAAAAAACTCAAAAGACAGCATATATTGGCAAGGCTGTGGAGAAAGGGGAACACTCCCAGATTGCTGGTGGGAGTGCAAACTTGTACAACCACTATGGAAATCAGTCTGGCAATATATTAGAAAACTTGGAGCAGCTCTACTTCAAGACCCAGCCATACCACTCCTGGGCATATATCCAAAAGATTCCTCACCAGTCCACAAGGACATCTCCTCAACTATGTCATAGCAACTTTATTTGTAATAGCTAGAAGCTGGAAACAACCCAGATGTCCTTCAACCAAAGAATGGAAAACAAACCAACTGTGGTACATTTACACAATGGAATACTACACAGCTATCAGAAACAAGGAAATCATGCAAATTGCAACCAAATGGATGGAACTAGAAAAGCTCATCCTGAGTGAGCTAACTCAGACTCAGAAAGATACGCTTGGCATATATTCATTTATAACTGGATTTTAGCCATTATAGTACAGAATAACCATCCTACAATCAATAGATCCAAAATAGCAGGAACAGGGACTTGGTTACCTGTCAGTGGGACACTCCACCCTAGTGGAACTGCATTGTATGTCTCCTGTGCAAGAGGAAACTCTTAGACCTCATGTGACTAACGAACTGAGGGGGGCTGATACACAGAGACATCCCACACTGGAGGCATGGGAGGGGTGGTAAAGGGTGTGGAGGGTGGGAGGGAGGGGCCGGGAGGGGCTGGGAGGGGCTGAGAATGGAGCTGTAAAGCATTCTCTTTCTAAAAATTCCTTTTATTTTTTGTTTTATTATTTACGTTTTACTTCTGGAGAACAGAGACAAGAGAAAAATAAGATGGCAGTTGATAGTCTCCCCAAAGATAGGGATTACAGAGAGAGATGATGTAAGCAAGAACCACCAGTAGGTTCACCAGTGAAAGTAAGAGCTCTTTGGTTGTCCTGAAACAACTCCTTTTGTTTATTACTGTTGTTTGTTTTAATTTATCAATTTATAAATTCTATTTGGATGTGTAAGTTGATAAGAGAATATACATGATTTCCATTATGCTGAATGGCTCCTCAACTCCATCAGTTTCTTTCCTGAAAAGGGAAATGAGCCCAGAGTGGGATAGTGGTATATGTGGTTCTTGCTACACACATTGTCTATAGTACAGATGGTAAACAGAAAAATTTTATTTTATAAAGAGGGCTAGATTTTATTTTAGTTCTTTTTATTTATTCCTCTCTCATATGGTACATCACAACCATAGCTTCTCCTCCTTCCACACCTCCCAGTTTCCCCTCACTCCCATCCACTGCTCCTCCATCCCTTCAGAAAACAGCAGGCATCCAAGGGATATCAACTGAACACTGCATAACAAGATGATATAAGACAAGACAAAAACCCGCATATCGAGGCTGGATGAGGCAACCCAGTAGGACGAATAGACTCCCAAGAGCAAGAAAAAGAATCAGAGACATCCCCATTCCCACTAGCAGGAGTTCAACAAAAACCCCAAGCTAAATAACCACAACATATGTGTAGGGATTCTAGCACAGACGCATGCACGTTCCATGACTGTCACTTCAATGTGAGCCCCTGTGATCCCTGCTTAGTTGGTTCTACGACTCATTTTCTCATAATGTCCTCAACCTCTCTGGCTTGTAGAATCTTTCCTCCCACTCTTCCAGAGGGGTTCCGTGAACTCTGCCTAATGTTTCAGTGTGGGTTTCTGTATCTGTTCCCAGAGGAAGAAGTCTCTCTGATGGTGATTGGTCTAGGCACTTATCTATGACTATAGTGGAAAATTATTAAGATCATTTAATTGATTTTTTTTGTTTTTGCCAGTTCATGTTTGATCCTACCCTAGGTCTCTGGGTCATCCACCTTCTAGTTCCTGGCCACCCAGGGAGTGCCAGACATGTGCTTCCTCTCCTGTTGTGGGTCTTAAGTTATACCAGTATTTGACTAGCCACTCCCACAAGCTCTGAGCCAACATTGCCCCAGCGCATCTTGAGGAGGGGATGGGGAATATGTTGTAGGTTGAAGGTTTTGTGGCAGGATTGGTTTCCCAGTCCCACCATTGGAAGCCTTACCTGATTACAAGAGATGGCCTATTCAGGCTCTGTTTCCTTTGTTAGTAGAAATTCTCACTAGGGTCACCTTCTTAGGTCTCAGGAAGATTCCATTGCACTACGTTTCCACATTGCCTTCCAAATGTCCCCCCGTTTCAGTCATCTCTCCCCACACATTTTCTCTGCCATGCCTACCTGCTCCACCTGATCTCTCCTGCTCCCTTGCTCACCTGCCCCCAGATCGACCTGAAAAATCTATTCTACTTCCTTTTCCCAGGGAGGTCCATCTAGAGCCCTCCTCATTACTTAGCCTCTCTCGATCTGTGGATTGAAGTGTGATTATCCTTACTTAAGAGAAATTATCTTCTTATAAGTGAGTGCATATCATGTGTGTTTTTCTGGGTCTGGGTTGCATTACTTCTTAATTAATGATGGATGGAGGAGGTCTCAGTACATTATAGGTTATGCTCTCCCTGGGATGGTGGTCCTGGGTTCTATAAGAAAGCAGGCTGAGCAAGCTATGGGGAACAAGCCAGCAAGCAGCACCCCTCCATGGCCTCAACATCAGCTTATGCCTTCATGTTTCTTTCTTGTTTGAGTTTCTGTCCTGACTTCCTTCAGTAATGGACTACAATGTGGAAAGTATGCCCCAAAACCCCTTTTCTCCACAACTTTCTTTTTGGTCATAGTGTTTCATTGCAGCAATAGAAGCCGTAACTAAGATAGTCACTGAGGTCTCTAATCTCAGAACATGTACCAGACAGGAAGATTACCTCAAAGTTGAGGCCACCTTGAGCTACACAGCAAGACTGTGTCTCAGAAGACCTTGAACAAAGAACTACACTGCTTTCTCTGTCTGTCATTGCAAGCATGGTGAACTCCCAGGAGCACAAATTCCTGTCTTGAAAAGGACACAATTTCTGTAGACATCCATTTAAATAGAAAACCAGGAATTGTCAGCACCCAGTGCAAATAAAAGAAAGGCTAGTAAAGCCATGATCGTTTTGGAAAGTGCTTGCAAAGGTTGCAGTAATTTGGACTACAGGATTTCCTGAGACTAAATGGACAGGCTTACATTTCACTCTTCCTTAAATGGATGTTTACTTCAGCGAATGCTTGTTTTGCTACACTGTATTGTGTTTTCTTCTTCTGTAAACTCTTCAAGAAGTTCCTTCAGAAGCCATGGACAAAATGTGTTCAAAGCATCTGGCTTATGTAAATTCACCTGGCAAAGGAGAGGAAGAGGGGGAAATGAAGAGTTCTACTGTAGGAAATTTGGGCTTTATTTCTGAGATGAAAGAAGATTTATTTTATTTCTTATCAAATTTATAAAATGAGTAAAAAACTTAAATCCAAGTGGATCAAAGACCTTAACATAAGGCCGGTCACACTAAATCTACTAGAAGAAAAAGTGGGAGAAACCCTCAAACTCATTGGCACAGGTGACAACTTCCTGAACAGAACACCAACAGCTCAGGACCTGAGATCAACAATCAATAAATGGGACCTCATGAAACTGAAAAGCTTCTGTAAGGCAAAAGACACTGTCATTCGAACAAAACAGCAACCAACAGACTGGGAGAAAATCTTCACCAACCCCACATCTGACAGAGGGCTATTATCTAAAATCTACAAAGAACTCAAGAAACTAAACGCCAAGAAACCAAATAATCCAAACAAAAAATGGGAGACGAAGCTAAATAGAGAATTCACAAAGGAGGAATCCCTAATGGCTGAGAGACACCTGAAGAAATGCTTAACATCCTTAATCATGAGAGAAATGCAACTCAAGACTACTCTGAGATTCCATCTCACACCTGTCAGAATGGCTAAGATAAAGAGCTCAAATGACAGCACATGCTGGCGAGGGTGTGGAGAAAGGGGAACCCTCCTCCATTGCTGGTGGGAGTGCAGGCTTGTGCAACCACTATGGAGGTCAGTCTGGCTATATCTTAGAAATCTTGGAATAACTTTGCCTCAGGACCCAGCCATACCACTTCTGGGTATACACCCAAAGGACTTCTCATGGAGTCATAGGGAAGTCTTCTCATCTTTGTTTATAGCAGCCTTATTTGTAATAGCTAGAAATTGGAAACAACCCAGATATCCCTCAACTGAAGAATGGATTAAGAAACTGTGGTACATCTATACAATGGAATATTACTCAGCTATCAGAAACAATGAAATTATGCAATTTGCAGCCAAATGGATGGAACTAGAGAAGCTCATCCTGAGTGAGCTAACCCAGACTCAGAAGGATGCATATAGCATCTATTCACTTATAGTAGGATTTTAGCTATATAGTACAGGATATCTGTACTACAACCAACACACCAAAAGGAACATGGGCATAGACTATTTTTTCTTTTTCTTTCTTTTTTGTTGTTGTTCTTTGTTTTTGTGGGTTTGTGTGCTTGTTGGTCTTTTTTTTTTTAGTTTTCTCCTCGTAGCAAGGAGACACCTTTCACTGGCGGTACTGCCTCGTAGGCCCTCGGTGTATGAAGAGGCTCTTGGCCCTCATATGACTCCTGAACTGTGGCCAGGGACTGTTATGTAGGGACACTCCACCCCAGAGGAACAAGAGGGAAGGGTTAGGGGGTAGAGGATGGGAGGGTGGGGCTGGGAAGCGGGGAAAGAGGACAATATGATAGAGATGTAACCTGAAGCAACAAACAAATAAATTTATTAATTAAAAAAATCAGGTAACAATTTTAAAACACTGTAAATAAAATAAAGGTTACAGCCATTCAACCTGGTTTTATAAACCTCCAAGAGCCGAAAAAACTTAGAGCTAAGGTAAAATACATGATAAATGTGGTGTTAGCCCATGCCTTTAACTTCAGCAGAGACGGGAGGAGCACTATAGAGTTAGTGGTCTTATAAATTCTAGAGTTACACGGAACAGGGTGGTGAGGGTACACACCCTTAATCCCATCATTCAAGAAGAGTACACCCTTAATACCAACACACTAGAGACAGAAACAGGCAAATCTTAGAGCTCAATATCAGCCTCATACAAAAACAAACTCTAAATAGAGAAAAACTTCGATCCAGGAGTGTTGGAACACATCTTTAATCCCTTCAGATGGGAACCACAGGTCTTTTATCCCAATAATTACAATGCAGAGACAGACACATAGGATTTGGAAGGACCTAAGTTTAAAAGCTACTTACAAAAGGCCTACTCAATACAAACAAATTGTCCTTTGAGATCTCAGAATATATACACTAAGGCTTGTTTAGCTCCAAAATAACAAAATAATTTCTTCTTTAATCCAGATTGAAAGATAATACTTTATATATTGTCAAAAAAACCAAATTTGCTTTAGGAGAAATATTACCTGACACCCCCTCCCCAAAAAAAAGGGTAATTGTCCCAGAGTTAGGATTAGGGCAGGGCTCTGTTCTTATCTTTCCAGGAGATTCAAAGCATCTATTCAAGGAACCCAGGGACAACTGGTCAACGGAAACCTCAGCAGAAAACAGAATCAGACACCAAAGAAGACGAGTGGCCCAGATGATTCAGCCTTGCAGACTCCCTCAATAGCTGTTTCCATCAAAAGTCTACAACCACAACAACTCAAAATTGCTAAGATCATTCAGCTCTACACACTGCCCCAGCCAGAACTTCAGTAAAGCCTGGAAGATCAGCTTCTGCCTACAAACTCCTTAGGACATCTAAACAGCTGAGCACAAAAAGACTGAACATAAAAGGATTGTACTAACATTTTTAACCATTTTTCCATTCTGGTTCAGGCCCCAAACAGGTTTACTATGACCCAAATAAGCAGGAAGTCATTTTAAGAGAGCAACGTCCCATGCCCAGAGAGTGGGGAGGGTGTTTCTCTGCCCCCCTTTTGGTTATTTGAAGGATAACAGAAAACTTTGTTATTTAGGGGAAGAGACTACAAGCTGTTAAATAATCTTGTTAAATGGGTTTTGGAGGTTAGACCCAGGGACTTCCTTCTTTTCCTTTTCTGTATCCTTCTTTCTCTCCTATGTAGGAGTGCACGGACTTGAGAAAAATGGGACATAGACAGTATGGGAAGGACCAAGAAGAAGGGACAGATTATTGAATATGCCCTTATACCTTTGTATATTGATACAAAATTAGTATTATATTTGGCTAAAGTGGTATTGACCATTGTATATTGTGCAAAATTAAGATTGTATTGGACTACATCGGTATTGATCTTTTTATATTGATACAAAATTAAGATTATAGTTGGCCACAATGGTATTGACCCTTGTATATTGACGTAGTATTAAGATTGTGTTGGGCTACATAGGCATTGATCTTTATATATTGATACAAAATTAAGAGTATATTTGGCCACATTGGAATAGATCTTTGTATATTGATACAAAATTAAAGGTAACGCTTCCTAATGGTATTGTACCTAGAGATACTTAAAAATGAAATGTGAAGCTTTGGCCACTTGATACCAACCGTCTTAAACAGTTTAGGATAGTTAAGAAATACAAACTGCTAGTCATGCAAGCATGTCACTTTGTTAGCTACTATGATAGTCTATCACAGATATTCTCTAAGCTACTCAGAAATCAAGTTGTTAAGAGACAAGCAACATTTGCTTATCTAAATACAAGAGATAGATAGGGCATCTTCAAAAACCCCAAGAGATCTGTAGAATACGGCATTCAAAGATGTCTTAAATTAAGATTTTTTTTTTTTTTGCTATTGAGACATATCAGCTCCTGACAGCACCCCCTATTCTACTCCAAGTAGAAGATAAGCATTGAAGAATCTCTAGTGTGAGATGGTTGAATCAGTGGCAAGCCTATCTCTTGGCATGAAAAAACCCCTTGCTTCAACTGCAGACAGACTGCTGTCCAAAAAGGACAAAACTTGGTAGCAGGGAAGTCGACAGCCTGGCTCTGCCAAGACAGGGTAGGTAAGTCCTTCATAATCCCTGCTCTACAATCAATGTCTGTCAGAGAAACGGGGCTAAACAACTGAAGATCGATGCTGTAATGTATGGAGAGAAAATGGGAACTGTCCAGGCAGCCAATGGTATGTCATTTTTTAGTTTTTGATGATGCAGGCCCTGCACTTCCTATGTAATCAGATATATTTATCCCTCTCAGGTCTCTGAGGTGGTTGAAGAATAGATAGCTAGAGTCTCATAGTTAAATTTTGAGTTGTTTAGGAATCAAGAGGGTGTTCTGGATCTAAGAAGATGTTTTTAATAGTGATGCAAGTTAGTATGAAAGCCGAATCAGATATATATCTTTAAACTCATGGAGATGGTTAGATGGTAGAATGTTAAAGTCAGGGGCCAAATATGTATGGACTGGACATTGGGAATGTTTGCTGGGCCATTTAACTCTCATAAATGTGGCATATTTATTTCTGTTGTTTTGTATAGTATTTACTGTTATAAGAGAAGGAACCATTTGTTGGACTGAAAGGGGAAGCTGTTGGGGGGAAGAGGATGGAAGGGTGGGACAGGAAGGGGGAGTAGGGAAGGGATTGTGACTGAGATGTAACTTGAAGAAATAAAAAAATAAAGTATAAAAAAATTATAAAATGAAAGATCTTTATGTACAGTTTACCTGGAAGTACAAAGGGTATCTCCACATACTGGAGATGTTCACCATAAGCCTAGGCAAAGTCTTGACAGAGTCTGTAAGAGGAAATGATCAGAATACACGTCAGTACTGTTTTCTAAACAAGGTCCTGGGTGCCTTTAGCAAAGTCACCTACTGGTGGATGGGAAGATGCAGATTCATAATGTGAATACTAGCTGTTGAAATTGCTGATGATAAAGCCCAGAAATCTGCACATTGACTATGATTCCCAGGAGATGGGCTAGTGATAAGATGAAACTAGCTAAGGTCAAAATTATATAGAGAGGAACATAAGTAAATGATATGAAGAAAGAAAAAGAAGAGCAAATATGATGATGAAAGTAGCAAAGATGTTGAAGAATGCCTCCTTGGGGGTCTACTTTCCTTCTAAAATAAGTAAATAAATCTAACAACATATTACAAAAAGTATTTCATGTTTTACTATGTCAGCATCTGTTTTCTCATCAGTTATCTGCAGACTTATTTTGAAATACAAGCTTTTTTTCAGTCCTGTTATTCCTATGGTTTCCAGAAATCTGACTTTACACACTTAGGATGATATAAAATAGAAAACAGGATAACTATACTACAACCAATGCACCAAAGGGAACAGGAACATAGACTTTTTTTTTCCTGTCAATGAGACACTTTGCCTCAGTGGTGCTGCTTTGTAGGCTCCCCGTGTATGAGGAGGCTCTTGACCCTCATATGGCCGCTGAACTGGGGTGGGGGACTGTTATGTAGGGACACTCCACTCCAGAGGAGTGGGATGGAAGGGTTAGGGGATAGCGGGTGGGAGGGTGGGACTGAGAGGGGTGGAAAGAGGACACTGTGATGGAGATGTAACCTGAAGTAATAAATAAATATTTAAAAAATAAATTATAGTGAATAAAAGAAATTTGACATTCTATGAAAAGAAAAAAATAGAAAATGGTAATTCAGATCATGTTTGAAAATAAAGTTCTCCTAGTCATGTGCCTACTCATGTTCTCTTGCTCTTTTTTGTTTTTATATTTGCCATCATGTAGAGTTGCTCTCAGTTTGAATAGTTACTTAGGATCAAATGACATTTTATATTAACAAATGCCCTTCCATTGTGATAGAATTCAGGAATCAGGAAAGCAGGACAATCCAAGCCACTGGGATAGAGCTTCAGGAAAGACTAGGAAATTCATAGTTTGCCAGTGATGAATACAGAACCTATAGCTACTTGCTGGATACAAGTGAGAATCTACCCAAAGACAGCATTGACTTGAGTCTGTTTTTTACTAGAGAAAGAAATGGACACATTAAATAAATCCTCTGACTTACTTTGGAAACTATTGTTTTATTAACCTCAACTTTCTGAAGAGGCTAGCCAGAAGAATATCTGAAAACAAACAGATTTATTTTAGTAATGTACATTTCAGTGTTTGTTTCTGAAGTATTTGAGCCACATCTGTCTGTTGTTTAAAATTCAGTGTTTGAATTCCCTGCTCTTTATGTCTTATCAGTCTTTTCATGCTATCTGTGGGGAAAGAGTACAATTTCTGAGACCAGGAAACTAATGTTCAGCCTTTTCTAGAATCTGTCATCCTTAAAGTAAGCTCTCATTCCTACAAGAGCAAGAAAACGCTTTTGCCACCAACATAAAACCTCATATTCCAAACACCATCCAACAATCCCCTAAAGAACTCTGATCAATGTTCAACTAACACACAAAAAACAATCTGTTTTTCCCTCGCTGAACATTTTGCAGCCAGATTTTCTCAAAAAATGTCACCTCTGTGGGCCATTCTCTTCTGCCACTTTAGCTATGGAGCCTATGATGTGGCTTTGCTAGCACCAAATCCATCTTCATATTGTAATCATTGCTGTGATAAATGGGGTAAGAGAGACTATTGAGTGAGGGTTTGCTAGGCCCAAAGGGAGTTGTCATTACATTAGAACCAAAGCTAAATTCAAGACTGAAAAGAATGAAACTTCCTTTCACTGCAGAAATACATGCCAACATGTAATATACAAATTCAGGTATCTCCATAATTCAAATTCAAAAGCCAACCCCTATTGTCACACCAGCATCCTAAATTCATATGCCTCACTAATATCAGAGCTGAACTGTAGTGTCCCACAGAGAAATCCTACAGCCCTGTGCTTTCTGTGGAATGATCTGACAGACATCTGATTCCTATTCTGTGTTCTGCTCTAAATATATGTCCTGGGTTAGGGTTTTTATTGCTGTGAAGAGACAGCAAGACCTTAGAAACTCTTGTAAAGGAAAATATTTAATGACACTGGCTTCAGTTCAGAGATTTAGTCCATTGTTATCATGGCGGGAATATTGTGATGTGCAGGCAGACATGGTACTGGAGAGGTAGTTTAGAGAGTTCTACATCTGGAGGGGCAGGCAGCAGGAAGAGAGTGAGACACTGGGCCTGGCTTGAACATCTGAGACCTCAAAGCCCACCCCTAAAGACACACTTCCTCCAACAAAGCCATACCTACTCTGACAAGGCCATACCTACTCTGACAAGGCCAAACCTAATAGGTTTTTTTTGTTTGTTTTTTGTTTTGTTTTGTTTTGTTTTGTTTTGTTTTTGAAGCACAGGAACAATTTTGTTAGAGTCTGAGAAACATCTGGTGGGCAAGATGTAAAACTTTAGCAGATCCCTGGAAGAAGAGAACATTGTAGAGAAGAAAAGGCCATACCATTTTAAACCAGCATGGTGGTCAGACACAGGCAGCTACATGGCACAGTGTGGGGTTTTAGAGAAAGAATGAGGAAAGACTCCAAAATGTGGGAGGGAAAGCCAGAGTATTAAGGAAAGCATGCTTAGAAAACAGAAGGGAGGGAAAAGAAAGAAATTATATCAAAAAGCAAGTAGTCTTACAAACCTTATAAACTGTTGCCTATAAGCTTCTGCATTAGGGGTGGGGAAATTATAGTATCTCATTAAAGAACTAATGATTTTTTTCTGTATCTTTAGCATAGCTTAAGGTGAGACCACCATCCTAGAGGTGGTCCCGTAGTGACTGAACCTGCTCAACCCAGGTCTGATGTCAGGTCTCTACCCAGTGTATAAACTCTGTTCTCTTGGCTAGAATTTTTTTTTCTACTCTAGCATTACCCTTCTGAAGAGGTAACCCTCAAATCATATAGGAACTAGGTATGAGATCAGAGTCCCCAAACACTTATGGCATCTCTGTCCTGTTGTGGTACTAAGGGTACTAAGAGGTTCAGGCCTTTGGGGCTGCATGCCACCTGAACCTTGGTTTTTATATTCTTAGAGAGCTGAGAGATGCTTGTCATGTGCATTCTTATTGTGTAACCATCTTTCCTTACTATCACCCTCACTTTCAGATCATCAAGTGAACAAATGTCATGAGCTTGTCTAACTGGAGAAATTGTTCTCTGACCTTGAAAGTAGTTTTAAGTGCAGTCTAATTTAAATAGCCACAAAGCAAGATAAATATAACTTGGTAGATAAGTTGAATTTGGGGAGTAATAATTAAAACTCATTTATATCCATTTATTAAATACATATTCAATTTATTTATAATTTTATTTATAACTTATTTATTATTTTTTTTAAAATTTTTTCCTTTTTATTTTTTATTTCTTCAAGTTACATCTCAATCGCAATCCCCTCCCTACTCCCCCCTCCAGTCCCATCCCATCCTCCCATCCTCTTCCGCCTCAACCCACCCATTCCTTTCCTTTTTTTTTTAAGTTTAAGGTATATCTTTTTCCCTCCAACAGCTCCTCCTTTCAGTCCAACAAATGACTCTTTCTCTTATAATAATAAATACAACACAAAACAACAGAGATATTTAGGCCACAATTATGAGAGTTATATGGCTTAGCATACATTCCCAATGTCCAGTCCATATGTATTTGGCACCTGACTTTAATGTTATACTATCTCACCATCTCCATGAGTTTAAAGTTCTATATCTAACTGAGTTTTCATACTAACTTACATCACAATTTTAAAAACATCTTCTTAGATACAAAACACTCTCTTGATTCCTAAAAAACTCAAAATTTAATTATGAGACTCTAGCTATCTATTCTTCAACGACCTCAGAGACCTGAGAGGGATAAATATATCTGATTATATAGGAAGTGCAGGGCCTGCAGCTTCCAAAACTAAGAAATGACATACCAGTGGCTTCCTGGATAGTTCCCATTTTCTCTCCATACATTACAGCATCGATCTTCAGTTGTTTGGCCCTGTTTCTCTGACAGACATTGATTGTAGAGCAGGAATTATGAAGGACTTGCCTACCCTGTCTTGGCAGAGCCAGGGTGTCGACTTACCTGCTTCCAAGTTTTGTCCTTTTTGGACAGCATTCTGTCTACAGTTGGAGCAAGGGGTTTTTCCTGCCAAGAGATAGGCTTGCCACTAATTCAACCATCTCCCGGTGGAGATTCTTCGATGCTCATCTTCTACTTGGAGGAGAATAGGGGGTGCTGTCAGGAGTTGACATGTCTCGATATCAAAAAAATCTAAAGTTAAGAGAACATCTTTGAATGCCATATTCTGCAGAGCTCTTGAGGTTTTTGAAGAGGCCCTATCTATCTCTTATATTAGGATAAGCAAATGTTGCTTGTCTCTTACCAACTTGATTTCTGATTAGCTTAGAAAATAACTATAGCAGACTGTCGTAGTACCTAACAAAATGACAGGCTTGCATGACTATTAGTTTGCATTTCTTAATTATCTTAAACAGTTTATGACAATTAGCAGCAAAAGACCAAAACTTCACATTTCATTTTTTTTTTATTTACCCCCTAACCCTTCCATCCCACTTCTCTGGAGTGGAGTGTCCCTATATAACAGTCCCTTATCCCAGTTCAGAGGTCATATGAGGGCCAGGAGCCTCCTCATACAATGGGGGTCTATGAGGCAGTACCACCAGTGAAAAGTGTCTCATTTCCAGGGAGAGAGAACTAAAAAACAAAGAAACAAATAAGCAGACAAACAGACTTGAAGAAATGCTCAACAACCTTAATCATCAGAGAAATGCAACTCAAGACGACTCTGAGATTCCATCTCACACCTGCCAGAATGGCTAAGATCAAAAGCTAAAATGACAGCACATGCTGGCAAGGGTGTGGAGAAAGGGGAACCCTACTCCATTGCTGGTGGGAGTGCAGGCTTGTGCAACCACTACGGAGGTCAGTGTGGTGATATCTTAGAAATCTTGGAATAGCTCTGCCTCAGGACCCAGCCATACCACTTCTGGGTATACACCCAAATGTCTCCTCATGGAATCATAAGGAAGTTTCCTCATCTATGTTCATAGCAGCCTTATTTGTAATAGCTAGAAACTGGAAACAACCCAGATGTCCCTCAACTGAAGACTGCATTAAAAAACTGGTATACATCTACACAATGGAATATTATTCAGCTATCAGGAACAATGAAATTATGCAATTTGAAGCCAAATGGATTGAACTAGAAAAGCTCATCCTGAGTGAGGTAACCCAGACTCAGAAGGATACATATGGCATCTACTCACTTATAGTAGGATTTTAGCTATATAGTAGAAGGTATCGATACCACAACTAACACACCAAAGGGAACTTGGACATAGACTTTTTATTTTTTATTTTTATTTTTATTTCTTTATTTTTTATTCTAACTTATTTATTATTAATTTAATGTTTTTTATCTGCAGAACATTTTATTTATTTCTATTTCATGTGCATTTAATTTAATGTATTTTTTAAAAACTTAATGTATTTGGGAGGGTAAAAGAGTCAAGAAAAGTAAGTATCATTTACCCTAGAACTATTATATTAATTTTTATTTAGCAAAGGAGTCTGTTTACACTAGTAGATATGTGTTTGCTAAAATGTTTGTGTTTATACAAAGCATATGTCTTCCTTATGGCATGGTAGTCTTGAACACACGTGAAACTTCACAGTGCGGTGAGGTGAGTGGTAGGCAGGTGTGCCCTGAATGAGGTAAATGCTATTCTGGCATGCTCCTTATACCACAGACATTGCACTTACTGGGAACCAGTACATTTGCACATTTGTGACACATCTATTTGCAGAAAGTGTGTTTCCATTCGTGAAGTTTCTCAGATCTCACAAGTTTGAACATATGTACCCTGAAAAAAATATATTAAGACTTATTTTACTGTTTCTTGTGTCCTAGGCTCTGGTATTCTCCTATGGTGATCTGGTTGAGAAGACAAAGACTTCTGTTCTTTTTGTCTACAGTTGCAAGATTTTATTTTACCCTTGTTCCCGAGGCTGTTATTTGCTACCCAGAATTTCAATTGTAAGTTTACTTCGTTCCACATGATCAGAACTGTACAAATCCTACCTGTTCAGCCACCTCTTCTGTCACCTGTGAAATTCAGTAAAAACTTGAGAAATGGAGGAAGGTGCCCTGTTTCTGCTTTCCATCCAGAGGAAGTTAAGTACAGAAGTTTCTTCATTACAGTGTGCTCATTGGGGAGAACACATCCCTGAAGTCAGCAGAGAAATGTGGACACAGCTTTTATTTTAAACTATTTGATTTCAACCTGTAATTTTTTGCCTAAAAATTTCCTCTAGCCCCATCAGCCAGGTGTTCTAGATTAGAGAGGAAAGCATGCGAAAAATAAACTTGAATGACTTGCTTGCTGTCTTAAGTGATATTTCACATCACATGTTCACCAGAAATCCATGTCTGATAATTCAGTATCAAAGTCTATTAAGAATTATATGGAATAGGACTGGCTAAATAAAACTGTGTTACCCTGGACTTGAAAAGGGGTTTGGTCTTTGGAATACTGGTTCAAATGTAACGGGCTGTCTGTCAGTGAATGTTTGACACACAAGATGAAGGAGAACCATGGTGATTTGTTTTAGATTCCAACTCAGCAAAAGATCAGAGTTCATCTATCTGGTGCTATGGGTTTACCATACATGTTTCCCCAAGATTCACATCCCAGCCTGTGACATGATCAGGTCAGGAAGGCTCTACTTCCTGGAGATGATTCATGTTATTAAAGGGCTTGAGGGAGCAAATGCTTCGTCTTTGCGCTTCTGCCATGTGAGGACACAGAGAAGGTATCAAAAAGGAATAGCTTGAACAAAGTTCTAAATTCGACTGTGGGTCTCAGACTTCCCACTCTTGAAAGATATGAGATATAAGCCTATTTTCAGGCAGTTTGCTATTCTGAGTGATTTTCTTCCACCAACGGGGCTGTTAACCCAGTCTTTGGCAATTTAGTTCTAAAACGTAGACCTGTTCTGCTTATTTATTTCAGAACGTGACATTCTCTAAGGTTTTTCTAAGCAAGGTAAATAGAGGATCTTGTCTTTTTAGTTCCTTACTATGGAGGATGCCGGCTCTAACTCACATTTCAGAATTTGATGTAATAGGTTCAGGCACTGGCCTCTACTGCTACTCTTCACACGTAAGTGGCTTGCAGAGATACCAGCTTATAATTAACTATACACTGTTGCATGTCTCAACTTTGCTTTGTTCTGCAGCTGGGTGGCATTTCTTGTGGGATAGTTATACTAGGTTCCTGTTCCTATGAGTCTTTGGATTGAGGGTAGTTATCCTGTACTATATGGCTAAAATCCGGGTATGTGAATAGATGCCATGTGTATCTTTCTGGATCTGGGTTAGCTTACGCAGGATTAGCTTTTCTAGTTCCATCCATTTGGTTGCAAATTGCATGATTTTCTTATTTCTGATAGCTGAATAGTATTCCATTGTGTAAATGTACTACAGTTTTTTTTTTAATCCATTCTTTGGTTGAAGGGCACCTGGGTTGTTTCCAGTTTCTAGCTATTACAAATAAAGCTACTATGAACAGTGAAGAATCTTTTGGATATATGTTGAGGAGTGATATGGCTGGGTCTTGAGGTAGATCTATTCCCAGTTTTCTGAGATATCACCAGACTGATTTCCAAAGTGGTTGTACAAGTTTGACTTCCATCAGCAATGGAGGAGTGTTCCCCCTTTCTTTACATCCTCACCAACATGTGCTGTCACTTGAATTTTTGATCTTAGTGTTCTGACGGGTGTGGGATGGAATCACATAGTCATTTTGAAATGAATTTCCCTGATGATTAAAGATACTTAGCATTTATTTGTTCAAGTGTCTTTCGGCCTTTAGAGATTCCTCCTGGAGGGGGTGAAAATCAGCACATGAAGATCAACAGAACCAACCAATTTAGGTCCTTGGAGGCATACAGAGACTGAAATGCTAACCAAAAAAAGATTTTAAAAGGTTAGACTAGACCTAGACCCCCCCATACAAATATAGATGATAGGCAACTTTGCCATCATACAAATCCCTTGGGAGGGGGCCAGGAGTATCAGTGTTGGACTTTATTACCTATCAGATGGACACTTTACCTAGGTGAGCTGTCATGTTGGGCCCCAGAGCAAGAGGAAACTCTTAGCTCTCATGTGACCGATGAACTGAGGAAGGCTGATATGTGGGGCCCCCACACTGGAGGAGAAGGATAGATGGGAGAGGGGGTAGAGGGTGAGAGGCTGGGATGGGGAGGGGAGGAGGGAGTGGGCTGTGATTGAGTTGAAACTTGAATTAATAAATAAATGTTATAAAAATTATACACTTTTGCTCAGCCCTAATTTCAGTAGGGTAGAAAAATAACTCACTACAGAGGAGGCTTCTAGAACTTCAACACCAGGGAAAAATGGGGAACCAGTCCAGAGTGAGGGAAGAGAGTTGTCTCAGACATGCCAGTTTCAGTTTTTCTTAGAGCAGAGCACACAAACTTCAGTCAGTGACTTAACAACTTTTGTACTCCTAAACAGGATGCTATTTTTTCCTGTCTTAAGAACTTCAACAAGCAGGTCTTAATTTTTAATTTTTTATATAGCTAGTGAATGTATTTTTAGGGGCAGAGATTCTTAGGAATATGAGTACCATGGGACTTTTTGGCATGTGGTGAAATCCATACCCATTTCCTGAGTTAAAGGCAAGAAAAGCCTGAAGGGAAGAAAAATTTATGTTTAAATGGAATTTTCAAAATATAAGACTGGACATGGGAGTGTGTGTTATATCTTATAATTTTCATAACTGGTGCTTAATTGTTCTTATTGTTTTGTATTATATTTATTGTTATAAGAAAAAGAGCCTTTTATTGGACTAAAAGCCAGAGATGTTGGGGGGTGGGAATGAGGGAGATACACCTTAAATAAATAAAAAATTAAAAAGTTACTCTGAAAAAGTTAACTTGAAAAGGATATAAGAAAAACAAACTTGTTATATATGTATACATACACACATATTATCCCAACTCATTTTGTAAAAGTTTTGTCATCTAATTACTACTATAATTTTGAATAGTACTGAACATAAATATCCTTTGAACTATTTACAAAACCTTAACATGAAATTTCTTGTTTTTTTTTTTTAAATAGCTTCTGATGACATTGGTTTGTTGTCTATATGTATAGTGGAAGGAAAGACTATGTTAACTCTACCTCTGTTGGGGAGAAAATGAAACAATTTTATTATTGAAACCCTTTGACCTTCTGAATTTTACTTCTGGTATTCCTAGTGACATGAGAGAATTCAAAAAATATTTATTTGTAACTAAAAAAGGAAGCACCCAACATTGCTATAAAAATTAAGATAAATAAGATGTAAGCAAATTTCTTTCTTTTAAAAATAAATATGTTGTTATATTTAGGGTTTGTGAGTGTGTGTGTGTGTGTATGTATGTATGTATGTATGTGTAGGTTGAAAAAATAGTGCCATGGTACACCTGTGGAGGCCACAGGAAAACCTATGGAAGTCAGTTTTCTTCCATATTGCTGAGAACGAATATAAATTTATGAAAAAAATAATGTTTTAAAGTAAAAAGTAAAGATAGAATATTTTATATCAGAAAAAATATTCATGAGAATTTTTTTTTTGTACCAGTATAGAGATCAAAAATATTTTGCCTAAAAGTGTGATTCTCTCTCAGTCACCGTCAAGACAGAAAGCAATTTCGAGTTGATACAAAAATTGACTTTAGGTTTCCTAGGCTTCATGTTGAGTGTGCTATATGGCTCATTTCTTGAGTAATGAAAGTAACAACAGCTATGAGAATACTGTCCAGTGCCCAGTAGAGAAAGAAACCAGCAGGAATAGAATCATGAGAATTTCCAGGACTGTGTTTAAGTTCTCAGAATCTGAGTTCTCATCATGCATCTTCAGTAGGTAACTAGCTCTATCATGCACATTATTCAGGTCGTGTTTTGTTTTGTTTTTCAGAAGTGTTGCCTTTCCAAGGAACATGAGAAGCAAACAGTAGATGTTACAATTTCATATAAAATTTCTGACTCAAATATTGGCCAGGATAAAGGAGAAAGTATACAGGCTTCTTGTCAGTAAGATACAAAACAGAGCAGGTAAATGAGTGTGGTCACTAAGAGTCGATTGTAAGTGTAATGAAAGCTGTGAGGTCAATAATATCACATTCTCTTCCATACTGAGATTTGTGACCTATCAGATCTGACATGTACATAAGCAAATGTTCTGGATTCTTTGCTTGCTCAGCTAGTAGATATTATAAAAGATATTTCTGTACCACCAAACACTGTCTATGGTTTGGCAGAGTGAGTGGAGCAAGAAAAACATTTATAAAAAACTTTAAAATTCCATACCCATTCAAGTAGTCTGCTCTCTAGTTCTACCTTGACTCTACAACCCAACAATAGTAACTACATTTATCTTTCTTATGGGTGCATTCTTAATATGATGACCTTACCTAGAGTTATTATTTCATGCACTGTTTTAATGCAATAATTTTCTTTCTGTTCCCCCCATTTATTCTATAGCATGTATCCAGTTTGCATAACAATACTATAAAAACCAGATGAACAGTAGCTATTTGTTCAGCATAGAATATTTAGCATTTTCTTTTTAATCTGATATGGTTTATTTGTCTATGGTTTACTGATCTCAGTTTGGTTCACTTGTCCCTTTGCAATGAATATCAGTCAGGTTCAGCTTGGTGGCTCTGCTATGTGGGCTGCTCACATACATACTAAGTGGAGGGTCAGCTGTCAATAAATGACTTCAAATTATGATTTGAAACTAAACAAGGGTCAGCTAACCTAAATGAAATCACATTATAGTTTGAAACTGAAATGTCCCAAAGGGTTCTTGTGTTGAACGTTTGGTTCCTATTTGGTGGTGTTATTTTGGAAGGCTATGGAAAGTAGAGGAGGTATCCCTAAGCTGAAAGGAGCAGGCATAGGTCCTGGGAAGTGTCTTGTTTGTCCCATTTGTCTCACTCTGCTTCTCATCTGCCCATTAATAGACATCGGAAGCAAGATGGTCCTTATCTATAAGCAATTATTTGGAATTACAGACCCCAAAAGAACAGACATGTTCACGATCTGGGAAAATCATTTGTGTAAGTGCGTGTGCGTGTGTGTGAGGTTTATACACAGTGGGTTCAGGCACTTTATTCAGAAACAGAATTTTAAACCATCAACACTTGTTCAGATTTAAATTTCCCATTCTTCCTTCACCTTCAATTTTTTTTTTTTTGGCAAATCTATTTCCACTGGTGTTTTTTTTTCTTCTGAGCCTGCATTCTTCCATTTTTTTCTTTAGCCAATTGGAATTTCATGTGTCCTATTCAGCCAACCATGATGGCCCCAACCTGATTCCTAACCCAGATATAGAAAAAAAAATAATCAAGGTCATTCTCTTTCCAGAAAAAATGTCATGCCAGAATGTTAACAACCCATTTTATTGGTTCCCTTCCCATTGTACCTCTTTGTCTACAGAGCTGTGTTTTTGCCTCTCCTTAAACTTTGGTTCCTTGCATGGAGTCATTAGAGTGAAAAATGACCCCATCATTCTCACAGAACCCAGCAACACCATAAAGGTAATAGCTGTCTTCTAGCACATACTCTTACAACCATGATTCTATGTCCTAGGGCTTGATCCCATATGACCATGAACTGAACTCTGAAACTTGAGTCAGAATAAAGCTTTTTCTTTAAGTTGTTTCTGTCAGATATTTGTTACAGTGGTAAGAAAAGCATTCTCATCTGAAGTGACCTGATCTATTTCATTCTGTCTCAGCAGTCCCTTCCTTCAGCAGGCAAGGCCAATTCTGCTCGATTCTCATGGTTTTGGCACAGAGCAAGAGAGAAGGTGCATATATTTTCCATCAAATTCTGCAGTCTTCTTGTTGACACTGTGTTGATTATTACTAGGTAAAAAACTCAATTTGATCTGAGAATAAGGTGATTAAATACAAATCAAAACCACACTGAGGTAACATTCAGACTGGATAGGATGCCTATCATAAAAACCCAAACTGAGAATAATAAGTTTGGGGAATGATGTGAAGAAACTACAGTGTTCATGCTTTGATGATGAAAATGTGCAATGCTGTGGAATTGTTAAGAAGAGTCCTCAAAAATTTAAACATAGCCTTGTAAGTTTAAGGCACAATAAAATGACATATAACAAAGTACGGCTATAACAGGAAATCCAGGTGTCTACTTTCTATAACTGCTGAAAAGTAAGTGAAATTGTTAAGTGATATGTTCAACACCATGTTATCCTAGGTTATTAATGATAACTCTTCTGTTTATTGTATAGGAAAGTTAATAACATTTCAGTTTGATCACAATAATTTAAGTTTATCACAGTAAACAGCATTTACTGTGATAAATAGGAAGGTTAAATGTACTTAAGGAATAAGTAGGAAGGCTGATAGATAAGGAACAAATAGTAAGGCTAAATGTACTTAAATGTAGAAATTTAAGTCTCTAAATCAAAACATTCCATTTAGGGACTGAGCGTGATTCTGTTTTGTGTTACTTCTCTTAATGAAATTACCAAATAATGGTGAGGACAGAGTTCCAGCTGGATTATCTTGTTACCAAATGATGCTTCCAATACTGATATTGGGTCACATTTAATTGAGTTGTTGGCCAAAGGGGCCCCACAGAAATCCACAGGCAACCCAGACTGTTGCCAAGACTATAAGTTGTAGCTTCTCTCCACAAACTGTTGGCAAGACCCCTTCTTTGTAAACTCCTACACGACTCATTGAGCATGGAAAAATCGAATCGTACCTACATAGAACCTTCATATATACATGCTAGCCTCTTTGGTACAGGAAGGCACTTGGCATGCTACCAAAAAGATAAACATAAACACCAACCCAGCCACAAACTGATTGATGATGGTGTCCTGCTTGCAAGGTATGCTAGTACAATGGTATCACAAACCTTGTGGGACAAATATCTGATTGTCTTAAGGCCCAGTCCAAGAGATGAAACATGTCTGACATAGCTTGAATGACCAATACTAGTGACTAGATAGCCCTGGGACCTAGGGTAAACTCAAGTGTTACTGGTCTAAAACAAACAAACAAAGTACCAATAGAATAACCTTCTGCTATACCCATACATTGGTTCCTCAGCCGTCTTCAGAGAAGCTTCCTCCTGCAGCAGATGGGAACAGAGATATACATCCAACCATTATGCAGAAATTTAGAGACTTGGAACCTTGAACCCTAAACAGGATGGCTCTACCAAATCCCTTCCCTTAGAGCTCAGGGAACTCCATTGAAGAGGAGGCAAAAGAGTATAGGAGCCAGAGAGGATTGAGGACATCAATAAAACAAGGCCTTCTAAATCAATGATAAATCTTCATATGAACTCACAGAGACTGATGCAGCAAGAGCCAACAAGGGTTTGTACCAGGTCCTTTGCATACATACAGCTTTCATTTTAGTGCTTCAGTAGGACTCCTGAGTGTGGGAACAAGTAGGTCTCTGATTCTTGTACCTACTCTTGGGCTCTTTCCCTTCTGTTTTTTTTTTTTTCTCTCCTGTTCAATTCCAATGTGTTAGTTTTTGTTTTATTTTATTACATTTTATTTTGTTATTCCCTAGAAGCCTTTATGTTTTCCTCATATGTAATTTGTTATTTTGTTTGTTTGTTTATTGCTTCAAGTTACATCTCTATCACAGTCCCCTCTCTCCACCCTCCCAGTACCACCCTCCCACCCTCTCCCCTCTCTTCCACTTATCCTACTCCTCCGGAGTGGGTGGCCCCTATATACCAGCCCCCCTCAGTTCAACAGTCATATGAGTGTTAAAAGCTTCCTCTTGCACTGGGGCCTGTATGGCAACTCCATTAGGGCAAAGTGTCCCACTAACAGGTAACAAGATCTATGTTCCTGTTCCTTTAGGTGTGTTGGTTGTAAGATAGTTATCCTGTACTACATGGCTATAATCCAATTATATATAAGTGAGTAGATGTCATGTTAATCTTTCTGAGTCTGGGTTAGCTCACTCAGGATGAGCTTTTTTAGTTCCATTCCATCCATTTGGCTGCAAATAGCATGAGTTCATTTTTTCAGATAGCTGTGTAGTATTCCATTGTATAAATGTACCACAGTTTTTTTTTTTAAATTCATTCTTCAGTTGAGGGACATCTGGGTTTTTTTTTTTTCAGTTTGTAGCTATTACAAATAAGACTGCTATGAACATATGTTTCCTAATGAAAGACAAAAAGACAGTGGATCTGGATAGGAGGGGACATCTGAGAGGAACTGAAGGGAGTATAAGGAGATAAAACAGTGATAATAATATATTATGTGTGAATAAATATTTTTAATAAAAGGATAAAAAACAAAACAAATCACTAAAAAGTATAACCAAATTTTCATTTGAGAGTCTAGTAAAATTTTTAATTGTAAAATTTCCAGAACTCAGTTATTCATGTGCGTATGAGTCCTTAACTCTAGGAAACCATTGAAAATGCTGACAAACTGTCTCTGAAGAAAGTGTCTAGATTTGTTTTGTTTGTTGTTTTCTGGAGTGAACAATCCTATGAAATGGGCAGTTTCAAGCTACCACCTAAGTCTATTTGTCTGCACATGCTCATAATTCCCACTCTCCTGTTTCACAAGGAGGAGGAAGAGATGTTGTTCACAAGGAGGAGGAAGAGATCTTGTTCATCCACTCATTTTATAGAAAGTTTATATTTTACTGATTTTTTAAATATGTCACAGTATCTAGGATTGGATAATACTCATGTTTGTAGTTCCAACATACAGGGGGGAAAGCAGGGGGATAATGAATTTTGAGGCTACCCTGGGCTATATAGTGGGTTGAAGGCCAACCTGACCTATAAAGCAAATGCCATCTTTCAAAAAAGAGTGACACCAATTGTAAAGTTCTAACACTAAGAATTATTTTTTAAAAATTTAATTTAATATATTTATTTTTAAATGTTTATTTATAACTTCAAACTGCATCTCCATCACAGTCCCCTCCTTCCACCCCTCCCAGTCCCAACCTCCCACCCTCTCGCCCTCCTCCTAGAACTCATCATTCTTTTTTTTGAATAATTAGGCTACACTTATGAAAATTATAAGGTATAACATACTTTCCCAATATCCAGTCCATACATATTTGGCAACTGATATAATATTCTATTATCTGTCTATCTCTATGAGTTTAAAGTGTTATACCTAACTCAGTTTCCATCCTAACTTACATTACCAACTTAAAAACATCTTCTTACACCTAGAACATCCTTTTAACTCCTAAAGAACTTAAAATTTAACTGTGAGACTATAACTATCTAGACTTCAATCACATCAGAGACCTGAGAAGGATAAATATATCTGGTTATACAGGAAGTGCAGAGAATATTAAAAGCTGCTGGGAAAAGGGTCAAGTAACATATAATGACAAACCAATCAGAATCATATCTGACACTAAGAATTCTTATACGTGAATAATATTTTGGAGTTTTAAATGCTTTAAGTGGACTACCAGTCAGTATTTATGACATTCTTTACTATACACAATCCACTGAATTTTCACCAATTTATGCTTAAGGCCCTTTACCAAAGGAAATATTTGAGAGCTGTCATCCTTCAGGTTTTAGATAGATATCTCAATTATATTTTAATTTAAGAACTCCTGGTAGAGGAGAGTCAACACTCAAGTAATTGATACTATCATAAAAATGCAAGTCTTAGGTAATAAAGAGAGGAAATTTCAATTACTGAAAATACTTCTTGGTATAATTAAAATCAAAAATGATGCCAGTGGCTAAAAAGCAAACATGAAATATGAGGGCATTTAGCTGGTAAGAAACAAATCTGGTGTGTTGTTGGTGGCAATGAAGATGGTTTAAACAAATCTGCCTTGTTATTATTTCTAGTCTAGGGTGCTATTCTGGTTTTCAAAATATTGCTGTGCTTCCTGAGTCATTTTGCTTTTCTGTAGAATTCCACCCTCATACCAGATTAATGCTAACAGAAGACCATTTTGAATGTTTGCTCTTGTGCTCAGGAAGGTCCCTCATCCTTCACTCTCAATAATATAAAGCTGACAGTTTAGCTGGACACTCAAGCAATCAGGCTACCTGGGAACATTGACCTCTCTGTGTTCCTGTTCTAGTATTGTTCTACATCAACTCATGCCTTTTCCAGCCCCACAATATCATTGTCTTCTTAATACTCAAATGTGCCTTTTTGACCCATGGTGTTCTGTTTCCTATGATTAGAAATACTCTAGATAATCTATGTTCTATTTTACATCTCATGATTTTTTTGAAGTTCTCTCATGTATCTTACTGTTTTGGTTGAGGAGTGGGTGAGTAATGAATAGAGTCATTTCAAAAGAAGTTCATTTTGCTACGTTGCCCTCTGTACACTTTTAAATTCCTCTTGATGTGCCCTCATCTGAATTGTGGGCTTGTAAGTAACTGATATGTGATGGTTAACCATGAAAATTCAATTGGAAAAGGCCTCCAAAGTACCAAGGACTAGCAACTATGATTCTTTTCCCTCCTTTATCTTAAAAGCTACTTATAACCCCTTCTTTGGACCTTGAATTGTTTTATATATGTCTGATGGTATTCTGAATGTACTTTAGAACATTTGTCCCAGAGAGCATATTTTTTTCAATCTCTACAGCACCTAGCATACACTTTGCCTTGTTCATAGTAGAAAGTTGAAACAACCAGTTGATGAGTGAATACTAGAAGAAGAAGGAGGTATACTCAACTGAGCACTGGGAAAACAGCCTGGTTCTCAGAGCTCTGCTTATATCTTACTGTATAATATTAGCTAATTAGCTGCTCTGAGCTTTAGTACCCTAATTACAAATAAAGACAAAATTACTAGAAATCTCTGGGCCGTTTTAAGAGGATATATTTCTTTAGGATATGGTCAAAATCTACCCATGCAAATGTAAATAAGTTGACATGACTGTTTATTAACCATCCTGTTGAGAACTATTATTCCTACATTTTTTGTAAGTCTTTAGGTACCTTGAACTGAAATCAAAACAAAACTCAGTTGATGATAAACAATCATTTTTGATCTGTTGGAGACTCTTCTTTTATTATATGATTTTCCCTGCAACTTATAAATTCAATATGAGTTGGAGACTGCCAAGCAAAAATAATATTTTAAAAAACAGTAGAAGAAAGCGTAGCTGAATATATCTGTGACTTGTACTACAGTATGATTTTTGATTCACAAAAGAGGAGCTGAATATGACAAATCAGAATGGGTTTAACTGTACAATTTTATACATTACTTGTTTCCCCAAACTGTGCAAATTATATTTAACTTGTCTCAAACTATATTGAATTATTCTGTTCAAAATTGTTATACATGCAGAAGCACCACAAATACTTTCCTTGATATTTCTCTTGTTTTCTCTTGCACTGTCCACAGGTTCAGTGGGATGTGTTGTTTGTCTGCTGTTTCATTTCTCATCACCACCTCTGATAACGTACTGGCTACAGCTGCTCTTTAGGATTAATGCAGTGAAGTCTTCAATATTTTTCTTACCCATTCTTCAGTCAATTTAGACACACTCCACATGGGTTTATTTATCTGATATAGGATGATTTTACTCGTGTTTTATTAGTTGTAATTAGAATGTTTATAATAAAAGAACCGAGGCTTTAAAAGTAATTCCTACAGTTTTATGGATTTGTATGGTGGCTTGGCTGAGAAACGTCCCCCATAGGTTCACGTGTTTGAATATTCGGTCCTTAGTTGGTACTGCTGTTTGAACCTATAGGAAGCTCAGTCTTCCTGGAGGGAGGACAGCCGTTGAGGTGGGCTTTGAGGGTTTATAGCCTCCCTCATGTCCTGTTCTCTGTCACTACTTCCTGTGTAGATGAAAATGTGCTCAGTTTATCTTCCTGCTTCTGTCACAATGCCATGCCTTCCCCACCATCATGGACCTTCTGGAACCATGAGCTAATATAAACCTTTATTCCTGATGTTGCTTTTGGTTGTGACATTTTTTCATAGCAACAGAAAAGCAACTAATACAAGCTATATTACCAGATCCACCAATGGTATAGAAAACGTCTCAGATTAACCAAATTACTAACAAACAAAAACATTAACTTTAGTTTTCTTCATACTAGGTGGTTTTATATTGCTTCTCCAACAGAAACCTTTCTGGGTTTTCCTTTTTTTTTTTCTCTTTTATTCCCAAGAATCTTCACTGCTTAGTGCATTATGCTTTATAGTTCTAGTTGATTAAGGACCCCAAGTGTTTACCATGAATTCCACAGAAAATTAGTAAATGTTTTTATTTTCCCATTATGTCTGTTAATTAGCTGATTAAGTTACAGTATCATGAATTAAATACTACATCATCTGTAGATTATTCTCATCTGTAGATTAATTTATTTAATTTAACTTAATTAATTAATTTATTTTTTCAATGCTGGGGATTGAACCTTGGGCTCTGTATATTCTAGGCAAGTGATTGTACTCTATCACTGAGATATACTCTTAGTTCTGATATAATTTTTAAAATTTTATTTATGTTTACTTGTTGTGTATTGGTGTTTTGTCTGCATGTATGTCTGTATGAGGGTGTTGAATCCCCTAACACTGTAGATACAGAGAACTATGAGCTGCCATGTGGGTGCTGGGAATTGAGCACAGATTCTCTAGAAGAGTAGCCAGTGCTCTTAAGTGCTAAACTATCTCTCTGGCCCTTCTGAACTGATTTTTAAAAGGATCATTCTACCATTAAAATTTAACACTAGGAAGTGAACTAAAGAGTGAAGAACAAAAATATTGTTTGAACAGATTTAGAAACAGAGAATCTGCAAATTTTAGAAGTATTTTCCCATTCCCACTTTATTGTTAGATATTTCTGCACTTTTAATAAAAACCTTGTATTAATCAGGGTTCCAAGCCCCCCCCCATGCGTGTGTGTGTGTGTGTGTGTGTGTGTGTGTGCACGCGTGCATGTGTGTGTTTATATGTGTGTGTTTATGTGTGTATGTGTGTGTGTGTGTTTGGTTTATTAGGGTGGCTTACAGGATGTGGTCCTGCCAGTCCATCAATGGCTGTGTACCCATGGAAAGTCCAAGAACCCTATAGATGTTCTCGTCACAATGATGGATGTTTCAGCTGGTCTCCAGTATACACCAGAATTTTAAGAAGTGGGCTTTAATACCGGTGAAGGAACTGACTTGCCGTTGAGAGTAAGTAGGCCAAGAGAGGAAGCTTTCTTATTCAATGTCTTTTATATAGGCTGCCAGCAGAAGATGTGGCCCAGGTTAAAGATAAACCTTCCCACCTGAAAAGATCCAGATTAAAGGTAAATATTCCCACTTCAAAAGATTTGATTAAGAACAATCCCTCACAGGTGTGGCAAGTCAATTGAGTTTTAGTTAATTCCAGATGTAGTCATGTTGACAACTGAGAATAGTCATCATAGGCCTTGACTGCTTAAACTTCAATCTTACTGCTGACTTTGCCAAATTCTATAGATTTTGGGTTGCTTTGTCTCTATTTTTCTTAAGTTTCATGTTATTTTTATCTATGTTTATGTGTATGCAGATGCCTTTGGAGACCAGAGGAGGGCATCATGTGCTTTGGGCTTGTATGTACAGGTAGTTTTGGACCTCCAGTACAGATGCTCTGAACTAAAGTCAGGTCCCCTGGAAGAACAGCAATCACTCTTAATCACCAAGCTATCTCTCCAGGAACAGTGTCTCAGTTTTTACTTGTTTCAAAATGTTCATTCTTTTCTTCCCTTTCCTTTCTCCTCCTCCTCCTCTTCCTCCTCCTCCTCCTCCTCCTCCTCCTCCTCCTCCTTCTTCTTCTTCTTCTTCTAAGATAGGATTTCTCTGTGTAGCCCTGGCTCCCCTGGAACTCACTCTGTAGACTAGGGGGGTCTTGAACTCACAAAGATCCACCTGCCTCTGCCTCCTGAGTGCTGAGATTAAAGGCGTGCGCCACCACCACAACCAGCCTCATTTTCCCTCTTCTTCCCTCCTTTCCTTATTTCTATTTAAGACAGGAGTTTAGCATAGGATTCAGTCTGGGCTCATAGCTTGGGATCCTCCAGCCTCAGACTAGGATCGCTAGTGTTACTGACGTAAGGTACACAAGTGACTCTGCAATTTAATTTTTATTTCTTCCTTGAGACACTGTCTTTTCAAAAGAGTTATTGTTCATAGATAAATAGATGAATATTTCTTCTCCCAGCAGCCACAGGTTATTAAAAAAAGTGGTGCATATCTGCTGTCAAGTCAAAGAATCCCAGAGATCCTCAAAAACAATCCAGGCAGACTTTTCTAAGATGGTGACGGCAGGCATTGACACTATCAGATCAAATTGAAAATGGGATAGGTCACCCCAGAGCTATACTCCTGCTGTGCAACAGTCTGAGGTGCATGGGCTCGATCTTGGTTTACCTGGTGAATTTTGGGGCTGCCCAAGTCCCCCTGCTGAGCAACAAGGCAGCAGAACTAGGAGAACAGAGGAATAGGGGACCTACTCATCATCTTAGGAAGATCTGTTGGTCTGAGCAAAACAGGGCCACAGCTCACAGCTTCAACCTTCTTACAGAGGCCCTCCCCTGGAGCCATAGGATGGGGAAGATTCTTTCCAGGAGTTCCAACATGGTGGCAAGCAGCTTACTTTGCTAACTGACCAGCGGGTAGTTGAGCTAGGTCTCAGCTGAGCTGTCCTGAGTTGTAGCACTGTTGACAGGGGCACAGACTCAGTCTCAGTTCCCCCCTGCAAGTGTGATGTGCCCTTGGATCAGGCACCTAGACTGCAGTATCAGGAGTTCCAGCTCTGACGTGGTGGAGCAGTCCTGGACCACTGCATAACTGCCCGAGTAACACAGGCTGCCCTTGGTCACAGTGCTTCTGGTTGAGAAGCACAAACTGGATCTGTGATTCCTAGGGAACTGCAGGGATGGATCTCATCCATAGATCTGACAACCAGGCTGTGGAAGCATTCAGAAATCCCACTAGCTCTAGCCTGCAATCTGTGGCCCCCACTCCTTACCGACCTCACTAGGAAGACCAACTGTATTTCAGGATCCTACAAACTGGAGTAACACATGCCACCCCAATGCATTACCTGAAAGCCCAGTTGGGGATAAAAAAGGGGTGAGCTCCGGGTGGCCCATTGAGATCCAGTCTCCAGCACAAGGCCCCACCCATCTATCATTTTGTGGATGGTTATGGGTCACCAAGATCAAATGGCCTCTAGACCAAAGTTATTTCCTTAGCAACAAGTCCAGTAGGTACTAGGAACAATCAGCTAACAACAGCAAGATGGCTAAATGCCAGCAAAAGAACAAAATCGACAAAATCCAGGGAAATATGTCACCAACAAAATCTACTTATCCTAGTACAACAAGCCTTGACCATTCTATCACAACTGAAACAGGAAAATGGCTACAAATCTATACTTATGAAAAGTATAAATTTATACTTATGAAAAGTACAAATTTATACTTATGAAAAAGAAAAAAAATAAATTCCTTAAAAAATTTAAAGAATCACAATCCACCAGATGAAAGCAATGGAGACATCCATTAAATGAATCCAGAACAACTTAAACAAACAGAAGGAAAGGGACAAAGCAATTAAAGAAATACATGCAAAAATAATCAAATTAGAGAAGGAAATGAATAAAATTGTTCAAGACTTGAAACTGGAAATGTAGCAATAAAGAAAACACAAGCAGAGACAATCCTGGAGGTGGAAAACCTAGGAAAGAAAATAGGAACTACAGACACAAGCATCATCAATAGGATACATGAGATTGAAGTCATTTTTATTATGTTGATACTACCTATTGAAGACCATGGAGGATCTTTCCATCTTCTGATTTCTTTCTTCAGGGACTTGAAGTTCTTGTTGTACAGGTCTTTCACTTGCTTGGTTAGAGATACCCACAGGTATTTTATATTATTTGTGACTATTTTGAAGGGTGTTCTTTCCCTGCTTTCTTTCTCAGCCTATTTATCTTTTGTGTAAAGAAATGCTACTGATCTTTTTGGATTAATTTTATATTCAACCATATTGCTGAAGGTACTTATCAGCTGTAGGAGCACATGGTAGAATTTTTGAAGTTACTTATGTATACTATCATATCATCTGGAAAGAGGGATACTTTGACTTCTTCCTTTCCACTTTGTATCCCCTTGATCTCCTTTAGTTGTCTTATTGCTTTAAATAGAACCTCAAGTACTATGTTCAAGAGATATGGAGAGGGTGGGCAACTTTGCCTTATCCCTGTTTTAGTGGAAATGTTTTAAGTTTCTCTCCATTTAATTTGATGTTGGCTACCAGCTTACTGGATATTGCCTTTATTGTATTTAGCTATGGTCCTTGTATGCCTGATCTCTCCAAGACTTTTAACATGAAGGGGTGTTGGATTTTGTAAAATGCTTTTTTTGGCATCTAATGACATGTGTTTTTTTTTTCTTTCAGTTTGTTTATGTGGTGGATTAAATAGATGGATTTTTATTTTGGGCCAGCCTTGCATCCCTGGGATGAAGCCTACTTGATCATGGTGTATGATACTTTTGATGTGTTCGTGGATTCAGTTTGCTAGTATTTTATTGAGTATCTTTGCAAAGATGTTCATAAGGGAAATTGATATGAAATTCTTTTTTCTTTGGTGGGTCTTTGTGTGGTTTAGGTATCAGTGTGACTGTGGCCTCACAGAATGAGTTTGGGAGTGGTTTTTGTTTGTTTGTTTTTTCTATTTTGTGGAAGAGTTTGAGGAGTGTTGGTATTAGCTCTTCTTTGAAAATCTGATAGAATTCTGTGCTGAAACCATGTAGTCCTGAGCTTTTTTTGGTTGGGAGATTTTAATGACTGCTTCTACTTTCTTAGGGGTTATAGTGCTGTTGAATTTGTTGACCTGAACTTGATTTTACCTTGGTATCTGGAATCTACCAAGAAAATTGTCCATTTCACTTAGATTTTCCAATTTTGTAGAGTACAGGTTTTTGAAGTAAGACCTAAAGATACTTTGGATTTCTTAAGTGTCTTTTGTTTTGTTTTTTCCCCCCTTTTCATTTTTGATTTGGATATTTTCCATTTGTCTTTTAGTTAGTTTGGCTATAGGATTGTGTATTTTGTTGATTTTCTCAAAGAACCAGTTCTTATTTTCATTAATTCTTTCTATTGTTCTCTTTGTTTTTAATATATTGATTTCAGCCCTGATCTTGTGATTTCTTAACATCTACTCCTCTTGGGTGTTTGCTTCATTTTTTTCTAGAGCTTTCTGTTGTACTGTTAAGTTGCCAATATGAGCTGTCTCCAGTTTCTTTTTGAGGGTACTTAATGCTATGAATTTTCCTCTTAGCATTGCTTTCATTGTGTCCCATAAGTTTGTGTATGTTGTACTGTCATTTTCATTGAATTCTAAGAACACTTTAATTTCTTCTTTTATTTCTTCCCTGACCTAGAGATCACTGAGTAGAGCATTGTTCAGTTTTCATGAGTTTGCAGGCTTTTTGTAGTTTCTGGTTTTTGTTTGTTTGTTTTGGTTTTTCAAGACAGGGTTTCTCTGTGTAACACTGGCTGTCCTGGACTCACTTTGTAGATCAGGCTAGCCTTGAACTCACAGAGACCCTGCCTCCTGAGTACTAGGATTAAAGGTGTGTGCCACCACGCCTGGCTTTTGTTGTTTCCGTTATTGTTTAAGTTCAGCTTTACTCCATTGTGGTCTGATAAAATACAAGGGTTATTTCAATTTTCTTATATCTATTGAGGCTTGTTTTGTGACTGAGTATATGGTTGATTTTGGAGAAGGTTCCATGAGGTGCTGAGAAAAAAGTATGTCAGAGCCAAATGCTCTTGAGGATCCTTCCTTCATGTCCATCTACTATTCTTAAGCCCTTTATATACAGTGTTCAAGCACTGTTAGTAGCTCTTTGCGAAAGGGGTTCTACAAACTTGTAAGCTTCCTAAAAAGCTATCTGGCATTTTGCAAAGTCTATGCTAAAGATGCCCCCAGAGTTGCTTCTTGCTAACACCCAGCTTTTCCTGTCATCTGTTATTACTGACATGGAGTGAAGATTCCCTCATTGCTAATTGCCAGACTTCACACAGAGTCCTATAAAGGTGATATTATTATTCCTGATAAGAGTTTTACAAACTGCCTGACTCAGTCCAAACAATTGTAGAAGTTTAAGAAGTTAAATAGTTGATAGAAAACATACAGCTGTATGTAGTAAATCCTCTTCCCAAACATTTTGTATCTCATTAGGAGACAGGCCTGAGACAGATTTATGACCTCAGATAAACTTTCACTCTAGAGATCATAAGACCAAACTGCAGGTGTGCCATAAAACCAATTAAGGACCCTATACTCCCCATAAACTCAAGAGATAATGAGGTTACCAAGAAATGCCTAAATTTAGTACAAATATGTATGACAAATTACACAAACTGTTTTGTTGTAATTCCTTATACCTTGTCAGGTTTGATGTAATATACTATCCTCTTAAACTTAACTTCTATATAGAAAAGCAATGCTTAACTGAGTGTCTAAATATGTGATTGAAAAGTGCCCTCCTATTGCATTGATTTTTCCTGTCCTTATGATAAAAGCCTTTGAATCATGAGATAATTCTTCCTTTGATGTAGAGAGCCCTTGCTCAAGGTATAAAAAGAATGGTCACCACATTAAAATTGTCATTGCATCCTAGCTTCGTCCATTCTTTCTGGTGTGAGTGTGTGTGAGAGAGTCCCTCTGTTCTCATACCCCTTTTTTATTATTTACATATAACATATGAACCAGGTATTATGTTCAGACTCCCAATACTAGTATCCTTTTTTTCCTTGTTTTTTATTTAAAGTTAATTTTTATTTATTTATTTATTTATTACTTCAGGTTACATCCCCATCATAATGTCCTCTTTCCACCCCTCCCAGTCCTGCCCTCCCACCCTCTACCCCCTATCCCTTCCATCCCACTCCTCTGGAGTGGAGTGTCCCTACATAACAGTCCACCACCCCAGTTCAGCAGTCATATGAGGACCAAGAGCCTCCTCATACACTAGGGGCATATAAGGCAGCACCACTAGGGCAAAGTGTCTCACTGACAGGAAAAAAGTCTATGTTCATGTTCCCTTTGGTGCATTTGTTGTAGTATAGTTATCCTGTACTATATGGCTAAAATCTGACTATAAGTGAATAGATGCCATGTGCATCCTTCTGAGTCTGGGTTAGCTCACTCAGGTCAGCTTCTCTAGTTCCATCCATTTGGCTGTAAATTGCATTATTTCATTGTTTCTGATAGCTGAGTAGTATTCCATTGTGTAGATGTACCACAGTTTTTTAATCCATTCTTCAGTTGAGGGACACTGGGTTGTTTCCAGTTTCTAGCTATTACAAATAAGGCTGCTATGAACATAGATGAGGAAACGTCCTTGTGATTCAGTGAGGAATCCTTTGGATGTATACCCAGAAGTGGTTTGTCTGGGTTCCAAGGCAGAGCTAAAGGCTGAGAGACATTTGAGGAAATGTTTAACATCTTTGGTCATCAGGGAAATGCAACTTAAAACAACTCTGAGATTCCATCTCGCACCTGTCAGAATGGCTAAGGTCAAAAACTCAAAGGATAGCACATGCTGGCGAGGATGTGGAGAAAGGGGAACACTCCCCCATTGCTGGTGGGACTGCAAACTTGTGCAACCACTTTGGAAATCAATCTGGAGATATCTTAGAAAATTGGGAATAAATCTACCTCAAGACCCAGCCATACCCCTCTTGGGCATATATCCAAAAGATTTGAAATGAAACCACAAGGACATTGCCACAACAATGTTCACAGCAGCTTTATTTGAAAGAAAAAGAAACTGGAAACAACCCAGATGTCCTTCAACTGAAGAATGGATAAAAAAACTATGGTACATTTATACAATGGAATACTACACAGCTATCAGAAATGAGGAAATAAATCATGCAATTCAAAACCAGATGGATGGAACTAGAAAAGCTCATCCTAAGTGAGCTGACGCAGTCTCAGAAAGATAAGCATGGTATGTATTCCCTTATAAATGGATATTAACCATACATCACAGTATAACTATCCTACAACCCACACACCCAAATAGATAGGAACCTAGCATATCTATCCTAGGAAGAATTCTATCCACCAGTGAGTCATGGAATCTGCTGCAGGTTAGTGGAACACCACACCCTAGATGGTGTGCCTTATTAAGCTCCAGTACAAATGGAAGAAGCTCTTGGCCCTCACATGATGCAAGATCTGAGGGAGTATGATATGTGAGGGCCTACCTCATCTGAGGAGGAGAGTACCAAGTAGAGGAACAAGGAGGTAGCGAGGGAAGGAGGGAGGGAGGGAGGGAGGAAGGGAAGGAGAGAGGGAGGGAAGGAGAGAGGAAGGGAGGGGCCAGGAGGGGAGGAGGGAGGAAACTATGTTCTAGAAGTAAATAATACTTTTTTAAGAACAGAGTTAATAAGCTTAAAAATATAATAAAAATACAATATAAAATTTTCAAACTATAATTTACCAAAGGTATGCTTGCCTTACTGGTAAGAAAGGAAAATGGCCTTAATTCAGATTAGAATGTTAGACTGCAGGTGGCCACATAGATTACACAAACTTGATAGCAGCTTAAAAGTTTTTTTTTTTTTTTGGTAGAGGTATAGGATATTTCCATGGTTTGGCATTAAAAAGCAGGTAACAGGCTTAAAACACTGTAAATAAATTAAAGGTTACAGCTGTTCAACCTCGTTTTACAACCTCCAAGAGTTGAAAAAACTTAGAGCTAAAGTAAAATACATGAAAGGCGTGGTGTTAGCCCATGCCTTTACCCCCAGCAGAGACAGGAGGATCACTATAGAGTTATTTGTTTTATAAATTCTAGAATTACAAGGGACAGGGTGGTTATGGTGCACACTCTTAATCCCATCATTTGAGAAGAATACACCCTTAATCCCAACACACTAAAGACAGAAACAGGCAGATCTCAGAGCTCAAGGTAAGTCTGATACAAAACAAGCTCTAAATAGGGAAAAACTTCGATCCAGGGGTGGTGGAGCACATCTTTAATCCCATCAGTTGGGAACCACATATCTTTGATCCCAATACTTAGAGTGCAGAGACAGGCACATAGGATTCGGAAGGATTTAAGTTTAAAAGCTACTTACAAAAGGCATGCTGAAACTCAAAAAAATTGTCCTTTGAGATCTTCCCCATTTTTGAATGGATTATTTTGTTTCTTGGAATTTAATTTCTTGAGTTCTTTGTAAATTATGGATATTAGCCCTCTGTCAGATGTGGGGTTGGTGAAGATATTTTCCCAATCTGTAGGCTACCGTTTTGTTCAAGAGAGAGTGTCTTTTGCCTTACAGAAGCTTTTCAGTTTCATGAGGTCCCATTTACTGATTGTTGGTCTTAGATCCTGAGCTGTTGGTGTTCTGTTCAGGAAGTTGTCACCTGTGCCAATGAGTTCGAGGTTTTTCCCCACTTTCTCTTCTAGTAGATTTAGTGTGTCTGGCCTTATGTTAAGGTCTTCAATCCACTTGGACTTAAGTTTTGTACAAGATGATAAGTATGGTTCTAGATTCTTAGCAAAGTCAGCCAAGGAGTAAGGAGTAATTTAGCCTGCTGAATCCCCAGCAGCTAGCCTGCTAGGGGCTAGAGTGTGTCAGCATTAATTTACAGCACAAAAGGCTATGTTTACAACCCTGTGATTGTTATCTAAAAGCTGCTTGAGACCATTAAAGAAAACAAGGGGGTCACTTTAAACTTCCCAACCACTTTACAGAGAGACCTCCCTGAGCCATAGAGATTAGATCATTTTTCCCTTTCTCCTTTCTCTTTTATGAACTAATCAGCATTATTGACTGTCTCTTGCAACCCTGAATTTCTGAAAGAAAGACCTTAGTCTCTGAGAGTTGTGACTGACCCCTATCGCTGACTACCCACTCTCAGTGGTTTTGTGGATGTCAAAGGCTGGTCCTTGACAAAAGTATATTCTTTTGTATTTGAGTGAAAGTTCTGTAGATATCAGTTAGTTCCATTTGATTCATGACATCTGTTAGTTTCATTATTTCTCTGTTTGGTTTCTGTATCGTTGATCTTTCTGCTGGTGAGAGTGATGTGTTGAAGTCTACCATTATTCATGTGTAGGGTTCAATGTAGGATTTGAGCTTCACTAATATTTCTTTTACAAATGTGGGTGCCCTTGCATTTGAGGCATAGATGTTCAGTATTGAGATGTCATCTTGGTAGAGTTTTCCTTTGGTGAGCATGAAGTGTCTTTCCTCATCTCTTTGGATTAACATTGGTTAAAAGTTTATTTTATTAGATAAAAGAATGGCTACTCCACCTTGCTTCTTGGGTCCATTTGCTTGGAATATATTTTTCCAGCCCTTTACTCTGAGATAATGTCCATTTATTTATTTATTTTATTTATTTTTTTACTGAGGTGTGTTTCTTGTAAGCAGCAGAATGCAGGATTCTATTTTCACATCCATTCTGCTAGCCTGTGTCTTTTTTTATTGGGGAATTGAGTGCATTGATATTGAGGGATATTAATGGCCAGTGATTGTTAATTTCTGTTATCTTGATGTCAGTGGTTGTAGTATGTCAGTGAGCTTCTCTTCTTTTGGTTTTGTTTGAGGGGATTATTTTTTTACTGTGCTTCCTTGGGTGTAGTTAACCTCCTTGGGTTGGAGTTTTCCTTCTAATATCTTCTCTAGGGCTGGATTTGTGCATGGGTATTGTTTAAGTTTAATTTTGTCATGAAATATCATGTTTTCTACATTTATGCTGATTGACAGTTTTGCTGGGTGGGGATAGTAGTCTGCACTTGCGCCTGTGGTCTGTTAGGGCTTGTAGGACATCTGACTGGGCCCTTCTGGCTTTTAGGGTCTCTGATGTGAAATCAGGTATAATGCTGATAGGTCTGACATTATATGTTACTTGGCCCTTTTCCCTTGCACCTTTTAATATTCTTTCTTTTTTCTGCACATTTAGTGTTTTGGTTATTATGTGGAAGGAGTATTTTCTTTTCTGGTCTAAAATCTACTTGGAATTCTGTATGCTTCTTGTGTGGTTATAAGTATCTCTTTCTTTAGGTTTGGGAAATTTTCTTCTATGATTCTGATGAAGATGTTTTCTGGTCTTTGGAGCTGGGAGTCTTCTACATTTTCCTGTTCTTATTATTCTGAAGTTTCATTATTTCATAGTGCCCTTGAATTCCTGAAGATTTTATGTCAGGACTTTTTTAGATTTCACATTTTCTTTGACAGATGTATTAATTTCTTTAATTTTTTTTATCTTCTGTGCCTAAGATTATTTCTTCCATCTCTTATAATCTGTTGTTGATGCTTGTGTGTGTAGCTCCTTTTCTTTTACCTAGGTTTTCCAGTTCTAGGATTGTCTCAGCTTGTGTTTTCTTTATTGCTTCAAATTCCCTTTTCATGGCAGGAACCATTTTATTCCTTTCCTTTTCCTGTTTAACTCTATCCTGCATTTCTTCAAGGGCTTTATTCATTTCCATCACCTGTGCTGTTGTATTCTCCTATTTTTCATTGCAGAATATGTTTTCCTCCCTCATAACTGCTATTATTTTCTTAAGATAGGTATAAGGTCATTTTTCTTGTGTTAGGATTTCCAGGACTTTCTGTGGCATTATAACTAGGTTCTGGAGACACCATATTGCTTTTTAAAAACAGTATTCTTATGCTGGCTTTCAGCCATTGAATGACCCTGGTGTTGTGTGGTTGTTCCTGATGCCCACTGGCCTTGGTGTTCAGGGAAGACTCCTGTTCAGACAGGGGAATAGCATGGGGGAACAATGATCCTGAGAACTGGTGAGTCTCCTCTGAAAGGCAGGTCATGCTGTGAACAAGTGCCTGGATCTGTACATCACTGGAACCTGAGTTCTCCTCTCAGCAACATGGTTGCTTTGGGTTCAGTAGCTTTGCTGTTGATTCATTCAGCAATTATTGAGCTCCATTGGAACCATGATGTGGGATCATGCATTGCGTACATCTCTGGATCCCAAGTTCTCCTCTCACCAACATGCTTCCTTTGGGTTCAGTAGTTTGGCTTTTGATGCAGTCAGCAGTTATTGAGCTCCACTGGAACCATGATGTGTGATCATGTATTGTTCAGGCTGGTAGCTTCACCCAGGATAGGGGACAGAGTTGGCGGGTCTGTGGCTAGCTGTTGTAAGAGCTGAGGTGCTCAGATAAGTGGCCAATACCAGCTTTTGCAGGGAAAACACTGATGCAGGCTGTGACTGGGTTTGGCTGCTGGTTACTCAGATATTGTGCGCACTGTTTGTCAACATGTTGGAAACTCTGGAAAGAAATTATCACTGACCTGTTAGGTCCCATCCTCTGGCTTTTCTGCCCAGGAAGATGGGAAGGTCTGCATGGAGGATGGTATTCAGGAGGACAAACAGGGTTGTTGACCTGAGGCTAGAGCTGTGGACTGAAACCGTGTGTGGTTTGGATGCGGAGCTCCTCTCCAGATGGGTGACAGAGCTGGCTGGTCTCAGAGTCCCCATGGCCTGAGTATGCTGCTTGGAGTGCTGACCAGCCTCAGAATTCACTGTGGAAATTCAAACACAGTCTGTGTTTCACAATTAACTGTGGGGCCTCATGCTCATTCTACTATGACTAATCTCAGCCTCTTACTACTCAGATATAGTGGGCTATGGTCAGCACCATCTTGGAATCCATCATTTTCTACTTTTTTTTCATTTTTTTTTTATTTCTTCAAGTTACATCTCAATCGCAGTCCCCTCCCTATTCCCCCTCCAGTCCCACCCTCCCACACTCAACCACACATCGTCTTCCCTTTTTTTTTTTTTTTGTTTTAAGTTTAAGGTATATCTTATTTCCCCCTACAGTTTCCCCTATCAGTCCAACAAATGGCTCTTTCTCTTATAATAATAAATACAATACAATACAACAGAGGTAATTAGGCCACAGTTATGAGGGTTATATGGCTTAACGTACATTCCCAGTATCCAGTCCATATGTATTTGGTACCCGACTTTAACATTCTACTATCTAACCATCTCCATGAGTTTAAAGTTCTATATCTGACTCAACATTCATACTAAGTTGCAACACAATTTTAAAAGTATCTTCTTAGATCTATAACACTCTCTTGACTCCTAAACAACTCAAAATTTAATTATGAGACTCTAGCTATCTGTTCTTCAACCACCTCAGAGACCTGAGAGGGATAAATATATCTGATTTTATAGGAAGTACAGGGCCTGCAGCTTCCCATACTAAGAAATGACATACCAGGGGCTGCCTGGAAAGTTCCCATTTTTTCTCAATACATTACAGCATCGATCTTCAGTCATTTGGCCCCGTTTCTCTGACAGACATTGATTGTAGAGCAGGGGTTATGAAGGACTTGCCTACCCTGTCTTGGCAGAGCTAGGCTGTCGACTTACCTGCTTCCAGGTTTTGTCCTTTTTGGACAGCATTCTGTCTAGAGTTGGAGCAAGGGGCTTTTCCTACCAAGAGATAGGCTTGCAAATAATTCAATCATCTCCCACTGGAGATTCTTCAATGCTAATCTTCTACTTGGAGGAGAATAGGGGGTGCTGTCAGGAGTTAATATGTCTTGATAAAAAAAATCTAAAGTTATGAAAACATCTTTGAATGCCATATTCTGCAGATCTCTTGAGGTTTTTGAAGAGGCCCTATCTATCTCTTATATTAGGGTAGGCAGATGTTGTTTGTCTCGTAGCAGGTTAATTTCTGATTAGCTAAGAAAGTAACTATAATAGGCTGTCATAATACCTAACAGAATGACCGGCTTGCATAACCATTAGTTTGCATTTCTTAATTATCCTAAACAGTTTATGACAATTAGTAGTAAAAGGCTGAAACATCACATTTCATTTTTTTTTCTTTACCTCCTAACCCTTCCATCCCATTTCTCTGGGGTGGGGTGTCCTTATATAACAGTCCCTCATCTCAGCTGAGAGGTCGTATGAGGGCCAAGAGCCTCCTCATTCATTGGGGGTCTACGAAGCAGTACCATCAGTGAAAAGTATCTCGTTGCCCGGGAGAGAGAACTACTAAACAAACAAACCAATAAGCAGACAAATAGATAAAAAAGACTAAAAAATAGAAAAAATATAACTAATATATAAAAAATAAAAATTAAAAATAAGAAGT
>CAJQZJ010033894.1:3138167-3166694 GCA_907164525.1 Lophiomys imhausi
AAAAAATATAACTAATATATAAAAAATAAAAATTAAAAATAAGAAGTCTATGTCCAAGTTCCCTTTGGTGTGTTAGTTGTAGTATCAATACCTTCTACTATATAGCTAAAATCCTACTCTAAGTGAATAGATGCCATATGCGTCCTTCTGAGTCTGGGTTAGCTCACTCAGGATGAGCTTTTCTAGTTCCATCCATTTGGCAGCAAATTGCATAATTTCATTGTTCCTGATAGCTGAATAATATTCCATTGTGTAGATGTACCACAGTTTTTTAACCCATTCTTCAGTTGAGGGACATCTGGGTTGTTTCCAGTTTCTAGCTATTACAAATAAGGCTGCTATAAACATAGATGAGGAACTTCCTTATGATTCAGTGAAGAGGCATTTGGGTGTATACCCAGAAGTGGTATGGCTGGGTCCTGAGGCAGAGCTATTCCAAGTTTTCTAAGATATCGCCAGACTGACCTCCATAGTGGTTGCAAAAGCCTGCATTCCCACCAGCAATGGAGTAGGGTACCCCTTTTCCACACCCTCGCCAGCGTGTGCTGTCATTTAAGTTTTTGATCTTAGCCATTCTGACAGGTGTGAGATGGAATCTCAGAGTCGTCTTGAGTTGCATTTCTCGGATGATTAAGGATGTTGAGCATTTCTTCAAGTGTCTCTCAGCCATTAGGGATTCCTCCTTTGTGAATTCTCTATTTAGCTCTGTCCCCCATTTTTTTTTATTGGATTATTTGGTTTCTTGGCATTTAATTTCTTGAGTTCTTTGTAGATTTTGGATATTAGCCCTCTGTCAGATGTGGGGTTGGTAAAGATTTTCTCCCAGTCTGTAGGCTGCCGTTTTGTTCAAATGACAGTGTCTTTTGCCTTACAGAAGCTTTTCAGTTTCATGAGGTCCCATTTATTGATTGTTGATCTCAAGTCCTGAGCTGTTGGTTTTCTGTTCAGGAAGTTGTTGCCAGTGCCAATTAGTTCGAGGTTTTCTCCCACTTTTTCTTCTAGTAGATTTAGTGTGACCGGCCTTATGTTAAGGTCTTCGATTCACTTGGACTTAAGTTTTGTACAAGGTGATAAGTATGGGTCTAATTTCATTCTTTTACAAATGGACATCCAGTTGGAACAGCACCATTTGTTGAAGATGCTGTCCTTCTTCTATTGTGCCGTTTTGGATTCTTTGTCACAAATTAGGTGGTCATAAGTGTGTGGGTCTATTTCTGGATCTTCAATTCGATTCCCTTGATCTACTGGTCTGTTTCTATACCAATACCATACTGTTTTTACAACTATTGCTCTGTAGTACAGCTTGAAATATGGGATGGTAATACCTCCAGATTTTTTTTATTGTACAGGATTGATTTAGCTATTCTGGGCTTTTTGTTGTTCCATATGAAATTGAGAATAGCTCTTTCCAAGTCTATAAAAAATTGTGTTGGTATTTTGATAGGAATTGCATTGAATCTATATATAGTCTTTGGTAGGATGTCCATTTTTATTATGTTGATCCTACCTCTCCATGAGCATGGGAGATCTTTCCATCTTCTAAAGGCCTCTTCCATTTCTTTGTTCAAGGGCTTGAAGTTCTTGTTGTACAGGTCCTTTACTTGCTTGGTTAGAGTTAACACCAGGTATTTTGTGTTGTTTGTGGCTTGTGAAGGGGGTTGTTTCCCTTATTTCTTTCTCAGCCCATTTGTTTGTTGTATAAAGAAGGGCTTCTGATGTTTTTGAATTAATTTTGTGTCCAGCCACTTTGCTGAAGGTGTTTATCAGCTGTAAGAGTTCTCTGGTGGAATTTTTGGGGTCGCTTATGTATACTATCATATCATCTGCAAATAGGGATATTTTGACTTCTTCATTTCCGATATTTATCCCCTTGATCTCCTTTAGTTGTCTTATTGCTCTACCAAGAACTTCAAGTACTATATTGAAGAGATATGGTGAAAGTGGACATCCTTGTCTTGTCCCTGAGTTTAGAGGAAATGCTTCAAGTTTCTCTCCATTTATATTGATGTTGGCCACTGGCTTGCTGTATATTGCCTTTATTATTTCTAGGTACGACCCTTGCATGCCCTTTCTCTCCAGAACTTTTAGTATGAAGGGGTGTTGGATTTTGTCAAATGCTTTTTCTGCATCTAGCAAGATTATCATGTCGTTTTTTTTCTTTCGTCTTGTTTATATGGTGAATGACGTTGATAGACTTTGTTATGTTGAACCATCCCTGCATTCCTGGGATGAAGCCTACTTGATCACAGTGTATGACACTTTTGATGTGTTCTTGAATTCGGTTTGCTAGTATTTTATTAAGTGTTTTTGCATCTATGATCATGAGGGGATAGGTCTGAAGTTCTCTTTCTTTGTTGGGTCTTTGTGTGGTTTAGGAATCAGGGTGATTGTGGCCTCATAGGATGAGTTTGGCAATGTTCTTTCAGATTCTATTTTGTGAAAGAGTTTGAAAAGTATTGGTGTTAGCTCCTCTTGGAAGTTCCGGTAGAATTCCGTGCTAAAGCCATCTGGCCCTGGGCTTTTTTTGGTTGGGAGATTTAAATGACTGTTTCTATTTCCTTATGGGTTATAGGGCTGTTTAATCTGTTTATCTAATCTTGATTTAGCTTCAGTAGGTGGAATCCATCAAGAAAATTGTCCATTTCACTTAAGTTTTCAAATTTGGTGGTGTATAGATTTTTAAAGTAGGATCCAAATATTCTCTGGATTTCCTCAATGTCTGTTGTTATTCCTCCCTTTTCATTTCGGATTTTGTTGATTTGTGTGTTCTCCCTCTGTCTTTTAGTTAATTTGGCTAAGGGTCTGTCTATTTTGTTATTTTTCTTGAAGAACCAACTCTTGGTTTCATTGATTCTTTGCATAGTTCTTTTTGTTTCTAAGTTGTTGATTTCTGCCTTAAGTTTGATGATCTCCTGCCTTCTGCTCCTCTTGGGAGTGTTTGCTTCTTTTTTTTCTAATTCACCCAGTTTAGCTGTTAATTCGCTAATATGAGCTGTCACAATTTTCTTTTTGAAGGCACTTAGTGCTACGAACTTTCCTCGTAGCACAGCTTTCATTGTGTCCCATAGGTTTGGGTATGTTGTGTCTTCATTTTTGTTGGATTTTAAGAAGTCTTTGATTTCCTTCTTTATTTCTTACCTGACCCAGTGGTCCTCTAGTAAAGAGTTGTTCAATTTCCATGTGAGTGTAGACTTTCTGTTGATTCTTTTACTATTGAAGTCCAGCTTTATTCCATGGTGGTCTGATAAGATACAAGGGGTTATTGCAATTTTCTTGTATCTGTTGAGGCTGTCTTTGTGTCCAACTATATGGTCGATTTTGGAGAAGGTTCCGTGAGGTGCTGAGAAGAAGGTGTATTCTTTTGTGTTTGGGTGAAAAGTTCTGTAGATATCTGTTAGGTCCATTTGGTTCATGATCTCTGTTAGACCCATTATTTCTATGTTTGGTTTCTGTCTTGATGATCTGTCCATAGTTGTGAGTGGGGTGTTGCTGTCTCCCACTATTAAAGTGTTTGGATCGATGTGCGATTTAAATTTTAGAAGCGTTTCTTTTTATAAATGTAGGTGCCTTTGTATTTGGTGCATAGATGTTCAATATTGAGATGACCTCTTGGTGGATATTTCCTTTAACAAGCATGTAATGCCTTTCTCTGTCTTTTTTTATTAACTTCAATTAGAAGTCTATTTTGTTTGATATTAGGGTGGCTACTCCAGTTTGTTTCCTGGATCCATTTGCTTGGAAAACCTTTTCCCAGCCCTTTACTCTGAGATAGTGTTTATCTTCAATAGTGAGATGTTTTTCTTGTATACAGCAAAAAAATGGGTCTTGTTTACGGATCCTGTCTGTAAGTCTGTGTTTTTTATTGGCGAGTTGAGTCCATTGATGTTGATGGATATTAGTGACCAGGGGTTGTTATTTCCCATTATTTTGGTAGAGCAGGCTGTCTTGTGTTTCTTTTTTGTTTAGTTGCTGTGGAGGTTTCTATTTCTTCTGTTTTCTTGGGTGTAGTTATCTTCTCTGTGTTGGAATTTTCCTTATAGGATCTTCTGTAGGGCTGGGATGTGGGTAGATATTGTTTAAATTTGATTTTTTCATGGAATATCTTGTTTTCTCCTTCTATGTTGATAGAGAGTTTTGCTGGGTATAGTAGTCTGGCTGGGCACCTATGTTCTCTCAGGGCTTGTAGGATATCCTTCCAGGCCCTTCTAGCTTTTAAAGTTTCTGAGGAGAAGTCAGGTGTGATTCTGATGGGTCTGCCATTGTATGTGACTTGGCCTTTTTCTCTTACAGCTTTTAATATCCTTTGTTTGTTCTCTACATTTGGAGTTTCTATTATTATGTGGCGAGAGGAGTTTCTTTTCTGATCTAATCTGTTTGGTGTTCTGTAAGCCTCTTGTATTTTTACTGGCATCTCTTTCTTTAGGTTTGGGAAGTTTTCTTCTATGATTTTGTTGAAGATATGTCCTCGACCATGGAGTCGGGAGTCTTCTCTTTCCTCTATGCCTATAATTCTTAGGTTCCATCTTTTCATTGAGTCCTTGATTTCTTGGATGTTGTGGGTGCGAGATTTTTTAGCCTTCTCATTTTCTTTGGATGTTGTACTGATTTCTTCCATCGAATCTTCCATGCCTGAAATCCCATCTTCCATCTCTTGCATCCTATTTTTCATACTCACATCCATAGTTCCTGTTCTCTTCTCTTGATTCTCCATTTCCTCTTTTAACTCTGACTGTGTTTTCTTTATTGTTTCCATTTCTATTTTCATGTCTTGAATGGTAATGCTCGTTTTGTACATTTCCTTCTCTAGTTTGCTTGTTTTTGTCTGGAGATCTTTCATTGCTTTATCCTTTTCCTGTTCAAGCTGGGTCACCTTGGCTTGGAGCTCTTTAATGGTGTTATTCATTGTTTTGACTTGTAAAATTGTGGCTTCTTTGAATTCCTTCATAGTTTTAAGTTCTTCTTGAAGGGACTTTATCACTTTCCATAATGTAGAATTGTCATCGTTTTCATGTGTTTCAGTTGTGGTGAGGTGGTTCAGGCTGGACGGAATAGAGTTGCTTTCTTTTTTTGGAGACATTTCACTCTGTTTTTTTTATTTGGTCTGAGGCCTCTGGCCATGTGGAATTTTTTTTTGCTGTCTTCTGGACTTGGGTATTAAGGGGGCTCTTTGGTGTAGGAGTAGCATTGCCTTACTCCACCCCTATAAGGTGAGTCATTCAGCCCTGCCTCCCAGGTGGAGACCTAACTAATCCAGGTGGCAGAGCTGTGTACCTCTGGTTCTCCGCCGGAAGGGACCATACTAGTACAAAAGTCTGATATATGACAGTTTCAAATATCTCACAGTTTGCCCGGGGTTGGTTCCTGTAGCGGGTAAATCTGCAGTTCAGCTCCAGTAGCCTTGCCGCTCCCGCGGCTTGGAAACTGGCCAGTGATGTCACAGACTGCAATCTGAGGTCTGAAGGCACTTTGCAGCGGATCTCTGCTCACTTCCAAGGGTCGCAACCTTTCGCCATATAATTGGATCATCTGTGTGAGACCTGGGAGTGCCCAGCAGGGTGGGGATTATCTCTGCATGGGTTCTGAGTCTTCCAGCTGGGTATTAGGTTGGAACTTACCGGGGGTCTCTCCTGTTGGGGGATTGGTGATCCTGATTCCTGGGTCCAGTGGCTTCCTAGCGTGTCTGAGAGTGGGAAGGGGCGTCCTGCCCAGGGATCTTCCATGGTCCCTGTGTAGCTGGATGAGATTTAGAAGGTGTCATTCCCTTTGTACAGTGTCCTGCAACACTTGCCACCTTGTGATTGTTGACCCCGAAATCCAAATATGTCTGCGCAGGCCACCGCCATCTTGGATCCCCACATTTTCTACTTTTAAATACTTTCGATTTGAGGTCCAAATCTGACTTAATATTCCAACTCTTTCTTTCTCTGGATCCTCATCAGTAGAATATCTCTCCCATTATCTTTGTCTTCACTCTATGTATAACATACAAGGCATTGTGAATTTTTTTTTGGGTCAATACATACCTAAATCTTGTTTGTTAATCCAACCAGTCATGCCTTTCAACTGAAGAATTGCTTCATGTGGTCAAGGTAATTACTGGTCGATAGTTTACTGTGCAACTTGTTTTTGTTTTATTGAGTTTCTCCACCTCCTCTACTCCTTTTGTTATTGTCTTCTGTTGTGGCTTACATTAGTCATATGTTTTGAATAGTTTTTTTCTGAGATGGTCCAGGAACTCACAATCTTCCTGTCTCAGATTATTCAGGCTCTTGATTAGATGTATATGCTACAATGTCAAACAGGAAATGCCAACACCTTTTTTCAGTGTTGGGATCAAACCTAGGGCCTTACACATGAATAAAACAGTTAATTATTTAGCTACATTTCCAGCTCATTGATTCCTTCATTATTATTTTTCGACTTTTCTGGTATTGATATTTGCTTTATAGTTAGCATGAGGCTTTCAAAAACATATTTTGGTGGTAGGAGTTATTTTGAAACAGTAGCAACATAATATGACTATGAATATAAAAAATCTTAAAACGAAACAAGAAAAGTTAGCAATAAAATTTTACACATCCATTTCTCCACAAATTGAATTTTTGATATTCCATTTTATATCTTTCCAATTGACTACCACTTAATGTATTACTGTGTTTTTGTTTTATAGTCCTCATAATAAAGCTAAGGTTGCTATACTATACATAAATGATATTAGAGAACTTTAAAATGGTATAGTTACCCTTATCAGTGATCTTTATCTCTTCTGATCCTTAAAAGTCTTTTATTGTAGTATAAAGAAGTCTTTTTACCATTTCCAGGAAAAAAGGTCAGCTATAAATATAGTCTACTTTTTTGAATGGTAAGCCCTTACATCTCTTTCATTTAAGGATAGATGTGATTTGTTCTATGCTACTAGTTTACTTATATCTTTCTTCAGTACTTTAATGCCTCATGCCACTCTCTTTTCTCTGCCTATAGGATTCTTCTGTGAAGTTTGCTATTAGGAAAATTGATGCACATTCGTACCTTCTTTCTGTCTATAATATGATACCTTGAAATTCGTTTCTCATTATCCTTTGGGAACTTGATTACAGTATATTTTGGTTGACTTGAATCTGATGGGTGATCATTTTCTTCTTAAAGTATATTCATATGATCTCCTACGTTTTGTAAGCATTTAAAATTCTCTTTGTGTGTGTGTGTGTGTGTGTGTGTGTGTGTGTGTGCATGTGTCTATTTATGTGTTTTCACATAATGACAACCATAGGTGTCACTCTTCTGAATCCTTAACCTTGTTTTCTTGAGGCAGCAAATTTTACTGGCCTGAAGCTTACCATATTGTATAGGTTGGCTGGCCAGCAAGCACCCAGGTTCCATTTATATCCACCTCCCCAGCCCTGACATTACATATGAACAGCACCATTCTCTAAATTCCCACATTTTTCTTCATTCTTTTTCTCTCCAATTTAGCTTGTCATCATATTGTGCTGTGTAAAGCCCATGCTTGAATTTACGTATTCATTTTAGTTAGACCTATTGCATTATTGATGCTCCCTACTACACTTTTCATTTCTTTGGGTATCTTTGTAAGCTCAAAGATTTTTGTTTAATTTTTAAATGACTTGTAAACTTCTGTTCGAATACTGAATAATTTCTGGTTTCTGTTGGAACTTGCTGAATTTCTTGGCTGTTTCTTATTAGTCTTGGATTGCTTTCTATCACCTTTTAACTGAGGTCAGCTCCTGACTTTTGTGATGTTGTTACAGCTTGTTTATATCATTATGACCAAAACACTGAAGTAATGGTTACTTTTTCCAGGCTTGATAAACTCATTTTGTTGTTGCCTGGCTTTCTAAGTATTCAGATTATTCACTTTCTTTGAATCTGTACCACTTCCAATGTTTTGTTACTAGATGATAGCCTAGTTTGCTTTGAGGACACTTGTTGGTAAGCTGTAATTGTTACCCTACCAGAGTGTGGTCAGAACCTGGCATTTTTCAGAGCGTGCATTCCTTAGCTCTTTTGACTATAGTTTGTTGTGTTAATAGTTTCTCAAATTGGTGTCTATGGAACGAACACTGATGCAAGTTTCTGTTCAGTTGTGCTTCCATGGACTACTTTATATTTAGGTAATGGTGTTATATTAGACAATGTGTGTTGGAAAATACTCTGGGCCTATAGTCAGAACTTCCATATTCCTGTCATAGTCCTGTAATATTATGTTGTTTTCTTTATTTTTTGTGTAGTATGTGGCTGTATTATTTTTTGTTTTGGTACACTATATTATTTTACAATACTTAATTCTCTACCTCCCTTCCAACCCTTATTCCTCTCAACCTGCCAACATTAGGTAGGAGATAAAGAAGGTTAGAGGGGAAAGGGATGTTGGTCTCTTTTAACTACTTCCTGCCTATTAGGGTCATCAGGTTCTTTGGGGAAATATCAATCTCAGTAGTCAGGATATCCAGCAGTCCTGCAAACTAGAAAGCCAGCAAACCAGCAAACTAGCAAATACAGTAGCAGGTTAAACCACCAACAGTGTGGGGGAGCACAAGCAGGGAGAGCAGCAACATCTTCCTCCTTCAGAGCACCCCCTCCTTTCTCTGGATTCTGGAATTTATATCCCTTTCCTGAGTCATCAGAATTAAACTTTCTGCAGCTGCCTGAACCACACCCCTGCTAGCACACAAGAGACTAATTATAGTTAACAGCTATGGACAAACTGAAGCAGTCTCAAATCTTACACCTGGGATTATATATAAAAAAACATTCTTATATCATAAATGTTCTTTTTTAAGGAACAAAAACTCTTACCATATTTTTGTGACAGGGTTTCTCTGTGTAACCCTCTCTGTCCTGGAACTTGTTTTCTAGATCAGGCTAACCTTGAACTCACAGAGATCCATCTGCCTCTGCTGGGATTAAAGACATACACTACCATACCTGGCCTGAAATGCTATCATTTTCTATGTGAACTTGGGAAAGTATCAATTTCTCATGGATCTCAGCCTGTCTTAAACTAACTCATCATGAGATAAGTGATATATAGTCAGATAACCTTTTCATTATATAGCAAAACAGTGCTATCTGTGGCTTTTACTATTCTATTATGAGTTCTTCAATCTACAGAAATGAGGAAAAAAAGCTAAGATATTGATTGAATCAGCACAGAATTTTAAAAGTTTGGTGAAAATTGAAAAGGGTTGGCTGCATGTCAAGGGATTTGCTGAGTTTCCAAAGTACTCAAAGACATTATTCTATCAATTAATTTCTCCCATTGAATGACCCCGCGGTGTGGACAAGAAGATGAGAATGCTGTTAAGTGGCAGGGAATCCACTTTTCTTCAGACAGTTCCAACATCTCTTTTAAACCCATGTAGGATTTAGGGGAATATTCAGTTGAATTTAGGTAATTGTTAGATTTCTCCCCTCTTTGTATGGAAATGGAATCTTAACCTTTACTGTTAATATCACTACATAGCAAACCGAGACATACACACATGCATCCTGAATTTTAATAGGTGAAGGTCATTTAGTCATATTTAGAAGAAGAAATTGATTAAAAGGAAGTAAATCTCTGGGATCATGTACTTGAAGGCACATATCTTCTATCTTCCTTCTAAAGGAGAGCTCTCTAATTAGATGGTAATTACATACCAATAAAACATAAAGAAAGATAAAGATGTAATTATCCTTTTATTATAGTGAAGAAGTTCATATGTTAATCTTTGAAAATAAATAGAAATTATTATCATTGCAACAATAAACATCTCTAAAACTAAGTAGAACACATGGGTATAATTTACTCTGCAACTGTGGCCTTGTATACCTTTCCAATATACACCCCATATGTCAGCCAGTATTACAACTGTGCTTTGAGAATCTATATACACTAAAATATTTTATCTAAGAGACAAGTGTGACAAACACATATTTTGCAAAACCAAGTTCATTTTTCAATATCAGTAAAAATATACCATATGTTAATTAATACAAAAGGAAAATATTTCTTGTAAGCTAAAATGATTTTCAAATTAATTAAAATGGCTAAAATTATTTATTAATGTGTTATTATGGCAAATCTAAACAGTGCATGCAAAATTTAACCTTCCCTAAGTTATGATTCATTATTGCCCATAAGACTAGTCACTCAGAACATGATTTGATTCTGCGCTGGTTTGGTCTCAACATGATTTGAGAATGAGAAACTAGCTAATTAGAATGCACCTTATCTCCCCAAGCCACTGGAAGAGGTTCATTATGAATCCAACAATGAACTCATGAGCCTGTTGTCACGAATCAAAATGAAGTACAGAGATTGTGCTTGGACCTTTAGGAAGATCAGTCATCTGTCTTTGGAGTTTCAGCTTGAACATCACAGTTTCCTAACAGTGGGACTGAAAAAGGAATTGAAAAATTCAGTTAGGACTTCAGTTATCTTTTAGGATATCATATTTGTATATTCTCTAACCAATGCATGGCAGAGGAAGTGAGAATGTAAGGAAGTCTCAGATTCATAAATGACAAAATATTAAAGCCTAGGGAAGATCTTTTCATATTAAATTAGTTCCCAGGGAAACTTACCGAGTATCCAAAGGACTTGCTGTACATCTCATCTAGCTTTTATCCATCCTTCAACAATTTCTAGCAACTCACTTCAGTTAGAATGGCCTTATATAGAAAAAGAAAGGTTAAAACATCAACTTTACTGAAAGTCCCATAGAAAATCTTCTGATTGAGAGTGTATAGCTATGGCTATAAATGGGTTTAAGCCATGTCTTTGCTTTATTCTTTATTTCTCATACACACAGTAGTGGAATTTCTAATGAAGCACTGGTACTTTCTCAAAAAAGCATATTTTATTTTTAAATGATGTTTGATAATTATGCTTAGATATAGAAAATAGTGTGACATCTCACTGTAGGTATAGATGTAACGGCCTGATCAGACCAGGTAAATGACAGGTCAAACACCTAGACACTTAACATCTTTGTGAAGGAAACATTAAAAATTTTCTCTATAACTATTTTGAAATGTACAGGTAATTTTTTGCCAAACTGTGTATATCCTCTTATGCTATAAAATATTAGAAACTATTATTCCTGCATTCCTTTAGCTATGGACTACATTCTCTTCCTACGTCTCCCATACCCACCATCTCCTCAAACTCTGGTACCCACTATTCTATTCTCTATTGTGATGAGATCAGCTTTTTAATTTTCACACATAAGCAAGGACAAGTGGTGTTTTCTTTCTGTGCCTGAGTTGTTTTCTTTGCATATTGTTGAAAGCATGTTTGTCATATCAGTAACATTATTGCCAATTACTATCCACTTGACCATCTATTCATTCTTTCTACCAGTTTTTACCTGGCATCAGTTCTATATTAAATGATATTCTATGTAGTAGCTAAATAGGTAAATGAAGTGAGCACAACCTCAGACCTTATTTATAAGTCTAGTGGAGGGAACAGGTTGGAAAAAACCTCTACATTAAGAAAATATATCCACATTTATAACAAAAAGAAACAGGATGAAAGTAAACCACAAAACATCATTTGAGGCCATAACTTCTGAGTAGAAACCATTTGTCAAATTTGATATTGATCAGAAAAGACTTGGAAAGTGATGTTGTCTGTTGCCTGAATGTCAACCATAACGTCTAAAATTGATTAAGACACAAACTCTACTTATCATCCAAAGTATACACCACACTATGGCATAAGGTTTGCCATGCGTGTCACTTACTTAACATCTCTTCAATAGATTCTTGGAAATTTAAGATAAAGACAACAATCTTGGCAGGGAACAATGATGAACTGTGAAGCATGGATCTCTCTATCCTTGGAATCACATTTCTTCTATGTTGTCCAAAGCCTCTGTGTGTGTTGTGTATACGTACATGTGTGCAGGGCCTTCTGGGTTCACAGGAGATTGATTTGTGTGGAGGCTACAGGGCTACTTTTTTGTGTCACTCCTCAGTTGCTTTCCACTTTGTTTTGTTTGTTTTAATACAACGTTTCTGTATGGTCTGTATCTTACAAAGTGTGCTGCTAGGCCAGCTGATCAACAAGCTTCAGGGCTTTATAACCATACATCACCACAGCTGGCATTTTACCATGGGTTCTGGAGAAGAAACTCTGGTATTCACGCTTACACAACAAGCACTTTACTGATGGGTCACGTCTCTCATCCCATATGGTAAGTTACCTGATTTCCCAAGTATTCTTTCTGCTTGTGAGGACATTGTCAATTCTCAGAATACTTCCTAAAGATCTGCATACACAGTCTTGGAACAGTTCTCAGTCTCAGTTCCCCAAATTGGATGGAAGAAAGGAGAAAGACACCAAAAGATAGAGGAGCTATTCTTCCTATCTCATATTCATGTTCAGTCTCGCCATATGATTAAAACAAAAGCATTCTCTGCAGAGTGTTTACTGCAGTCAACTTAGGCTCACATTTAAAACTATAATTAAAGGGCATTGAAATGATTTTCAGAGTTCTCACATAGTGAGATAGTCGAAAGTCTCAGATATTTTGAATGAGATTGGAATAGTGAGATAGTCGAAAGTGTCAGATATTTTGAATGAGATTGGAAGTTTGTGACTAAGATTTTTATATTATTGTGCTAAAAATGAATGCTTTAAAATATTGATAATGTAAACTCAGTAATGTTAAAAATCAGCATTTATAATTACTGTCCATCTTTCATTGCTTTTGTTAACTCAAGTTGCTTTTCATTTTCTCCTTCTTCATGTTTTTCTTGCTTTTCAAGTTTAGATGGGTTCTCTGGTAATTTTTCAGCTTTCCAACATGTGAATCAAGCAATACTTTTTAAAGTATGTGAGTTTTTGTGTGTGGACAGTGAGCTATTGTTGCATACAAACTGCAGCTGACAAACCCTTTCATGGGGTTGGTTTTCTTCTTGGCTTGCAGTCTTATCAGTAGTTTTTATCAGGAAAAACAAAATAAAAATCAAAATAAAAATGTTAATATTAGAACATGACATAGATAGTGAGGCTGGACATTGTAAAGTATCACCCACTGGATACTGCAGTGTTTTCAGTGATCTACTGGTTATAATAATTGGCTTATTTATTGAGGCATTAATATATATCTGGACAAAGTAAAAAGATATGTTTGAGCTGGAAGGATTGTGAAATGGATACCACTGATAATTCTGTCGTGTAGACAGCTACCTCTAGATAGACACTTGAAGATGACTGAGCAGCTGTACATAGTACTTGTAAGAATAGGTGGGTAAGATAAGTAAGTGCCTTAAGAAGTTGTGATTGAAAAATTCAAACATCAGCTATTCATTTTTACATTAGACAAGGCATATATTAAATTTAAAATTATGCTGATTTTTACCTTGCTTCACATGCATACAATGGTCATTTTAGAAAGATTGTGTCATTTTCCACTATTATGTATATAGCTATTTCTATATGGAAGAATTCAAAATACTTAAATTGTCTGTGTAATAGTTGAAGTTCTGAAATCAAACTGGAAATCCTGGGTAACTGTTAATTTGTTCTTGATGACATTCTTTCCCACTTAAAGCCAGCATTAATAAGATGCCCATATTCAGAAACAGCATGAGGTAATATACAAGCTTTTCATCTGTTTTTCAGTATGTTAATGTTTTAAATTGATATATTGCCGAAAGTCAAAATTTGCATAGGAAAAGACAGTTTGTATAGAGAAAAGTCTCAGAACTTCCTTCTTTGAATGAAGTTTCATGTTGAAAAAAAATATTACCATAGTGTGAAACAATGTTATTGCTACTACATTTATTGAAGGTTGTAAATATCTTGAATGCATATGTATAATTTAGTCAAATTTTCACAATACCTTTTGGAGAGGAATTTGATCATTATCTTAGGTGAGCTATATGAGCTATATGCCACAGCAAAATAGATTTGGAGATGTCATTCTGTGTTGCAGCAACTGCTCAGTAAGGGGAAGGCCTTGGGTTCAGTCCTCTGTACTGATATGCCATCCTGCCTCAGAAAAGAAGAATAGAGAGAGAACACAGTAAAACAGCTCATCACAGAACAACACAGTTTAGGAGGCTTCAATGTGCTTCTTGATATGGATTAACTCTTAAGATGCTGACTTTGTTTGACTTTTCAGTCTCTTTTGCTATATCATTGAGCACAAAAGCATTCTCTTCAATGCAGTGTATCATAGCCTTGTTTGTCTGAAGTGTTACTTGAGTTGATATAGAAAGTTATAGCTGAACTGCTTCAGTTTAGCTTTCATGATGGAAATGCTCCTCAGAGGAGAAGTTAGGTGTGTGAAAAACAGATTCTAAACTTTCCCCAGTTTTCAATTCCTTTGGTATTCTTGGAGTTTACAGTGAGATCTGAGTGTGGTTTTCTGTAAAATAAGGATGATTCCTCTAAAAGGGGTTCTCAACCACAGCGCCATGAGCAGTTTGAACTAGAACATACTTTGCTTTAAGCAGATGATCAAGCATTGCAGGACAATTAACAGCATCTCTGACTTCTACCCATAAGATGCAAGATAGCAGTTTCCAGTTGTGACAAACAAAGTATCTCCAAGCATTGCACAGGCTGTGTGGGATGAGTGTAAATTAAATTTACACAATTAAAAACCACTGCTTTGCATATCCACATATCTTAGAGAAGCCCATAGTCTTTATTTAGTGCACTGAAAACAAATGCCCCACTTCTTCTGAGGAATTTGTACCTTGTCTTCATTATTATTAAAGGTGTTCACTTCTAAGTGGTCACTATTTATTATCCTTTAATTATTTTTGGATACGTATTGTATTGTTCTCTCTCTCTCTTTCTCTCTCTGTCTGTCTCTCTCTCTCTTTCTTTTTTTAAGTATATAAAGGCAGGTTTATTGGGAAGTAGCTCTCTGGCAGATTCATTGGTCCCAAGGAATAAGGCCATGAAAATAACCATAAGGAGGGAGACAGAGGGGAGGTGGGAGAGAAAATGTAGAGAGAGAGAGAGAGAGAGAGAGAGAGAGAGAGCCATTGTTCTCTTAAGCCAAGTCTCATTAATTAAAATGTTAACCAAGCTCAAGAGAAGGTGCCGTCACAAATGAAATGGAAATGGAAAGCATTTTAAGATAATTATGATAATAATAATAATAATAATAAAGAATCATCATCATCTCAATAAAGAAAAAAGAAAATAGGGAGAGAAAAGAAGGAGCTAAAGAGATTTTTCTGCTTACTAAATCTGTCCTTCACTGAACACTCTTAGATACTCTTGTTGGGTCAGAGATTCTAGATAAAGAGCTTCTCACTTTTACATACCTGAAAGGAACGTTTCCAGTATGACTTCATTTCGCCCCCAAAGGCTCTAACCTTATCTAGCCTCTTAGTGTACAACTTCTGAAAAATCAGCTTGTGTTATCAGAGACAAAGATGGAACAAACACAGTACTGAAAACAAGACAATTGCTCCCCGTTTTCTTAATGGTGGCTTAACTGAGGGTGATATTTCAATGATATTTTAGTGAGTCAAAGTGAGCTTCTTCATCTCTCTCCATATTATGAATTAAATGCCAATCTCTCTTTAAAAGATATATACATATACATCATATACATATACACACATATACATATCAATACATGTGTGTGTGGAGACAGTTGAAGCCAGAAAAGGGCATTGTATCCTCTGGAATGACAGTTGTGGGTGGTCATGAGCCACTTAATGAGGGTACTGTCTGGAACTCTCCCTTTAAAGGCAACTTACCCCTAAGCTGTATGGTTTGAAGTTTTTAGCATCAACTTTCATAATAGAGATGTAATCTTCTTGCAAAGGTAATAGGCCTTTCTTATCAATTTAAAAAATACAGTAGCCAAAGACAAAGAATAGGACAAGGAGAATATCTCTTATAGGTGTTTTGCGCTTGTTTGTCATTAATAAATACATTCTAGTTTGTTGCCAGATGGTTCCTGGTTGCATTTGGGGAAGGCCAATCCACTTGCTCATGTTTGGTGACACAAAGCTTGTTTTTGTTGTTGAATGCAATTGCCTCCATTTATAAATACTTAAAGTGAGCACATGCTCTTTCTGGAAAGCCATTACACTGTCATTTTATTAAATGATTTATTGAATGCCTCCCAAAATGATTACCTAGAAATGTCAGGTAAAGGTTAATTCAATACCATGGGGCAGAGTGGTTTAAGACTTGCGTGGCACAAGGCTGAATATACCATTTGCTTTAGGAAAGGAAAGGGAATAATTTAGTGTAACACTGTAGGTATCTGTCATTATTTTTCAATTTGCTAGTAGATAGATATGTTCCGAAGTGTTCTTTCCATATCAAAAAGTGAGAATGGTTTTGAAAGCCTGGGCTCACTTTGGTATTTAAATATAGTTACTGGAAAAAATCTGGAAATGCTTTCATTTATGCTAAATACCATCCCTAAGTGAGATTATGCTATAGAAGAAGGAAGAGATATGTTAAGAAGGCCAAAAAGAAATGAGTGTTTTCAGAAAAACTGTTACATAGAAGTCTTAAATGTGTAGAGATTTTGATTCAGAAAATGGGGGCTTGATTAGTTTCTATATTTTTGTTTCCTCACCTGGGGCATGAATAATGCAGAACCGAGAATGTTTATTTTATTCACATAAATATGATTGGTATACATATTTCCTAATTCAAGCAACATTCATTAAGTACAAACTCTGTTGCAAGACTGATTTTAAATTATGATACTGAAGGAGTGAGTTAAAACATGTTCCCTCTGCTTCCAAATACCTGTGAGTTGGGGTGTTCTGGAGCTTCATTAAGAAAGGGGGTAGAGGGTGGAAGGGTGGGACTGGGAGGGGTGGAAAGAGAGCACTGTGACAGAGATGTAACCTGAAGTAATAAATAAACATTAAAAACAAAAAAAAACAAACAATAAAAAAGAAAGTAGCTATGTATACCCAGAAGTGGTATGGCCGGGTCTTGCGGTAGAGCTACTCCAAGTTTTCTAAGATATCGCCTTCTGATTTCCATAGTGATTGTACAAGCTTGCATTCCCACCAGCAACGGAGAGATGTTCCCCTTTTTCCACAACCTCACCAGCATGTGCTGTCATTTGAGCTTTTGATCTTAGCCATTCTGACAGGTGTGAGATGGAATCTCAGAGTCGTCTTGAGTTGCATTTCTCTGATGATTAAGGATGCTGAGCATTTCTTTAAGTGACTCTCAGCCATTAGGGATTCCTCCTTTGTGAATTCTCTGTTTAGCTCTGTCCCCCATTTTTTGATTGGATTATTTGTTTTCTTGACGTTTAATTTCTTGAGTTCTTTGTAAATTTTATATATTAGCCCTCTGTCAGATGTGGGGTTGGTAAAGATCTTTTCCAAATCTGTAGGTTGCAGTTTTGCTCGGTACTTTTCAGTTTCTGGGTATACATCCAAATGACTCCTCACCAAAACACAAGGACGTTTCCTCATCTATGTTCATAGCAGCCTTATTTGTAATAGCTAGAAACTGGAAACAACCCAGATGTTCCTCAACCAAGGAATGGATAAAAACAACTGGTATATCTACACAATGGAATACTACTCAGCCATAAGAAACAATGAAATCATGCAATTTGCACCCAAATGGATGGAACCAGAAAAGCTCATCCTGAGTGAGCTAACCCAGACTCAGAAGGATGCACGTGGCATCTATTCACTTATAATTGGATTTTAGCCATATAGTATAGGATAACTATGCTACAACCATAACACCAAAGGGAACAGGAACATAGACTTTGTCACCTGTTAAAGAGACACTTTGCTCTAGTAGTACTGCCATGTAGGCCCCCGAATATGAGTAAGCTCTTAGCCTCCATATGACTGCTGACCTGGAGCAGGGGACTGATATGTAGGAACACCCCACTTCAGAAGAGTAGGATAGAAGGGAGAAAGGGTAGAGGGTGGGGCTGGGAGGGTGGAAAGAGGGCACTGTGATGGAGATGTAACTTGAAGTAATAAATAAACATTAAAAAAAGAAAGTAGCTATGCACTAAATAAACACACACACAGTAGTGATAAGTGCTTTTGTAAAGAAAATTTTAAAGTTCTCAGTCTGAATTATATCCTGAATTTGTAAATATCAATAAGTGTTTTTGAGGAAGTGACAGGCTAATCTCAGAGAAACAGAACTTAACTGAGTATTATGATCTGAATATTTATTTCCTTTCAGAATTCATATGCTGATGCCTAGTCAGTGTGGTGATTACAGTGATAATCATCTTATTTGAAGGATGATTAATTATGAGCACAAAGCCCATGTGAATAGGATTTGTGCTCTGATAAAAGATGTCTTATTCTCTTTTCCATGAGAAGGTACCAACTATGACACATGAGAGGATGTAGGGAAATTTTGAACAGAGTAATTGCTGGGAGGGCAGTATATATTTGTGGGAATGGGTCACAAAGATGGTTTAGTAGATAAAGTACTTGCCATGTAAATATGAGTGTCTGAACTCACTTCCTTAGAACCCATGTTTAAAAATATGACTGGCAGCCGGGCGGTGGTGGCGCACACCTTTAATCCCAGCACTTGGGAGGCAGAGGCAGGTGGATCTTTGTGAGTTCGAGGCCAGCCTGGTCTACAAAGCGAGTCCAGGACAGCCAGAGATATTCAGAGAAACCCTGTCTCGAAAAACCAAAAAAAAAAAAAACCAAAAAAAAAAATATGACTGGCATGGTGGTGGACAGTTACAATACCAGTGCTAAGGAGTCAGACATGGGCAGATCTTTGATGTTTGTTGGTCAGCCAAAATAGAATATATAGGAGGTCCCAGGCCAGTAAGAGGCTCTGTCTACAAAATAAGGGTGCACGACATCTGGCGTCTGAGTAGTGACACTTGTGGTTGTCCTCTGCCCTGCACGTGTACTCCTAAGCATGTATGTGCACACACGTACACACATACACACACAGACAGACAGACAGACACACACACACACACACACACACACACACACATACACACACAGTTGTTGGGGTGATGAGTTTTTGTAAAGTAAAATCAATATGTTGCTTCCGGTTACTGACATACTTCCTTTGTCATGCAATACAACTGTCAGCATTCTTCCTTTTGAGTTGAGCTAATTGCTTTTACACTTTAAGAAAACTTGGTACTATCAGAAAACAACGTTCTTGAGATTTATTCTTTGATAAGCTTCCATGTTAGAGAAAGTTCCTCACCCCCAGAAAGTGAGATGGATAGACTTTGTGTTGCCCAATGGCAGATCTAAAATCTCATCTGGCGCCCCAGTCTCCAGATTCTAGGCTTTCTAACAGAAACTGTGAGCCTGTGCAGGGAGGAATTGGAGTCAGTTTATTAGTCTGCCTATCTGGGGTCCTAAATGTGACATATTTTTGTCCATATTCCCCATCATTATTGACAGTTTGAAAATTTTAAACTCTTGGATTTTTTCTATGTTATTTGAAATGACAAAGAATTTCATACCCATTTCTTTAGTCTGATGGGTAGCAATAAGTGTATCCTTAGTTATGTGATCCTTGTCCTCATTTTGTCTTTGACTGTGTATCATCCTGTACATGTCCTTTTTTTTTCCTACTTGCCATTTGCACACAGTAGGAAGATGGGGATGTAAGGACTTAAATACTCACAAGATATTTAGAGGTTAAGACATTATACTTATTTCTGTAAACACTATGTGTTAAATATGTATTCAAAAATCTTTTATTCAGCATACACTAATGTAATAGTTATATTTAATTGTCAACTGGACTGAGCGTAGAATCCCTAGGGAAGAGACTCCCCATGACTCAGTCCATGGATACATCTGTGGGGGATTATATTGATTATCGTAATGGGTGTGGGAAGAATCAATCTACTGTGGATAGAAACATTCTCTAGGTAGGGAGTCCTGACCTGTTTGAGTGGAGAAGTAACCCCAAGTGCAAGCAAGGAAACAAGTAAACAAACAGACAAACAAGCAATTAAGTAAATTATTATGTATGCATTTGTTTTTCTCTGCTCTTGATTGCATACATGGTGTGACTTGCTACCTCAATTTATTGCACTACGGACTGGAATCTTTAATTGTATACTAAAATAAATCCTTTGTTTCCTGAGTAACTTCATTTCAGAGTGTTTTTATCATAGAAACAAACAAACTTAGAACTAAGTTCCTGAAAGTATTTAATGAAGAAAAACCACAAATACAAAATAAATTTGGCCTTCTAATGAGTGAGCTCTGATAGCAATGGAGAAGATGGGGTTCACCCTGAAAAAGTACACTGAGGTTGAGGTCAGCAAGTCGCTGTCCTGAGCCTTATATGTAAGAAGAAATTGTTGGCCTCGCCTGTCACATCCTTCATTCTTGTCCATGGAGTTGGAATCACCAGAGGAAGCCACTATTTGCTCCATTGTGGAAACTATAATCTTATTGTTTAAATCTTGACTTCCCTTACTAAAACATTTTGAGCCCCAATTTTAGAGAGTAGATAACCTATTTTCTGAGTTTTTGTAAATATAGTGTGTGCCACTGTTGTGCTTTGTGGAGTAGTCAGGTGCACAGCTCTTTGCGGAGGTGTGGGCAGGTACTAAAGATGAAGGGTCACTGAATGAACTATCGTTTCACCTGTGGATATGATAGTCATTTCTATATGTGATGATATCAAAAGCAGGAAGAGGAAGAATGAGTGTTCCCTTTTCATATGCTATTACGTTCTGAATTAGATCACTTAGGAGTCAGTCTAAATGTGAACAGAAGTCTTCATTACTAATCTGTTTATTTCAAGATAATAGAGCAGAATGCATTTAATTTAACAGTTGAGTAGCTTGATTTCTAAACACCTATATATTTAGACATGAATTGGTACATCTTAAAGTGCTAGGTTTGTTAGACAAATGGCTAATCAATAGTTAAAGAAACAATTGAGCACAGTGTTTCTCTCTCTCTTTTCTTTGTAATGTATTTTTATACAGGGTTTAATTCTGTGGCCCAGGCTGTCCTAGAACTCATGACATAATACAGGTAGACTTCAAATTCAAGACAATATTCCTGTCATAACCTTCTTGAGTTCTGAAATTAAAAACACATCCAATAAAAATTTTAGACAGCAGTACATGCATGACATAAACACATAGTGTGGTAGGAAGAACAACTTCTTTAGGTTGGTTGGTGGAGAAAAACTACCTTAAACAAATGACAGGGAACTAAGATGAATAAGAAGGCACTCTCCAGCAAAATCTTAGTATGGGATAATTCTATTAAAGGCAAAAGTGATACCAGGCTTTGAGGGAGAGAAGCACCTGGTATACCCAGTAGAAAGGCCAGTACAGTAGGCTTACAGAGAAACCATGTCTCCAAAGAAGTCAGAATTAGAGAGTGTTGAAGGGACCAGATCCAATTAGCCTTGAAGATCATGGTTTTAAGTACATACTGATCCCAAGTATAGAGAAAGCGATTGGCAATATGCAAAAATGTTAGGATTATCTGATTAATGCTTTACAGTGATGATTAATGTTGCTATGCAGTGACAAATGAGTGGTAGAGACACACATACTGAGAAATCATATGGAAGGATATTGCAAAGGTCCATGTTAGTATTGACACCGGCTTGGATTATATTCCAGATGTTATTTAGGCATTCAATGAGAAAATATTCTATGGACTAAGAATTATTATTTTGTGTTCTTTTGTTTCCTTTCTTTTTCTTTTCTTTTTTTTCAAGGCAGTGTTTCTTTGTGTAACATTGGCTGTCCTAGCACTCACTCTGCAGACCGGGCTGGCCTCTAACTCACAGAGATCTACCTCCTGAGTGCTGGGATTAAAGGCATGTGCTACCACCACCTAGCTTTTGTATTTTTTTGTATTTATTTAATTCAAGTTACATCTTGATCACAGCCCCCCCACCGGTCTCACCCTCCCACCTTCTACCACTCTCCCTCCTCTCCTTCTTCTCAGGTGAGGGGGGTCCCACACATATCAAGACCCCTCAATTCCATAGTCACATGGGGGCTAAGAGCTTCCTCTCAAACTGGGGCCCAATATGGCAGCTAGAGTAAGGTGTTCCACTAATAGGCAACAGAGTCTATGACAGACTCCAACCCCCTTTCCCTGCCACTTGCTAAGAGATCTGTATGAACACCAAGTTGCCTATCTTCTCTCTATATATAGGGCCGCCTAGATCTGGTCTATATATTCTTTTTTCTTTTTACTTTTTGGTTAATGTTTCAGTCTCTGTAAACTTCTAGGGTCCTAGATTTGTTGGTTCTGTTGATCTTCCTGTGGTGTTCTTGACCCTCTTGGATCACTCTATTCCTTCTTCTCTTATACACGACTCCCAAAGCTCAACCTAATGCTTGACTGTGTGTCCTGGCATCTTTTTTTGATCCACTGCTGGGTGGAGTTTCTTGTAGGATAGATCTGCTAGGTTCCTATTCCTGTGGGTCTGTGGGTTGTAGGATAGTTATCATGCACTATATGGCTAAAATCCAGTTATAAATGAATCCATATTCTAGGTCTGAGTTAGCTCACTCAGGATGAGCTTTTCTTGTTCCATACATTTGGTTGCAAATTGCATGATTTCCTTGTTTCTGATAGCTGAGTAGTATTCCATTGTGTAAATGTACCACCATTTTTTAATTCATTCTTCAACTGAAGGAAATCTGGGTTGTTTCCAGTTCCTAGCTATTATGAATAAAGCTGCTATGAACATAGTTGAGCCTATGTCCTTGTGGTTTGGTGGAGAATCTTCTGGTTATATGCCTAGGAGTGGTATGGCTGGGTCTTGAGGTAAAACTATTCCCTGAGATATCGCCAGACTGATTTCCTCCTTACATACCACTAACAGCTTGAATTCCTTTTGTAACAGCACTATTTTTTGGATCCCCCAGAAAACTGGCTATTCCTTCAGCACTCTTCTTTTATATGGAAATTTCTATGATACTAAAAGTGTCATAAAATCAATCCAAGTTATTTTAAATATGACTCGATGATGAGGCAGAAAACTTCTGTGGAGGCTCAGAGTAGATTTCAGTGCTTCAGGAGTTAACAACACATCATGGGCAGTTCAATTTGTAAGAACTGGGAGACTGTATGAAGAAACAGTGCAGATAAATGTATCCAATTTCAGGTCACATGAACTTGTAGTAGAAGTACTTGGCTTATGTACAAAGCTGTGTGGTATTATTCGAAGTCTCTGCATAATGAATGAGTAAGCAATGTTTTCAGTTTGTGCTATTGATTATTAAAATGTATTTGGAGGTACAATTGCTGGTTTGTGTGCTAAGTATTCCCCAAAGACCTCTGTGGAGGTAGACCAGGGAGAAAAGAAGGTTTTAACTCTTGTCTTCAAGAAAGAACAAATGAAAGGAAGATTGAGTTGTCAGCTGTTGAAATCTTTCTAAGGTTTAGGAAATGTTGTACAACACGACCCCTACACATAAGGCTCAGGAAATATGGAAGTGGGGGATGGAGAGATTGTAAGGTCTCGAGACTAGGATATTTGGTATGGGATGGTTGGTGATTTCTATATATGATAGAGAAGCTGCACCCATGAAACCCTAACAAAATGTTTGCCAAAATAAGACTTGCACAATGGAAATGCAAATGTGTGGATGGGAAGATCTCATGAACTGCCCCCCCCACACCATGATGAAGAGCTACAGGCAATTAATGGACATGAGAGAGGGAGATCAGTCTTCTTTACAGACAGGCCCCTCATTGGTTATCGAGTTAATAATTTTGTATTTGATCTTACTATTATTATTAGATTGCAAACTTTCAGAATAAAGAGACTTCATATAAGCCTTTTCCTTAGCACAATTCCATACTCATGGTTGTCTTTCATAGCCAGTGAAATCTTTATTTGTCTCAAATCTTTGACCCAAGAAAAAAATTCTCCCTCCATTATGTTCCAACCCCACTAAAAAGAATTATTTGCTTCTTGTCTTTTCTTGGCTATGTATCATTAAAAGCAGGTCTTGATTTTATGGCCCAGTGGCAAATTAAATTTCTTAGATTAAAAGGAAATGATACCCTACACACTATATATTATTATATCACTTCCATTGTGCCCGTATGTTAATTAAAAGCTGAAATTCTTACTTCTTTGAAATACTTTTTCTTACCTTTTCTTATATTATCAAAAATGTATTTTAAAAATTCATTTTATAAGTGCAACTTCCTAAGCTTCATGTTATCTTTAATAATTATGTATTATATATATTCACATTCACATTAAGATACATATGCATATAAATGCACACATTGTTTTAATGTAACTTTTGGCAATCTACAAAGGAAGTATTACATGGAATTTTTCAAATATGTATTTTTCAAAGTGGACATTGTTTGTTTAGTCTCTTTTGAAAGGAAAAAAATAGAGCATAAACTTTAACAAGTCAGAGATTGTACATGCTATATTTCTGCACTGTTTCTTACATTTCCATAATTTTTGACTACTAAATTTTAGTGAATTTCCTGAAGGCATGAAATTCAGAAGGTCCTAAAATGTATTATATATTGTAATACATACAGACTGCACTAATTGACATCCTTAATGATATATGAGTTTTATTTTCTCCATATTCTTACTAGTATTGACTATTTTTTTTCTTACTTGACACTATCCATTCTTATTCTAGCATGATGATATTGTGTTGCATTTAATAGGCATCCCTATTTCTCATTTTATAAATATATTTAGATAATTTGCTCAACTTTAAGATGAATTACTGTCTTTTACTGCTAAGTTTCTAAGATTTCATATTTCTTAGTAATTGGGCCTCTGTGGGATGAGCAGTTGCTATTTTCCTTCATTCTGTGGGTTGTCTTTTCATCTATTCATTGCTTCGCTGTTATGCAGAATTGTTTTGGTTGATTATTACCCAAGTTGTAACTTTTAAAATTTCATTTCTTGTACATTTTGGCCTTACCTTTAAAATAAAAGCCAGTTTCTTTTTGGAATGGCATGTTTTAATATTTGTGTGGCATAATGAGTGTGTGTGTGTGGAGTTCAAAGATTGATACCTGGTACCTTCCTCTATTACACCCCAATGTTCTTTTGAGATATTGGAGTTCATCATTCTGATTACACAGGCAGCCTAGTGAGCACCTAGGATATGCTTACTTTGCTTCCTATCACCTAGTTCTGGGTTTACTGATATGTGTCATCATGCCAAACTATAAATGGATGATAAGAATCCAAACTTAGATCCACCTACTTGTATAGTAAATACTGTCACTCAGGCCCTTATACCAATATCTTGAGATGTTTCTCTTGTAATTTCTTCTAAAAGTCTCAGGCTTTGGATCATATTTTAAATTATTTGATTTGAGCATAAAAATGTTGTGCATGTGTGTGTGTGTGTGTGTGTGTGTGTGTGTGTGTGTGTGCACATGGAGATCAGAGACCAACTTGGTGGAGTGAGTTCTCTTCTTACATCATGTGGGTCTCAGAAAGCAAACTCAGGTCATTGGGTATGGTATTGTGATGGCTAATCTTGGTTGTCAACTCGATTATATCTAGAGTGAACCACAATCCAGAAATGGAAAGGGCACACCTCTGAGAGATATTATGTTTGGTTTGAAGTAGGTGAATGTACATATAGTCTGGACCTTTGAGGCAGGAAGACTCAAGCTTTTTAGTTTAAGAGTTGAGGCTGAAAGATATACCTTTAATATGGACCATACATTCTGCTGGAAGTCTATATAAGGACATAGAAGAGGAAGCGTTTACACTTTGCCTGCCTGCCTTTGCCATGCTACCACATCTATTACTACACTGGCATTGGAAGATATGTATTCAGAATTCTAGCATATACAGAAGACCTGCTGAGACATTCAACCTTGTGGGACTTAGTAACTACTAGATTTTTCGACAGTCCATTCACAACTAGCCATTATTGGATTCGCTGGGCTGGAGTCTATAAGTCATTCTAATAAACCCACTTTATACACATACATACATACACACACACATACATACACACACACACACACACACACACACACACACACACACACACACACTCATTCCATAAGTTCTGTGACTCTAGAGAACCTCAACTAATTCAGGCATTAAATGCTTTTATCTATAGGGGAACTTCTATGGCTCTATAGGTATTTGGAAGTTGTACTAAATGCACTTTGATTTAGGATATACCTGTTGGGTATAGAATCTTACATTTTCAATGTGAAATATCCCCTAAATGTACATAAGCCATGGCCCTCCAAGTTGATAGTACTATTCTGGGAAGCTGTGGAATCTTTTGGAAGTTGTGCCTATTCAACTGAAGTGGGTTGTTGGGGGATGAGTTGTAGGGGTAATAGTGTGGCCCTTATCCTGGCCCAGTCTTTGATTCCTGATTTGGAAGATATGAGTGAACTCCACTTCCATATATTCCTCTCTACTATGGACTTTGTCAACCTAACCACAAGCTAGAATAAGTCCTTCCTCAAATTGCTTCTGATATTTTATCCCAGTGCTGAAGAAAGGAACGTTAAGCTAATTTTTTGGGATTTTATCTATTCATTTTACAACAGCTGTTCTATTGATACTACTTTAATTATCAGAAAATTTGTTATTGAAGCACAGAAAAGCCATAGACTTTTATAGAGTTGATTTGTATCCTGTTACTTTATGAAATAATCTATATGTTTCAATGTGCTTTGAGAAATAATTGTTTTTCCTACATGTAGAATCATCATTTACATACAGTGATAATGTAACTTTCTCGTTTTCTATTCATATAAGTATTTTTCTTGTTTAATTAAATGTCCGGAATAAAATGTCTTGTTCTTTGTTGAATAATAGCAGTTGCCATAGATAATTTTGATTTATTTTATATTACTGTGCTCAGAAAAGATCCTATACAGAGCCAAGTTTGGTTCCAAATCATTAGGAATCTCTTACCAAATAGACTGTGGATAGTTTTTATCAGTCTACTGTAACTCTGTATTTAGGATTAAGGGAAGATACTGTTCCTTATCTGGAAGGATGCCTGCCATTTATCACTTTTCACTTCAACAACATCTTGGCCACTTTCCTTTGTATATGCTACAGCCCATGAATATTGGCTTTCTTCCTATTCCTGGTTCATATCAAGGTATTTCTCATTCTAGGCCCTCCCATAGGCTGCAGTTTCCCCAAACACAGGATTTTTGACTATTGTCTTCTTTCCATTCCATGGATGATTTATCTGGCTGACTCCTCAATGTATTTTAGATCCTAGAAGATCATATTTATTTCTTCAAGAGGTTGTTTGATACACAATGCCAGTGAAATTAAATTTGCCTCACTTAAAGAAACGTTTGAAATCCTTAGCCATCAGGGAAATGAAAATCAAAACTACTTTGAGATTCCATCTTGCACTTTTCAGAATGGTTATGATCAATAAAACAAGTGATAGCTAATGCTGGCAAGGATGTGGAATAAGGGGAACACTCATCCATTGCTGGTGGGAGTGCAAACTTGAACAGCAACTATGGATATGTAGTACATTTGTACAGTAGAGTATTACTTAGCTGTTAAAAATGACATCATGAAATTTGGAGGCAAATGGATGGATATGTAGAATTAGCTATTATAAAGTGATAACCAAGCTACAGTTTGTGGATCCAGAGAGGTTAGGTGTAGAGGAAGGAACTAGGGTAGACACATGGATATTCCTAGGAGAAGGAAATAAAAAGATTACATGGATTGACTACAGGTGGGTGGGGATGGAAATGGGAGGGACAGGTAAGATGGGGTTGAGGGAAGGAACCAGGAAAGGTACAGCTAGAATTGAGGGGCATTTGAAGATTGGTATGGTAACCAAGTGCAGTAGAAACTTCCTACAATATATGACGGCAATAATGATGTCTTCTAATAGCAAGGGAGATGGAGTCCTATCTGGCCATCTCTTGTCACCAAATGGAGCATCCAGTAGTGAGACTGGATTAAGTTCAATTGAGTTGTTGTCCAAAAAGATTTCATTGGTACAAACACCCCAGGCTGTTGCCAAGACAATAGGTTGCTTTCCACAAGCTGACAGCAACATCCCATTTTGAAGACAACACTCACACAACTCATTGAATATGGAGAAGTTGAATTGGTGACTACATGGAGCCTTCTCATCCCTACATTCTAGTCTCTTTGGTGTGGAAAGGTACTCTGTAGGCTACTGAAAGGGAATCCATCCACAAAATCTTTGATCTACAATCTATCCTAGCTGTAAACTATGCTAGGGAAATTGGGGCACAAAACTTGAGGAAGTAGCCAGACAATGTCTGATTTTCCTTAAGGCTTAGACCATGATATGGAATTCATACCCAACATAGTTGGGGTGACCAAGAACCAGAGATTAGATAGCCCAGAGACCTAGGGTAAAACCAAAATACTACTGAACTAAAAAAAAAAAAAGTAACAATAAAATGGCGATTAATTGTTCTGCTGTACTCATAGATCACTCATCATCAGAGAAGCTTCCTACTCAGCAGAACTCAGCAGATGGGAACTAATACAGAGACCTACAGCCAAATGCCAGGGAGAGAGAGAGAGAGAGAGAGAGAGAGAGAGAGAGAGAGAGA
>CAJQZJ010033894.1:3166704-3184017 GCA_907164525.1 Lophiomys imhausi
GAGAGAGAGAGAGAGAGAGAGAGAGAGAGAGAGAGAGAGAGATCTTGGAACTCTCAGTTATAAAATGGGATGTCTCCAGCAAATCTCTCTTATCAGAGCTTAGGACACCCCACAGAAGAGAAGGCAGGAAAAGCATAAAAGTCAGAGGGCATGGAAGACACCAGGAGGTGAAGGTCCACTAAATCAACGAGAAAAGCTTACATTAATTACAGAGACTGAAGGATCAAGCACAGAACTGACAGGGGTTTGAACAATGTGATCTGTGTATATTTTATGGCTCTCAGTTCTGTGTTTTTATGGAATTCTTGAGTGTGTGAATAAGTGGGTTTCTGGGCCTTCGCTTTGGGCTTTTTCTCCCTTCTGTTGGTTTCCCTTGCTCAACTTCAATGTGACGGTTTTTATTTTATTTTGTTATATTTTATTTTATCATGTTTAGCTGTTATCTCTTGGAAGTCTATTCCTTTCCAATGAAAGACAGAAAGGAAAAGGGACTAGATCTGGAGGGAAGGGAAGCTGGAGAAGAACTGGGAGGCTAGAGAGAGGGAAACTGTAATCAGGATATACTGTATGTAAAAAGAATCTATTTTTTTTAATAAAAGGGGAAATATAACCACATCACTTTCTAATCTTTCTCCTTCCTTCAGTGTTTCTTGTGACCTAAATTACCTTCAGATTCATGGCCTTTTTAATTATTATTGTTACACAAATACACATGAATAAGATATAATTGTAAAAAAAGAAATTTGCTTCACTTTTTTCCAATTTATAGTTTTTTCATTCTTTTATACTCCCACAGTTTATAAAGCCATATCAACACGTTTTAGAAAAAATGCCTCATTAAGATTGAGAACTGAGATTCACTGCTATGTTGACAACTTCTTTCATGGTGTCTACTAGGTAGTAAATCTCAATAAATATATTTGAATGAGTAGATTGCTGTGGAAGACTAAAGATTGAACTCTGAACAATGTTGGTCAAAAGTAACTGTGTTTTAGTTCTGTGAAGTCTGAGTGATGTATCTATAATAAATATATACATATATAAAAATGATAAATGTGCCACTAAGTCCTGCATAGTATGCTATTCTGCTTAGAATGTCATCTCTACTCCTGCCTTAAATTTTCTAATTCCAAATTTAAGCATTCTAACTCTTTCTTAATTTGATAGCTTCTATGTATTGTCCAGGTCACAATCTAAACCTTTGTCCTCTGGGACCTTTTCTTCAGTTCTGTTAACTAATCTCTATCTCTTATGATACATTGTTAAAGTTTATGAAGCAATCCATATACTTCATAAAAACGTTTACCTTTCATTCACTGGGTCTTCAACAAGTATTTCCGAGCAACAAAGTATCAACTCATCATGGTTGAGATGTTTGAACCCAGCCCTGAAGCTTAGGTTGGCTCTTAAGAAATGATATCTGAGCCCTTCCAATATTCTTCCACATATAAATCCAGTAGTGTACCTGGGTCCTTGAGCCAAAGCAGAAATGTCAGTAAGAGAAGGAATGGCATGGTGGTGGGAGAGTGAAGCTAGTTGAATCATATCTCATTCACGCATAGGCAACAGAGAAAGCATGGAGGGAATGAAGTGAAGGTACGAACTCTGAAACTCACTCCAGTGGCACACTTCCTCCAGGAAGGTTATTACACACTGGGAACCAAACACTCAGTGCATGAGCTCATGGGAAATTTCTCCAACTGCCGCACTAGCTCTCCCCTACTCTGATGCACTAGGTCTTCATGGGATTTATCATGGCATCATGTTTATTTTCATTAATGTTTTAATTACTAAGTTATCTATATGTTTATTCTTAAGGGAAATAAAATGTTGTTTCTTTCCCTTTTATATGCTTCATCTTTGTACTTTAAATGGAATTTATTACATAGTAGTGTATATTGTAATACATATTTGGCACATATCATAGTTCATGTGTACACATTGGGAATTTTTTTCAATATTCTATAAAATTAATGCTTTTAGGTTGTCAAACAAAGTAATACATTTCATCACAGTATCCATATATACACATGTGTATGTACATACATACATACATATATATATATACATATATATGCTCTCATTCTGTGAAATTTGAGTGATGTATTTATAATAAATAAGTACACACACATACACATATACGATAAGCATACTTCTAAGTCCTGTACACTATGATACTTTGCTTAGAATGTCATTTCTATCTCTATCATAACCTTTCTAATTCCCAATTCAGGCATTCTAATTCTTAATTTGATAACATATATATTCTCACTCATTCTCCTGGTTTTACTGTTTATCCTGTACTCTCCCCCTGCTTGTTCCTTTCCTTCCCCCAATTAGTCACTTCTACTTCTCTATTAGATTTATTCCATTACCCTGTCTATTTTCTACATCTCTTGAGACTTTCCTCCAGAGGGGAAATTTTAAACAGAAAGATGTGGATTCAATCCAAACTTCTCATGGCTTAAGATAAAAACTTTCTCTAGATCTTAATTTCTTCATCTACAAACTGTGGATAACATTACATTTGAAGTACCTGAAAGAACAAATAGGAAACATTTAACACAGTTCATAGAATTTTGTAGAAGGACAAAGAACCAATTGAAATATTTAAAATATAATCCTTTCCTTCACCCCATTGTGTGTGTGTGTGTATCAAACCCAGGTCTTTATTTGTGCTAAGTATATTCTATTTCCTTGAGCTATGTCTTTATTCATAACTTAATTTTATTTTCAGCATTATGAAAAAGGTCTTAGTACACTGGCAGAAAAAGTTAAAAAAATGATATAATATTAACAAGGCTATTAACATTCTTGGTCTACACAGTAATTATAAATAATATGTATTTTCAAATGTGATTCAAGTCCTTTTTTTCCTAATTATTTCCAATAATCATGTGATTTCTTTTCTTCCTAAACAAAGTGTGAAGAGACAAATTTCATTTGAAAGCACATGTGTCTGATGGTTAGCAAATCCTGAAATATAATGAAATCTCTTGGGATGGTCAGGCATTATGCATTCCGTTTGATAATTTTATTCATTTGAACCCATAGAAGACATGAGGAAAGAGGTTATCTTTGAAAATATCATAAGGGCATAATGACTGAATAAAATGACTATGATCCACATAATAGTATTTTTTCACAAGTATGCATAGAATACTGTTCTTGGTTAAGTCGAAGTTTTATATAGAAACCTATGTCAACATCTAGGCCTATACAGCACTGAATTTAAAAACAGCTAAAAAATAAACAAGGATACTTAATTCTAATAATTTACCAGAAAATTGGTAGGCATTATTATGATTTGAGTTTGAAATATCTTCCACAAAATAATATGGTGTACTCTTGTTCCCTAACTCCTAATATGATTTTATAAGGTATTAGAACTTTTGTGATATAAGACTTAGGAACCAGACATAGATAGAACCAGGCCTTGGTAGGCCTGGGTTCTGATCTAGAGATATCCACATCTTGATCTACCGAGATGTGAACAAGCCATTCTACAAATTCCTGCTGCCAAAAGTGGAGCCTTTCCAGCTACTATTTTCTCCTTGCCATTAATAGGTTGATGCCCAGTGAATTCATGAGCTAAAATATATTTCTAATCTGTTAGGTTGATTCCATCAGATATTTTATTACAGCACCGAGAAAAATTACTAAGGTAGATATAGAAGTGTTTATGTTAGGAAACAAAAAATAATCTGGTGACCAAATAAAAAATAAGTTTTCTATCAATGGGCCACTTACACAGAAACAGAAGGAAAACAAGATATCACTGGAAGGTCTGGAAGGTGTTTTTTGTTTGTTTGTTTGTTTGTTTTAATTTCTCATACACCAACTAGACATTATAATATGTTATATCTTGACTTCTATGGATTTAAAAGTTAAAGTGATTAACTTTAATCTAATTACAACTTAACAATAAACAAATCAAAGACTTCTATGACTAAGTTGGGTTACTGAGTCATTGGCTATTTCCAGAGGCTCATAGGAACCAATCAATTCTGGAAAAACATCTAATATCATTTGTTTTTTGTTTTTGTTTTTGTTTTTTTGGTTTTTTTGAGACAGGGTTTCTCTGTGTAACAGCCCTGGCTGTCCTGGACTCACTTTGTAGAACAGGCTGGCCTCGAACTCACAGTGATCCGCCTGCCTCTGCCTCCCAAGTGCTGGGATTAAAGGCGTGCGCCACCACACCCGGCTCTAAAATTTTTTTTTTTTTTTTTTGGTTTTTCGAGACAGGGTTTCTCTGAATATCTCTGGCTGTCCTGGACTCGCTTTGTAGACCAGGCTGGCCTCGAACTCACAAAGATCCGCCTGCCTCTGCCTCCCAAGTGCTGGGATTAAAGTCGTGCGCCACCACCGCCCGGCAGTATCATTTGTAAAAATCGAAATTGGTTGCTGTCAAGTGATAGATGAAGATAATGCCAATGCTCTTTTTTTGACACTATGTTGTAAGAAATGGGGACTATGGTAATTTTGAAGGATCATGAAATGAGTCGACTCATCACTGGTTTCAACACCATTCCCAGGGCTCATCAAGTCACCTGTACTTTGAAATTTTTCTTCTTCTAATGATAAGGAAGTTCATTTAGGCATCCCACCCTGGAATATCAGAGATGCCTGGCAGGAGGACAGAGGCTCCCAGACCAATGTGGAGAGAAGGGACCATGGGAAAAGTGGTGGCTACACTAAGAATTGAGGCAGGAGGATTTGAAGTGATTCAGAATGTGTGTCCAGTTATAATCCTATGATGATTTCATATAAAATATTAAGTATATTTCTTCTTTTGTGGCTTATGGCAGTTTATCATGAGGTAGTTCCTGCCAACTCTTGATCTCAAAACAGAAATGTAGATGGGTTGTATGACAAAGTGAATTAGCCATTTGCCTCTGGAATTTCTTATACAGGACTTGGAGAAGTATGACAAGCTTATGTATTTTCTTGAAAGAGAAACTTTAAATATTCAAAAAGTTATCATATATTTTACCCAATAAATATAGAAAATGACATAGACTATAGCATTAGAAAAGAACTTTAAAATGAAACAATTAGACCAAACAAAGTAGACCAATTCCTGGTCTTTATTTGCTAGAGTTCTTTTGATCACAAGTCCTAGAAACAATAAAGCTTAGCTTAAATAAGAAAGAGAAATGCATTGTTTATATATCTGGAAACCCAGAATGTATGACTGGATCATATCTCAGTTTAAGATTCTAGCAGACATTACTTGGATTATCTTTCCTCCTTCCATTGGTACTTTCTATATTCTAGCCACATTGTCTGCTATTCATGTGGTCTTTATGGAGCCAGAAAGAGGGTGATCAGAGGTTATATCTAACTTTGTACTTGACGCTTTTTTTTAATTGAACTTACATTTTATTTTCTTTCTTTTTTTATGTTTATCTATTACTTCAGGTTACATCTCCATCACAGTGCCCTCTTTCCACCCCTCCCAGTTCTACCCTCCCACACTCTACCCCCTATCCCTTCCATCCCACTCCTCTGGAGTGTCCCTACATAACAGTCCCCACCTCAGTTCACCAGTCATATGAGGCCCAAGAGCCTCCTCATACACTGGGGGCCTACAAGGCAGCACCATTAGGGAAAATTATCTCATTGGCAGGTAACAAAGTCTATGTTCCTGTTCCCTGTGGTGCATTGGTTGTAGTATAGTTATCCTGTACTATATGGCTAAAATCCAATTATAAGTGTAGAGATGCGATGTGCATCCTTTTGAGTCTGGTTTAGCTCACTCAGGATGAGCTTCTCTAGTTCCATCCATTTGGCTGCAAACTGCATGATTTTGTTGTTTCTAATGGCTGAGTAGTATTCTATTGTATAGATGTACCACAGATTTTGTTTTGTTTTTTTTAATCCATACATCCATTGAGGGACATCTGGATTGTTTCCATTTTCTAGCTATTACAAATAAAGCTGCTATGAACATAGATGAGGAAACATCCTTGTGGTTTGGTGAGGAATCATTTGGATGTATACTCAGAACTTGATGCTTTTATTCCAGATAAAATTTACTTTTCTTAATAGAAGGAATGATTTCCTATCTAACTAATTTCAATGGGTAAAAAGAGTCAGGTAACAAAAATTAAGTTCTTTCAACTAATGACTCCAAATGGCCCAGAAAATTCTTCCTCTCCAAGTTTTGTTGGGAGTATAGTGACTAGCTGAGACTGGGAGACATGAGAACTGCATTTGCAACTCAATGAAAGTCACTGCAAGAAAATAACACACATCCATGACCACAGCAATGCTAGAGGAGTTTTTGTGTCAGAGGAGAGAATGTATACCCAATAATTCTAATCAGCATGTTTTTGACTAGGGGAAGGCAGTAAGCTTAAGTTTATTGTATGGAAATGAAGGAACATATTGAACTAACTCAGGCTGTGAATGTTTTACCAAGAAGTCGTCCTACAACATCTTGTGGTATAATAAAACACTATAGAGGAATTTTAATCCAGCAACATGGCTGCTCTGGCAAGAGATCACATCCAAATACCTTCTAGGTCTGTGTGATCTGGCTGGAATGCAGACGCATCACACAGTTTTAATCCCCCTGGATGGAATAAAGACATGTGTTTAGTACACATCTTTAATCCCAAACAATGATGTCTAATTGATGGGCATACAAGTGATGAATCAGAGAAAGATTTGACAGAATAAGACTGAGATAGGACACAGCCAACTCTCACGAGAACAGACAGGAAAGAGAGGCTATTTAAGAGCCGTGCAGGGTGAGAGGGAGGACAGTGCAACTCTGTAGAGGTTGGTGCAGTTCAGTTGAGTGCAGTTGATTTAGTGCAGTCAATGCAGTTCAGTTCCTGGAGTTCAGAAGCAGTTTTTTTTCCAAGCAGAATAATTCAATGAGAAGCTAAGAGAAGCCAATTAAAAAAAGTCAACTTGGAGAGGAGTTTGAGCCAGAAGAGCTAAGTTGAAACAGCCACCCAGATTTCAGAAAGAACTAGAAAGGGGGTAAGCCTATTCAGCAGTAAGTCTTGGAGGCTGAAACATTCTAGGTCTAGGTTACCAGATGGAGACTGGAAGCTGAAGCCTTCAAGGTCTGGGCTTGCAGAAGATCAGATTATATTGAGGTTAGAAGCTTCCAGGCCTAGACCTAGGGAAAAGTTCTGGGCTCAACCCCAGCTGTGTTTTTGCACAGCTTGGGTATGGTATGGCTGTCATCTCAGTCACTCACCAGAGGAAATAAAAACATTCACAAGGCACTAAATGTTAAAATAAGAAGATGAACTTTAATGTTTTCATTTCACACTCACACACACAAAAAAATGAGATGTAGAGAATGAGATCAATTTCCTGAAGACCTTCATGAGATGTCTCTGGGTTGCAGGCTAGGGAGTATAAAAGTATAGAGAAAGAAGTCCTGGAAAAAGGCATGGAAAGAACAGACTCAGTATTAGCTCTACTGAATGAGCTAGCCAGATAGGAATACTGACATGATGGCATGTTGGCTAATTTTGTCAACTTGACACAATCTACAGTCATTCGGGAAAACCAACTCCCAATTGAGAAAATGCCTCCCTATAAGATCAGGCTCCAGGGAAACATCCAGGATATATGCTTAATTAGTGATTAATGTGGGAGGGATGAGCCCAGCCATGTGGGCTTGTGACCCTGGGTTCTGTAACAAAGCAACTGAAGAAGCCTTGAGTAGCAAGCCAATAGGAGGATTCTTTCATGGCCTCTGCTTCATTTCCTGTCTCCAAGTTCCTGTCTTGACTTTCTGCTCTGACTTCCCTCAGTGATGGACTACAAGCTGTAAGATGAAATAAGTTTTTGCTTCCTCAAGTTGTTTGTTGTCATTATGTTTATCACAGCAACAGAAACGCTAACAAAGACAGATGGGAGTAAACTAAAGTATATACTCAATGCTAAAATAGTTCAAATGGTTAATATTTAGTTTTTTTTAGTAGAACAAAACAAAACCTGGGTCTGCATATGTACACAGGTGTGTGTGTGTGTGAATATATGTGAGGATATATGCACATATATGTACGTGTGTTTGAAAGGCTGATGACTTTCATTAGGTGTCATTCATCATGAATATCATTCACCTTATTTTTTATACAGGGTTGATCATTGGCCTGGGCACACTAAATAAGGAAGCTGTCTGACCAATGAGCCCCAGGGATTTTATGTTTCCCAGAATCTCTTAAGCACTAAGAAAACAAGCATGGACCACTTCACCCAGGTTTTTTTTTTTTTTTTTTTTTTTTTAGATTTTGGGGTGTTTTTTTATTCATAATAGTATTACTTGGATGTTAAAAATCTAATTAAAAAGACTGTATATGTAAATTATGAAAAAAAAACATAAATAAACCACTTAATTTACCCTGCTCATAGTCTCAGCTATTTTAATAAGGATATGAATGAGTAGTTACATTGGAATCATACTAGCAAAACTACTTGATATTAAGAATGTATCAATGAATATTTCAAATGCTATTTTAAGTTTTTTTTTAATAATTTATTTTTTATTTCTTCAAGTTACATCTCAATCACAATCCCCTCCCTACTCCCCCCTCCAGTCCCACCCTCCCACCCTCCTCCCCCTCAACCCCCCCATCCTTGTCCCTTCTTCTTTTTTTTTTTTAGTTTAAGGTATTTAAGTAGATTCTGGGAAGGAAATTCAAGTTGTCATGTTTGAAAATCAAGCACTTTGCAAACTAACTTATCTACACAGATTTCAAGTTTTGAGTTTTTAAAAATTTAGTGCATCAGATGGTTTTCTAATAGTTACTTTGGAGAAGTCAAACTAAGCAAAATTATGAAATTTGAATACTCAAACAAATAAAAACAAAAGACATTTGTGTTAACTGATTCTAAATTTTTAGTCATATTCATAGATACCACAGAGTCATGATTATTATAAAGTATATAAACATATGGTATATTAAATCTGATAGACACATAGAACTCATACATGTACTATATAAGACACATATTTCTTAGTGGATGTTTTGTTTCCATACATTTTGAACTAATTTACCAAGAACCCTTCTGCAAAAATTCTTTACGTATTTTCTTAATTATTACTTGATAAAAGTTATGCAAACAGAATTTCTACAACTGTTAAGTTTTTAAGAGTCTTCTTTTCATTTTTAAGTAAAATTAAAAGTATATGAAATGTATTCATGTCCCTCTTTCTAGAAAGAAAATAAAAAGCCAGTCCATTTCAGTGCTTTTATTTCAAAAACAGCTCATAATCTCCTCAGCAGTGATGGTCCTGTAACATTTATGTCTTGCTCAAGGGTAATCAACAGAAATGTTTGCCTCTGAAATTAATTAATATCCCATTGAGAACACATTTTACTGTGGATCTAGGGGGTTTTAATGCAGCTAATGACCTTTTGCATTTGTCAAAGTTTATTTATGATTTTGAACTACAAAAACACTTGGCAGTTCACTTAATCAATAAGCCAGTAAGAATATTATGTAGTAGCTATCTGGGCATTAAAATTGTCCGTAAAATTGGATTCTTCAACTTCCTTTTTAATTATTTAAATGCTTTGTATTATTTTAGTTGCTACACTGAAGAATCATTTACACACCGAACAAACAACTTTTAAACTGAAGCTCTTTTAAAATTTCAGTAGCTAAAACATTGCTGCATTCATAATAGGTTTTAAATTCCTGTTTCTATAAATGAGTGAATGAATTAATGTATGGTTATTATGACAGCTTTTCATTTATAGCTATGTGCTCAAATAATATATTTTATAATTTTTGGTCAACATTATGAATTGGAAGACTAGATTTCAACATACTGCAGAGAGGGGTTTGTCTTGTCTGAATTACCTGCTATTGAGCAATAAATCATATGTGCTTGTGTAATTTTTGAGACATAATGTCTAAACAAGAGCTTTTTTTTTTGGAGAGGGAACTTCAGTAACTACCAGTGTAACTAGAGTAGAACCAAATAAATACTGTAATTTTCCTAATTCAATATAATTTCTAAGTATATTCTAAATATTTGCCCTTGTTCCCACAGGTAAGCTCAGCTCGCATCTCTCATCAAAGAAGATTCCCTTTGCAGCAGATAGATATATAGAACTGGTAAAATACACAGAAAAAAATTGACTTATGGATGTCCAATCCCAATTGTTACATATACAACATATTCCCTACGGTTGAGGCTCAGGGAACATCACAGAGCAGCAGACAGAAAGATTATAAAAGCCAGAGGATCATCATCATATAGATTAGAAAAAAGAGAAAGCCATTATCAATGATTTTTTTTTCTTTTTGACTGGTAGGTTCAGAGAGTCAAGTAGATGTAAAGTTTGCAAAGCTTCTGTCTTTGAAATCCAAAATGTCTTCAAATAATTTTTGTAGGGACATGAAAGCATGTACACTGGCATTAGGCCCTGAATACACTGCACAAAAAGTGGCCTTGGCAGTAAAGTCAAGTCTAACATGCCCTCTTACTATTTAATGAACAGGCACATTTCTGTTATGGTGTAAGCAAGACTCTTGGAAGCTATAGATTTATATCATGCACTTGGGTCTGTTTCCAGGTCCAATACCTTATCATTAGAAATGGTTCCAGGGGGCAGCAAGATGATAGTGATAAGCTCTGACACATCCTGATCCTCAGGAAGACAGATTGGCCCCCAGTACAAGAGGAAGCTCATAACCCTCATATGACTGTTGAACTGAGGGGGGGGGGCTGATATGTAGGGGCAACCTGTTCTGGAGGAGTAAGATAGGTGGGAGAGAGGGGAGAGGGTCAGAGGGTGGGCCTGGGAGGGGTGGAGAGGGGACTGTGATGGAGATGTAATTTGAAGTAAATAAATAAATAAACATTTAAAAAAACAAATGGTTTCAATTTTTAATTAGTTAATTTATTTACTTTACATCCTGATCACAGCTTCCCCTCCATCCTCCCAGTGCCTCCCTCTCCCCTCCACTACCCCTATACCCTTCTCCCTTTCTCCTCAGAGATCAAGTTCTAGGTCAGCTTACTTTTACATAATCAGTAAGTGGCTCTTCAGAGCCTTATATAATTAATATCAAAATTGCAAGAGTGCTTTTCTCACAGATCTTTTGTTTTAAGACCATGTATAACACACCTCCCCATACCAAGTCAACTCATGTATTTTTCTGGATGATAGAAGAGGGTGCATGCACTTATGAGCTTACAATGTTATGAATTCATGCTCTAATGAAAGAAAATGTTTTATGGTACATATTCTGCTTATGTTGAATTAATACCAGAGTCTTTAGGTAAAGCACATTTTATTAATGAGAGAAAACTTCATTCTATAATGAAAGAGAGTTTTTTAAATTCAGCAAATGCTTATTGAACATCCACTTGATGAAAAACATAGAGCTGAACATAGATAGATGAATGAAGTAGCATGGCGTCCTTTCACCCTGACTTGTTCATTTAATTTTATATGCTTTCACTGACTGTCTCAACTGTCCCCCAAGGTAAGTTTCCTGAAGGTTGACACTCTGCTATATAATTGTTCTTGTAAAATATTTGTGTACAGGTGTACTTTGTAATAGTATTTGAAAAAGTTTCAAATTATGAATCTACACAGGGGATAGAATTAGGTTATAGTCAAAAGATGAAGCTTTAGTGTAAAACTGGGGTTTAGCTTAGCTTACATTTCATGTTATCACCTGAGAATATTTTGTATCCTAAATGAACTTTCATTTCCTTAATCTACAAAATGAAGATTGTTGAGATCCAGACTGATCCAAGACTTTCTTAGAGGCCCTGAAGATAGGATAAAAGAAACCTACTTCTGTGTCCTTGCCCAGGGTTAGACTTGGCTCTGGGGCTGAGGCCAGAGAAATAAAGGAGGTAAGGTTTTGGTTCCTTGGAACTTGGCTTCTACCTCCGAAGAGACTGGAGTTATCAGCCCCAAAACCTCTGTGTGCTCAGTCTCTGGTCTCTGATGGCCTTGAGATAACTTTTGTTCTCCTTGTGCAAATCTGTTTGATTAGTGACATTTCCCTATATGTGTAATGGCTTTCTGCTGACTCTGTCCCGTTTTTCTCCAACAAACAGCATACAAAATGATGTACTTCTTCCAAGACCAGACAAGATTGGGTGCATTCAGGATGGTATGGCCATAGACATGATGTGCTTCTTAATAAGCTTGCTTGACATAAGATATCACTTGGGAAGACCTCCTGAGACTACCAGTGTTCTTTATCATTGAAATGGATCTTCCTACTCAGGACCCTGTTATTGAAGAATGACCTGTTCCTGGTTAGAAAAAAAATATGTATGTATGTATGTATGTATGTATGTATGTATGTATGTATGTATGTATGTATTTTTCTGTTGTAGTGTTATGGAATTAGGAAGATTACCCAAATATCTTCAATAACTGACAATTCTTGAATCATCTTTGTTATTTTGAATGAATATATTAATATAGATATTTTTCTTATTCAGAGGAGGATTATTTTCCTCTGAGACTTTTGAAATTGAAGTTTTAATACATACTTCTTTCACATTTAATAAAAGTTGAACAAAAATACATATATACTTATAGTAATAAAGAAAAAAGTTCTGTGTTTGCTATCCTAAATGTGACACTTAGCACTGAGGAACACCATCATAGCATTAACAAGCTTCTGTGCTATTGTAAAACACAATCTGAGTGTATATGTGAGGAGTATACAAAGAGGATAAACTCAGGGGCTAAATAAACTCTTCCTGAATGCAGGCAGCAACACTCCAAGGATAGAGAGAGGAGGATAAAGGAGATAGGCAGCTAGAGCAGGCATCCCTGCTCTCTGCTCCATCATGAAAGCTGTTTTACTTTCCCACGGCCTCCCCGAAACCTTGGAAACAGTAGGCTAAAATAAATATTCCTTTCATTTGTCTTTCTCAGGTATTCGTGAAAACGATGGGAAATGAACCAGTTAAGGTAATTAAAATAATCTCCCCCATTTTCCAGTTCTTAAAAACAAGACCTCTTTCTTGTTTGTTAACACTACTGTTTTTATTCTGTGCTGGCCATCACACCCTGGCCCTCATGAATATCTAGGAGTGCTCGTCACTGAGCCATTCGCCCTGCCTGAGTTTTGCTCATCGTTTACATACAGAAGTTCTCTAGCTTCCCTTTGCCTGGTATATATAGTTGGATGTTTTAGTTCATTTATACACAAGACGCAGTTCCTGATAATGGCATTATATATAGCCTGCAGTTCAGAACTTTTTAAGTATTTTTCTCTCACAGATTTAGGCATTTCCCTTAATATTTCAAACATTGCTATTATAAATCATGAGCATATCATATTAAATATCTTTTCATTCTGTCAAAACAAAACTAAGTCACTAAATCCTGGGGAAACTAGTGAGCTTAATATGCTAATGCTGATGGCCAATATATTGAATGACAAAACTACCCTCTCAGCAATGACCATTAGGGTTAATGATGTTGTTGAATCACAATGAGTTTTGACAAGGAAGTCCATATCCATGTAGATAGCTCAGCCAGTACCCAAGGTTTATTATTCAAATCTTATATAGTTCTTTAAAGAATTAGTGACAAGATTAAGGCTTTTAATTCTTAAGGACATTATAAATTATTGTATGCAATGAGTATTAATGAACAGCTTTCATTAATTAAGTTAATCTGGAGCTACAAATGCAAAAGCTCATGGCAATTACCATCATATTAACTGTTATAAATGCAATCAGTGTCAAAATATATGGGCCAGTTGATTAATATCTCTGTGCATATTATGTATTCTTTGATATTTATGGTATTTATGTATCTTATTTTACTTCCAAATTTCACATTATATTCTCAAAATATTTTAGGATATAATGATATTTTCATGACATGTGAAAGGCGACATTTTGAAAGTTCCATGGATGCTTAGGTGAGACCTCTCCATGCCTGCTTACCTGTTTAAAGGCTCCCCATATTGATGGTCATAAACTTTTAACTCTCTGAAACTGGAAACAAGCCCCCAATAAACTCTTTCTTCTGTAAGTTGCCTTGGGCATGGTGTCCAATCACAGCAAGAGAAATGTAATTAAGACAAATATCATTTGAAGGTGGTGGTATTTAACTTTTAATGTGGTTGAAATTAACCAGTTGTGTTATAGAGCATGCCGTTAGCATCATGACTAAGAAATATTTTCCTCACTAATGTCATAATCACTTTTGTCTATTTGATTTTTAAAGAAGTTTTATAATTTGGGGTCACATATTTATACCTATATTTTGAGATAATATTGGTATATAGTAGGAACCGTTTATCATGCCTCATTTTGTGTGTCTTTGCGGATTTGCAATCAATCTCGAAGTATTTATTGGAAAGCAGTAACTTGTATTCATATTTGGGCTTTTATCCTTATCCATCTATGTGCTTGCTTACATCATATGTGTAGCTTTTTAAGAAGCTCTGAAATCAGCAATGCATATTTCTCAATTTTGGTATTATTTCACAAAATTATTTTGGATACCTTATATATTTTCTGTTTCCACATTTATCATGGAATCAAATCCTTGTATATCTAAGAACTGGGATGAGTGGACTTTGAAGAATTCTGAGGAATCAGAAACTTTACAAATTTTCTGCCTGCACTAGGAAGATATATGGACATTCCAGGAATGTCAGCCTCCTTTCTGTCTCACATTAGATTTTGTGAACATCCCCTTGCTGAACAACATGGAGTTGAACATAGATGAATGAAGCAGCATGGCCGACTTCTACCCTGACTTGGTTATTGAAGTTTGTTTATTTCTGCTGACTGCCTTAACTATCCTTTAAGGTAAGTTTACATTTTGGCTCCTCAGATATCTCCAATAAAGGAACTATTGTCCGAGTGAGACAAATAAGTGGCAATCTAACTACACTCAAGAATCTCAGACAAATGATGAAGACTTATAGAAGAATGCTACATAAAATTCCCTGTCTAATTGGAAAGCAAATTGGAAAGAGACATGATTTTCTACTAGGTAGATGTGAATAACAGCAGGTACATACAAAAAATAGAAAACTCATATTCAGATATCCACAAGGAGTAAATGAGATATTTACTATTGATTAAGAATTAGTAACTGGTAAAATTACACTTGTGTTTTAGCTTTAATTTCATTAATATTGTATTTTGATATTTACACTCTTCTGAAGAACAGAATAAGATGAATTGCTTTTTAACCCTCTTTGCTAATCAAAATTGTTGCAGAAATATTTTTATAGTACAGAAATCAAGGTATAGAGCATTTCATCACTAAACATGTAGCCAAATTCTTCATACTAGTAACACAAAGTCATAATAAAGTGTTTTATGTCAGAATAGAATTCCATTGCATGATACCTAAATTCATGACATGTTTTATTAACACATTAAAAGATATAATTCATATGAATTATGAAAATATATTTGAAAAAATTCAACATCATCATTTCTCAACATATATATCATATTTAGATAAATAGTCCCCAAACCGCTGTGATACTAATGCTTTTAAAAAACTTATTATTTGGAAATTCCATATGTGAACATAATGCATTTTGACCACATACATGCCTGTTTCCCCTGAAGCTTTTCCTATAACCACACTACCACTTTTACCTCTGAATTTCAAGTATTCCTTTTAAAACTTACTGAGTCTCTATACTAATCTTGATTATCAACTTGATGGATTTAGAACAAATAGGAAGCACATTCATGCTTATCTGTGTTTCCATTGAGGTTTAACTCCATTGTCACACCCTGAATATGGTCAGTACCATGTTATGGGCTGGGGTCCCAGACTCTATAAAAACAGAGAAAATAGGCTGCGTTACAGCGTTGTTCATCTTTCTCAAGTTACTGGCTACAGCTACAGTTTGACCAGCTGCCTCAAACTCCCACTGCTATGCATTCCCTGCCATGATGGACTATGCTTTTAAACCATGAGCCAAAATAACCCTTTTATGCATTAAGTTACATTTGTCATGTATTTTCTCACAGCAATGAGAAGAGTAACTAATAAATGGAATGACAATTTATGATGCTTAATGCTTTCAGTACTTTGCACCGTAGGTATATAAGACCTGGGATGAAAGCAGCCATAGAACACATTGTATAACAAGTCTAGCTTATTTTTATGGATGGAATAACTTTTATATTTTTTAAGTACTCAAAATTCTGAAACAGTAAATATGTTTAGTATTTTATATTAAATGTAAATCATTACTATTGTTAAAAATAGAATTGCTTGAATTAATGAACACGTATCTATTATAGTACTTTTACTTCTGCCTTAAAAGTTCTTTTTTCTCTGTTTTTGTACAGTCTGGGACCGCAGCCCACAGCATGGTACTGACCATATTCAGGGTGTGCCATTTGAGTTAAACCTCACTGGAAACACAGATAAGCATGGATGCGCTTCCTATTTGTTCTAACATTGTTTTCACATATTTGGAATAAATCCTGGCAAGCTAGTTGTTTTTGCTGATGGATTCTATTTCTAGAAAACCTATGAAACCTAGACAAATTATACAGCTTTCTAAAATTTATCAGAAAACTCAGTACTATAAATAATAAGAAAAATACAAACACAAATCAAGAGTCCTCCTTTTTTTTTTTTTTTTACAACATTGACAATGGTTGAAAAACACAGTTAAGTCTGTAGTGAGATTGATTAACTAGAGCAAAAATGTGTTGAAGAGCCCTAGTGATAAATCCAGGAAGAAAAGACACACCTTAATGCTAGAAAATCTTTTAGATAATCATAAAACAAATCCCAAGTTAATGTAAAAGACAATCCTAGTCTTAGCTGGAAGGTTTAAATTAGCATAAATTTAATGAAATTCCAATTAAAATAGCACATGGAATTTTTACTTGCATGAGATGATCTTAAAATTTATATGGAATCATAAATTTTGGCAAGTACCCAAAGAGCAATGAGAAAATATGCCATAAAGAGGCTGAAATCAATTTGGTATAGTAGTGCTATGTAAAATAGGAAAATAAATCAGTAGAAATGGACATGTTGTAGAATAATTAAGAAAGGAATCCACAATATATGGCAAATAGTCTACCCTATGCTATAACTGAGCTCTATCCACAATAGTTACACCTTTCAATTACCTGCAAGAGAAGAACTAATAGTGAACCTGCCATATTTTCTATGCTTATTTAAAAAATAAAAGTAAATTCTAGTTGTATTAAAATTTAAAATAAAAATGGAACAACACAACATCTTATAAGAAAACTTAGGGAACTATGCCTAAAGTATGGAAGTTATCAAGGATGCTGTATGTATGTATGTATGTATGTATGTATGTATGTATGTATGTATGTAT
>CAJQZJ010033894.1:3200717-3238766 GCA_907164525.1 Lophiomys imhausi
GAGAAGTTGGGAGTGAATATGGTGAAAACATATTGCATTCATGTATGAAATTCCTAAAGAATTGCTAAAAAATATTACATTTAAAAATAATTCTTCCCGTTACATGATAATTTTTTTGCACACCATGTGCCCCTAAAATGATAAATAATTCTTCTTTTGAAATTCAGGATTTGTTATACATCTGGCAGTCTTCATAGAACCTTTAAATGTCAAGAGATTTAGAAGCAAATGGCAAAATACTCTTTTCAGTGACTGGTGAATTCTATGGTACAAAAACTGGAATCAAACCTTTTATTGGTGTTGCAGGTGTCTCAGCAGTGGATTGATTGCTGTACCCTGTGGCACAGGGACCTAGGAGGCTTTATTGTATATGTTTTCTTCTTTGTAGCTTTCTTTTTTGGTGCACATTTTCGTGAGAATTCTAGACATGCAGGCAGTGGATCTGCTGAAATGCCACCTATAGCTTAATGAATACATGAAGAGTAGCTGACTCCCATAAATTAACTTTTCTAATATTGGTATTGAGTTAAACAGCATCACATTTATTTCCAAGAAGATAATACCAGTAGCCCATCTTTTAGCATTTTAGAATTCAGAGATAACATACTTACTTCTACATATGGAGAAAGCCTTCCTGACTTCTCCTTAATTGTGAGCCAGGTTATTTTCCTGTCTAATCATCCAGGTTTCACTGCGGCACATTTGACCTTTTATAGTCATGCTTCTCTGTCAAAATTTCTGAGTTGACTTCTGTGAAAAATACAACACCTGTCTTATGCTTTCACCAGGAAAGAAACTCCCTGAAGAATTAGTGCTAGGCCGAGAAAAATTAAACTGCCCTCCCAAGTTCTTATTTGTAAAGATGAAAAGATTGTACACAATTCCCCACTTTCTTTTTATGAACGGAGTGATAAGCAGGCATTGCCAGTGCCCAGCTCTGCTGCTGCTATCTGTCTTTTGCAAGATTATTCTTATTAAGGAGCACAATCCAAATGTCTGATTTTTCTGTATACAGAAGTTTCAACTCTAGCTTACCCAGGAAGACAAGTACATGTAGGGTTTTTTATCTGTTTCTGAGTCTGTCACACTTTCTATGTGTTGTTTTTCCTCTTTTTATTCCTTACTCTCCAATCTTTCATTATTTATAACTGAGCTCTCTTCTTTGGACTTTGCATAATTATTATATAACCATGAGTTTGAATGCAATGCAATGAATCTGTATGATAATTATTTAACTATAATGCTTCACATTATTACAAAATAATGATTTCTTAGAGCAGAGAGGCTAGGGGCTCTTTGTGCTGTAGAAATAGTCTCACTTTTGTAGCTAAAATGAAATTATACTTTCTTCAACTTTATTTCTGAAGGGGAAGTTGGTCAGTGAATGGATAGTTCCCTAACATTCTCTTCAGTCATGCCCAGTTTCTATCAGAAATCTTGTCAGCAAGGTGTTTTCAGAACTAGAAGAAAATAAAATAGAATGACACAGGACAAAAATAAATGCCCTAGTGTGCAGTAGAAATGTAGATTTTCTTAATTTTAAAACTTTTTGTTTTTTCTCCTAAAAAGACATACATTCTATATTTTCCCCCTAAAAAGACATGCATATGTCTATGTATGTCTAAGAAGCATGGCATGTGATTAAAAGTTACAATGTAAGAAATTAGATGTGAAGGATGAAATAATCATGTTAGTGATAAAGGGTGAACTCAGCATTTTATTTATTTATACAAGTTTAGTAATCCCAAACTATCCTTTAAAATCAGTACAGTTTTCTTAAATGTTTACATTTTTGGTTCATGTAACCCATACACCTTCTTAGATGGTGAAGTTGTGTTCTCAGCTCTAAGCACTGCCCTAGGTTGCCTTCTGCTGCTGTGATACAAAGCTCATGTCAAAAGCAACACAAGGCACAAAGCATTTCAACTTAAACTTCTAGGTCAGAACTCATCATGAGATAAATGAAGTCAGAAACTTAGGCTGGAACTAAGTAGAAAACAGACAGGGCTGTTACTTGCTTGGTCCCTCCCTGGATCTCTCACTTTCCCAAGCTCATGCTTAGCTGACATTTTTATGCATCCAAGGAGCAACAGCTTAGGAATGGTACTGTCTACAGTCATCCAGGCCCTCTTGTGTCAATTAACAATCAAACCAGTGCCCTGCAGGCCATGCTGGTCTAGGCAATCCTCAGCTGAAGTTTTTTCTACCCAGGTGACTTTATGTTGAACATAAAAACTAAACTGCATGACCACAAATGTTAACCCCACCTTAGGTGATGAATAAAACTTTGCTAAGTGTAGCATTACACAATTATTGTGTTATGTAAAAATGTTAATATTTTGTGATTATGTAAATAATGCTGATAGGAAGACAGGATGCCAACAGAGGACACAAGAAAGTGAAGCGATTTTTTTCCCCTTTCCTTTGGGAAATAGCCTTGCATAATGATTTCAAATATTGATTTTTAAGAAATGACCATTAGGCATTCTGGGACTTTTCTCCCTCAAATACTCTAAACTCATACAGTCTCTCAGCTTGACCTTCACTCTTTTGAAATTATACTCTTGAACTCTCATGTGGCCTCTAGGTGGTCAAATCCAGCATTTTCTCAACTGGTAGGATATTTCCTTTTTTAAAAATAGCACTTGATACCTTTGTCCTTCTGTTCTTTAAAACTTTCCCATTGGAATTTCACTGATATTTACTAAGAAATTTCTCTGTGCCAAGGTACTGTTCTATCATTTGATAACTTAACCCATTGTATAGATGGGAAAATGTATCCATGGTCACTAAAACAATATACCAGAGAAAAGACTATGTTTCAGGGATACAGCCAGATCCTATTTCTTGGTATTGTGTTGAGAGCAACATACTGAACAGTTTTTCTTTTGATTACTTGTGTATCCCTTATCTTGGTTGATTCATCTTCTACTAACTAAACCCTCCTAAGAAGATAATACTATAGCTTTCAAAATGAGATTTTGTTGTTGTTGTTGGGAGAGGTTGCAAGGGTAGAAGGCGGGTCTGAGGAGAGGTGGGCAATGAATGGGAACAGGGTGTGTGATGTGAAATTCACAAAATTAAAAAACAATAAAAAGATTAAAAAAAAGAAGATGATAGCCATTGACTACAGAGTAGTCTCTTTCATTTTGTCCTCTCTTCCAATTTACCACACAGTCTTTATAAGTTTTCCAACAATGAAGGTTTTTACTTACTTTGTTTCAAAAGAAGTTTAGGTAAATGTTGTCAAATATCTGAAAGGCTGAATATAGTTTTTTTATTTTTTAACTACATTTTAAAATTTACTTTTGAGAACTTAATATAAATACAACATTTCTCCCTTCACTTTCTCCTCTTGAACCTCATCATAGGAAGTTACCAACAGTGACCTTGAGTATCTTCATTCATGTCTACCCACCCCGGGCCCTTGCAGTGTGTTCTGTTTTCTGTAGCTTTGATTTGAATAGTTTCTTTGTTAATTTTGCAAATACACATGGACTTTCATTTTTAACTCTTGAAATGAGAAGTGAAGAGTATAGAAACACCCAATTGGCCATGAGTAACATTATGGGGTATAAACAGAAAGATGACACAGTTTTAAAATATACTTGCAAATATTAAAAAATTTTGACAAATATGTGTATACTTTAATATAAAACAGTGCAGTAGCTGACCTATAGATATGTAATTAGTTTTGCATATGTTCTAATTTTATTGCTGTGACCCAAATACCTGAGTTTACAGGTTTAGTCCCTTAGGCAGGTAGGGTGTGCCAGTGCAGAGGAGTGAGTTCACGTCTTGGTGGTCAGGAAGCAGAGCAGACCACAAAAGAGCCAGAGCAAGCTGTGCCCTCCAAGAACACACACCCAGGGACCTGCTTCCAGTCCAGGCTCACCTTGCACACCATCTACAACCTCCCAAGAGTCTATTCAGTGTTCGAATCCAGGGATAGCTCAGCAGATTTAACCATTTGTTGGATTACCTTTCTCATCATCTAATAATCATCTTGGTATAGAAGATCAAAAACACACCCAGAGCTGTGCTTTGTCAGTCTCTTAAGCATGCCTCAGCCATTATCACATTTATTTTCTCTCTTCATAGTGAGCTTAACTCTAGGGTTTTAAACATGCATTATATGCACAGGTAAGTGTTTCAGCATCAATCTATTTCCTAAGCCACTTTCTTTTTTTCCTTTTTAGTATAGAAAATATATTATGTCTGTATGCAGCATGGTTCTTTTTTCCTCTCACCCTTGAAATATCCCCCAATTCCAATAATTTCTCCCAGTATTTTCTCCCTCCCTCCCCACCTAATCCCTCCTGTTTCATAATCCACCTGCTCCCAGGCCACCTGCAAAATATGCTCTTTTTTCCCCTTCCCAGGGAAATTCTTGCATTCTCTTCTTAAGCCCTCCTCTCCTTGTTACTTAGTCTTTCTGGGTCTGTGGAGTTAGCATGATTGTCTTTTACTTTACAGCAAATATCCACTTATAGGTGAGTACATACCATATTTGTTTTTCTGGGTCAGGGTTACCTCACTCAGGATGATTTTTTCTAGTTCCACCTATTTGCCTGCAATTTTAATGATGCTATTGTTTTTTTAACAGCTGAGTAATATTCCATTGTGCAAATGTGCCACATTTTTTATCCATTATTTGATTGACTGAAATATTAGTTGTTTCCTGTGTCTTATTATTATGAATAAAACTACTATGAACATAGTTGAGCAAGTGTCCTTGTGATAGGATGGAGTGTCCTTTGGGTATACACCCAGGTGTGATATAGCTGGGTCTTGAGGCAGAATGATTCCCAATTTTCTGAGAAACTGTGATATTGTCTTCCAAGTGGCTGCACAAGTTTGTAGTGGAGGAGTGTGCCCTTTGTTCCATATCCTCACCAGCATGAGCTGTTACTTGTGTTTTTGATTGTCGCCCTTCTGATAGGTGTAAGAAGGAATCTCAGAGTTGTTTTGCATTGTATTTCCCTGATGGATAAGGATGTTGAACATTTCTCTGGTCATTTGAGATTCCTCTGTTGAGAATTCTTCTTTTAGATCCGTGCCAGCATGTTTCTGTTTTTAAAGACACATTTGTGTGTGTGCTTGTGTGTGTGTTTGTGTGTGTATGCATATTTGTGTGTGTGTGTGTGTGTGTGTGTGTGTGTGTGTGTGTGTGGGTGATGTGTTCATCTGTGTTCCAGCGCACACAGAGGCATCAGCTCTCTAGATCTGGCATTACAGACAGATGTGAGCTTCCTTATGTAGGTGCTAGGAACCAATCAAATCTGATCCTCTGCAATCATAACAAACACTCGTAATCACTGAGCTATCTCTCTAGTCCATATTCTTTGTTTGAAATATGCTTTCACTAACTTGCCCAATCTTATGTGTGTGTTTAGCTTAAATTATACATATTTTAAGTTCATAAAACTCAGTGTCATGATCGACATAACTTGCTTTACCAAGCATGAAAATCAGGCTTACCCATTCTGAATGATTGGGGATATTGATTAAAAAATAGTAGAAAGAAATTTAATAAATCTGTGAAGTGAATTAGACTTCAGGATCCATCAACTTTAACTCTCACACATATTTTTAGTCTTTGTTTATTATTTTACAGATTTTCTAACTTATATAAAGCTCAGGCAATTGAAGCAGTTCTGACTTACCAGCTATTTCTCCAAAAATTGATATACTCTCAGATGGCTTTGAATCACTACACAGTCTTGATGTATTATGCCACTCAATCCTGGCTCAGTTTGTTTCAACAGGAAGGTCTGAATTATCCTGGCTGTCTGCAGTCCATCTGATTGCAGTACTTATTAATCATTAGAAACTATAATACTGAATGTCACAGAGAAGTCCAATATTTCCTTTTCCACTGCCTTCTTTTTAAATTTTTTATGTTTATTTATTATTTAAGTTACATCTCAATCACAGTGCACTCTTTCCACCCCTACTGGTCCTCCCCTCCCATCCTTTCCCTCCCCTATCACCTATCCTACTCCACCCCCAGAGTGGAGTGTCCCTACATATCAGACCCCTCCCCAAGTCCAGCAGTCATATGATGGCTAAGAGCTTCCTCTTGCACTGGGGACATACATGGAAGCACCACTAGGGAAAAGTGTCCTACTAACAGGTAACAAAGTCTTTGATCTTGTTCCTTTTAGTGTGTTGGTTGTAGGATAGTTATCCTATACCATATGGCTAAAATCCAGTAAAAAGTGAATAGAGTGAATAGATGCCATGTGCATCTTTCTGAGTCTGGGTTAGCTCACCCAGGATGAGTTTTTCTAGTTCCATCCATTTGGTTGCAAATTACATGATTTTGTTGTTTCTGATAGCTGAATAGTATTCCATTGTGTACATGTACCACAGGTTTGTTGTTGTTGTTTTGTTTTTAATCCATACCTCTGTTGAGGGGCATCTGGGTTGTTTCCAGTTTCTAGCTATTACAAATAAGGTTGTTAAGAACATAGATCAGGAGATGTCTTTGTAGTTTGGTGAGGAATCTTTTGGATGTATACCCAGAAGTGGTATGGTTGATTCTTGAGGTAGAGCTATTACAAGTTTTCTAAGACATTGCCAGACTGATTTCCATAGTGTTTGTACAAGTTGGCACTCCCACCAGCAATGGAGGAGTGTTCCCCTTTCTCCACAACCTCGCCAGCATGTGCTGTCATTTGAGTTTTTGATCTTAGCCATTCTGACTGGTGTGAGATAGAATCTCAGAGGTGTCTTGAGTTGCATTTCTCTGATGATTAAGGATACTGAGCATTTCTTCAAGTGTCTCTCAGTCATTAGAGATTCCTCCTTTGTGAATTCTTGGTTTAGCTCTGTTCTCATTTTTTGATTGTATTATTTGTGGGGTATTTTGGTGTTTACTTTCTTGAGTTCTTTGTAAATTATGGATATTAGCCCTCTGTCAGATGTGGGAATGGTAAAGATCTTTTCCCAATCTGTAGGTTACCATTTTGCTTGAATGACAGTATCTTTTGCCTTACAGAAGCTTTTCAGTTTAATGAGGTCCTATTTATTGATGTAACTGTTGTTCTTATAGCCTGAGATATTGGTGTTCTGTTCAGGAAGTTGTCATCTGTCCCAATGAGTTCGAGGCTTTTCCCCATTTTCTCTTCTGTTAGATTTAGTGTGTTGGACCTTATGATAAGGTCTTTGATCCATTTGGACTTAAGTTATGTGTAAGGTGTTAAGTGTGGATCCATTTGAATTCTTTTACATGTTAACATTCAGTTAGACCAGCACCATTTGTTGAAGATGCTTTCCTTTTTCCAATGTATGGTTTTGACTTCTTTGTAAAAATTTATGTGACCATAGGTGTGTGGATTCATTTTTGGGTCTTTGATTCGATTCCATTGGTCCACTGGTCTATTTCTATACCAGTACCATGCTGTTTTTATTATCATTGCTCTGTAGTATTGCTTGAAATCTGGGATGGTGATACCTCCAGATGTTTTTTTTATTGTACAGGATTGATTTAGCTATTCTGAGTTTTTTTGTTATTCCATATAAAGTTGAAAATTGTTGTCCAGGTCTGTAAAGAACTGTGTTGGTATTTTGATAGGAATTGCATCGAATCTGTATATTGCTTTTGGTAGGATGACCATTTTTATTATGTTGATCCTACCTATCCACGAGCGTGGGAGCTCTTTCCATCTTCTGATGTCCTCTTCAATTTCTTTCTTCAAGGACTTGAAGTTACTGTCATACAGGTCTTTCACTTGCTTGGCTAAAAGTTACCCCCAGGTATTTTATATTATGTGTGACAATTGTGAATGGTGTTGTTTCCCTGATATCTTTCTCAGCCCATTTATCTTTTGTATAAATAAGGGCTACCAATTTTTTAAAATTATTTTTTTATCCTGCCACTTTGCTGAAGGTGTTTATCAGTTGTAGTAGTTCTCTGGTGGAATTTTTGGAGTTGCTTATGTATACTATCATATCATCTGCATATACTGATAATTTGACTTCCAACATTGACTTTTGGAATCACTGATTTAAAACTTCTGCAGATGGAGGGAACATTTTTCCATGGTATAAAGTGAAATCAAGGCTGCGATCCCAGATTTTGTTAACAACCATGAAATTTATTTAAGAACATTATAATCATTTTAAAATTAAAGACAGTCCAAATGTTAATTTGATGAAATGGTGCTATGGCTCAATTTCTCAAAACCTTACTGAAAAGAGTTAACTATAGGAACAAGAGTAACAATTAGTATGGTCCTATATGTCTGTGTCTCTATCTCTCTTTTTCTCATTTATTCAGGTTCTCTATCATTTATCTGTCCTCTATCTATCATCTATTTATCTATGTATTGTCTATCATCTATCCATTTATCATCTATCTATCGTCATTCATCTATCTACGCATTTTGTATATGTATATTTTATACACATATCATACATATATAATTACGTGAATGTATATAATTTCATAGATCATCATATATAGCTATATAGATACATTTACTTAAGACCCAACACATAGTAGATACTCAAGCAAGTCTCCTGATAATTTTCATGGATTGCTAGTTTAGATTAGTGATCTATTCAGTAGCTTTGTGTTTGGAGTAACTATAGACCCAAGAACTGCATTTTGATGCTGTGGCTTTTTCTCCTTGAATTATATATTTTTATATTTACCTCTTCTCTACCTATGAAAAGAACACTTGGAACTCTGCTTTCTTTAATGCATTTGACAAATGAAAGATAGATCATTCTAATAACAGATGCTCAATAAATGAAGGTGCTATTTAGATTCTCTTACTTTTCCCAAATGTACTTACAACACAAAACAAAAACTTTTTCTCCTCTCAGATTTCTACCTCTTTAAGCCAGTTTCAAAATTATGATATCCTTCAATAACTGAATAACACTGGATTTAAAGATTTACTAAGTGAAAAATAGAAATTCTCTATTTTTTTTCTACTTTTAATTTTACTCCAAATTTATAGCTGAGAGTGAAGTATGGTCTTTCCCTGTGTTATTTTCAGTTTGTACTCAGTAGACTCGAATGTTTAAATGTTCATATTTATTCCAGTTATCCTTCTTTGGGGATCTGGGAATTCATTTGGCCTTCAATGTCAATGGGGACTTGGATGGATTCCTAACCATGGTTCATTGGATATTACCCAACATTGTTCTTTTCTATAGTTAATAAAGGAATGAAAATAAATCATTAAGTAATGTTGGCCAGGAAAAACTGATGCTCAGTATCCCTTCCCTTTCAGTCAATTCTCTGAATGCTTTCCAGTCAGCCTATATCATTTGGGATAAAAGGTTTCTGATTTATCCTTTTCTTATTATTATCTTGTATTGAAAATAAATTTTCTTATACAATCTTTTCTGTGTATATTGTCTACTTTCCCTATTCCTCCCAGTCCTTCCCTAACTCTCATCACATTTGGATTCATATCCTTTCTTTCTCTCATTTGAAAACAGACGGGCATCTAAAGAATAATATTAAAACAAATCAAGATCAAGCAAATTGGAGCATGACGAAACAACTGAACAAGAGAAAAAAGTTAAAGAAAAAGGTAAAGAAATGTATAGAGATGCAGAGACACACATGTTTGCACATGTAAGAATCCCATAAAAAACCATAACAACATACTACTTAAAGTTCTTGCTTGAGCAATAAGAAAACTAAAAGAGATCAAGGGGTACAAATTGGAAAGGAAGAAGTCAAATTATCCCTATTTGCAGATGATATGATGGTATACATAAGTGACTCCAAAAATTACACCAGAGAACTCCTACAACTGATAAACACCTTCAGCTAGGTGACTGGATACAAAGTTAATTCCCAAAAATCTGTAGCCCTCCTTTATACAAAAGATAAATGGGCCAAGAAAGAAATTAGGGAAACAACACCTTTCACAATAGCCACAAACAATATAAAATACTTGGTGGTAACTCTAACCAAAGCAAGTGAAAGACCTGTACAACAAGAACTTCAAGTCCTTGAAGAAAGAATTGAAGAGGAAATCAGAAGATGGAAAGATCTCCCACACTCTTGGATGGGTAAGATCAACATAATAAAAATGACCATCCTACCAAAAACAATATACAGATTCAATGCAATGCCTATCAAAATACCAACACAATTCTTTACAGACCTTGAAAGAACAATTTTCACCTTCATATGGAATAACAAAAAACCCAGGATAGCTAAATCAATCCAGCACAATTAAAAAAAAAACATCTAGAGGTTATCACCATCCCAGATTTCAAGTTATACTACAGAGCAATAGTAATAAAAACAACATGGTACTGGCATAGAAACAGACCAGTTGATCAGTGGAATCGAATCAAAGTCCCAGAAATGAGCCCACACACCTATGGTCACTTAATTTTTGACAAAGAAGCCAAAACCATACAATGGAAAAAGGACAGCATCTTCAACAAATGGGCTGGTGTAACTAGATATCAACATGTAAAAGAATGAAATTAGACCCATACTTATCACCCTTATCACATTGCACAAAACTTAAATCCAAGTGGATCAAAGACCTTAACATAAAGCCAGACACACTAAGTATAATAGAAGAAAAAATGGGGAAAATCCTAGAACTCATTGGCACAAGTGACAACTTCCTGAACAGAACACCACCAGCTCAGGCTCTAAGACCTAATCAATGAGTGGGACCTCATGAAACTGAGAACCTTCTGTAAGGCAAAGGACACTGCTTTAGAACGGAAGGGTAACTTACAGATTGGGAAAAGACCTTTACCAACCCTACATCCGACAGAGGGCTAATATCCAAAATTTATGAAGAACTCAAGAAATTAAACACCAACCCCCCCAAATAATCCCATCAAAAAATGGGGAACAGAGCTAAACTGAGAATTCACAAAAGAAGAATCTCTTATGCCTGAGAGACACTTGAAGAAATGCTCAATATCCTTAATCATCAGAGAAATGCAACTCAAGACGACTCTGAGATTCCATCTCACACATGTCACAATGGCTAAGATCAAAAACTCAAATGACAGCACATGTGTCTTCTGTTCCTTTCAACTCTAAGACCCTATAAGATGCAGACTCATAAGGGCTCTGTGCATGTTGCTTTAGTCTCTGTGAGCTCATGTGTGCTGGAGCCTGTTGTACCTAGATGGGCCTCCCTAGGAAGGGGAGAAAGAATGGATAGTTATGGATACTTTATCCAGGATACCTTGAACTACTGATTTATCATGGCTACACCTTTCTCTTAGGGTTTTTAGTTGTTAGGCCTGAACTTAAACTTTTTATATCAGGGTCTGGTTAGGTGACTTAGTTGATAAAAGTATGAGCAGCGCTTGTAAAGTGTGTGTGAGTTCAGTTCTCACCACTCATACTGGGCAGCTTACAAGGTCGGTAACTCTAGCTTCAGTGCCTCTCAGTGTCTCTTATGAATTCTGCCAGCAGCTGCACTCACATATGCCTAAACCCACAAGATATACATGTATTTACACACATAAAAAATAAAAAACGAATCTTTAAAACAATTGTTAAGCTGGAGAAAGAGAGTCTTAAAAGTATTTGAGGCCATGGTTCAGGGAAGGTCTAGAATTTTAGACACTCCAATGGGTGAATCCTAAATGAGCCTCTGTAACATGACAAGCAAGACTCTGCAGCACTATTCTCATTAAGTTTGTGCCCTTAATGCTGACAACGGATTGACAGGTCATATGCAGCTTGTTATGTTTGTGGAATGCAAACCAGAATTGTCTGGGAAATGAAATGTTCAGATGTCATGAGCCAGAAACTATTGTTACTTTTGTATTTTACAAAATCTAGAAAAAGCTGAAGTATAATTCTTTTGCAGAAGTATGCGTATTACAAAACACTTTTTAAATTCACCATAAGGGAATCTAGCTTTCTAATGCACATTTCTCATAGGGTTTGTGACATTCAGATTATTTTGCTGAAATCCTAGGGCAACATGACAACTGACTTTCCAGATATTTCGTTTTTTTTTTGTTTTTGTTTTTATTTTTTATTTCTTCAAGTTACATCTCAATCACAATCCCCTCCCTACTCCCCCCTCCAGTCCAACCCTCCCACCCTCTTCCCCCTCAACCCCCATCCTCTTCCCCTTTTTTTAAAGTTTAAAGTATATCTTTCCCCCCAACAGTTCCCCCTTTCAGTCCAACAAATGGTTCTTTCACTTATAACCACAAATACAATACAAAACAACAGAAATAAATAGGCCACAATTGTGAGAGTTATATGGCTTAGCATACATTTTGTTTTTAAATAAATTAGCTTCCTCACTTGAGCACTTGATATAGTTTGCCTTTCACAAGTTTGTTGGTGAATGATATTCAAGCCCAGCAAACACAGTTGTTTTCTTTTTTTGTTTCTGTGAAAAACAAAAAACAACAAGCCCCCAAAACAAAACTAAACTAAAAAACAAAACAAAACAACAACAACAAACATCCCTCCCAAACCCCTTCTCTTTTCAGTTCAACTAACAAGACTTAGCTTTTAAATAACCTACAAGGGAATTATTAACCATTTTTATTATGTTTATTTATTACTTCAAGTTACATCTCCATCAAAGCTCCCTCCTTCCACCCTTCTCAGTCCCACCCTCCCACCCTCTATTCCCTCTCCCACCTATCCTACTCCTCCAGTGTGGGGTGCCCCTACATCTTAGCCCCCCTCAGTTCATCAGTCACATGAGGGGTAAGAGCTTCCTCTTGCACTGGGGTCATACATAGTAGCTCCATTAGGGTAAAGTATCCCACTAACAGGTAACAAAATCCAAGTTCCTGTTCCTTTCAGTCTGTTGGTTGTAGGATAGTGATCCTGTACTAAATAGCTAAAATCCAGTTATAAGTGAATAGATGCCATGTGCATTTTTCTGAGTCTGGGTTAGCTCACTCGGGATGAGTTTTTCTAGTTCCATTCATTTGGCAGTAAACTGCATGATTTTGTTTTTTTTCTGATAGCTGAGTAGTATTCCATTGTGTAGATATACCACAGTTTTTTAATCCATTCTTCGGTTGAGGGACATCTGGGTTGTTTCCAGTTTCTAGCTATTACAAATAAGGCTGCTATGAACATAGATGAGGAAACTTCCTTGTGATTTGGTGAGGAATCATTTGGATGTTTACCCAGGGGTGGTATGGCTGGGTCTTGAGGTAGACCTATTCCAAATTTTCTAAGATATCACCAGACAGATTCCCATAGTGGTTGTATAACTTTGCACTCCCACCAGCAATGGAGGAGTGTTCCTCTTTCTCCACAACTTGGCCAGAATGTGCTGTCATCTGAGTTTTTGATCTTAACCACTTTGACAAGTGTGAGATGGAATCTCAGCATTGTCTTGAGTTGTATTTCTCTGATGATTAAGGATATCGAGCATTTCTTCAAGTGTCTCCATGTTTTAACAGGAAGATACAACATAGATTTCAGATGGGAACAGTTTTAAAGCTATTCATTGAGGCTCAATGTCGTTTCATCTTATACCATCTTTTTGAGGGGCTAAAGAAATAGTTTTGATCTGAATGGTAGTTTGCGGTAGTGTCCCTCATAATAGCTCAGGGTGCATTTGTAGTCTAGCTCAACTAGATTAGGAACCTGCAATTTAGGACTGAGAATTTTGATTGGATTTCTTTTTTTCTTCTCTTGTACTTTCCTCCTTTCTTTCTGAATAGATTCTCATTCATTATACTTAATTTTAGCAAACTTACAGCATCTGAAAACTCAAGTAAACTGTTATCTTTAGAGGCATCCTTCCTCAAGAACTCATTTCCTCTTTGCTGCAATTATTCATGTTTAAACAATATTTGTCCTCCAGAAAGATTTCATATTAATGAAAAGATAATTAGAAGCCTTATGTGTTTTATTTTCACCTTAAACTTTATCATTCAGAAGATTTAGCTTACACCATTTTTAATTGCTTTGGGCTAGAACACAGCTCTTGAATGTAGTCAAACCACCCAGAGATAATATTTTAGTGATGTTATAGTTTGAACTGCAAAACATAAGCCAGAGACATTGTTGTGTGTGATGAAAAGTGTGTCTGGTCAGAGGAGAGATAGCATAGAGGGATGAACATATTCGGTAGAGAAAAAGCATATGGTTGATTGGAGTCATCTATGCCTCAATAAAACATAATTTGGCTGGGAATTTGAGGAATTGAAATAATTTTAACCTCTTGTACTCAGTTTCTTTTTTTTTCAACATTTATTTATTTCTTCAAGTTACATCTCAATCACAGTTTCTTCATATGTAAAAAGTGTACAGCAAGTAGTTTTGTTAGCTCTCTATATAGCCTTATTTCTGGAGCAGTGTAAAGGACATAGTGGCAGAAGAGGTGGGTGCTCTGAAAATGGGCTTGTATTTGTATATAAATATGTTGCAGAGCATTAGTTTTTCAGGAAAAGTAATACAGACCAGAGATGATTATATGTGTACGTGTTCTATAAGCAACTCATGGTAAAAGGTTTTCCTTGTGATCAAGGATGAGGCAGTGGTTCTCAATGAGATGTCCATGAACTCAAGGACACAGATCTTTACAGGAGGTTCACAGATCAGAGGTATTTTCATAATAATAGTAAAATAGTAACTTCTCTTTTTGACACTTGGAAATTTCCCTTATTATATGAAAAGTCCATGAACACCTTGCAATAAATGTTTACTAACATATTCTCCCCACTCTGGGATGAGTATGAGAAAGAAAAAAGTTTGAGAGAAGCTAAATTTTGCCTCTTACTGGAATCTCCATTCCATATAGATCTCAGCACTTTAGGACCATGCTTGTGTTATCACTGATCATTGTGGAGTTTAGCTTTTGTTTTTGTTTTTCCTTTTGACTCTGGAGATTGGATTTAGGACCTCATGTATGCTATGAGCCACTACTCTTCCACTGAGCTAGTCCTCCAGCCTCCCTTTTCACTGTTTGACTTGGAAGATAGTGTTCCACAGAGGTGGTACAGTTACTTCTGGAACTCACTCTGTTACTAGAGCTGGCACTAAACTTGACATCTCTAGCCTCCATCTCCAGGGCTGCTGGGACCACATTCTCACACACCTGTATCAATAGGTACAGTTCTTGGTACAGTCTCCTGAGGCACAGATGGAGGCCAGCCTGGTCTACAAAGAGAGTCCAGGACAGCCAACAATACACAGAGAAACTCTGTCTCGAAAAACCAAAAAAAAAAAAATCATAATCCACAGAGTAGGTTAGCAATGGGAATATGGGTGGTGAAAATGTTCTCCTTAAGATGGCATATTGGGAAATGGGGATTGTATCCTTTGATTCTTTATTGCAATTCAAAGGAAGTTCAAACAAGTCCCTCCCAGAAAAGATATGAACCTGTGAATCACTGGATGAATTTGCTAAGACATTGATTTTTTTAAAATAATTTATTTTTTATTTCTTCAAGTTACATCTCAATCACAATCCCCTCCCTACTCCCCCCTCCAGTCCCACCCTTCCACCCTCCTCCCCCTCAATCCCCCATCCCCTTCCTTTCTTTTTTTTTTTTTTTTAGTTTAAGGTATTTCTTTTTCCCCCCAACGGCTCTCCCTTTCAGACCAAAAAAAAAAAAATGATTCTTTTTCTTATAACTATAAATACAATACAAAACAACAGAAATAAATAGGCCACAATTATAAGAGTTATATGCCTTAGCATACATTCCTAATGTCCAGTCCATATGTATTTGGCACCTGAGTTTAACATTCTACTATCTAACCATCTCCATGAGTTTAAAGTTCTATAACTAACTTAGCTTTCATACTAACTTGCCTCATAATTTTAAAAATATCTTCTTAGATCCAGAACACCATCTTGATTCCTAAACAACTCAAAATTTAGCTATGAGACTCTAGCTATCCATTCTTCAACCACCTCAGAGACCTGAGAGGGATAAATATATCTGATTATATAGGAAGTGCAGGGCCTGCAGCTTCCAAAACTAAGAAATGACATACCAGTGACTACCTGGACAGTTCCCATTTTCTCTCCATACATTACAGCATCAATCTTCAGCCATTTGGCCCCGTTTCTCTGACAGACATTGATTGTAGAGCAGGAATTATGAAGGACTTACCTACCCTGTCTTGGCAGAGCTAGGCTGTCGACTTATCTGCTTCCAAGTTTTGTCCTTTTTGGACAGAAGTCTGTCTGCAGTTGAAGCAAGGGGTTTTTCTTGCCAAGAGAATGGCTTACCACCAATTCAATCATCTCCCACTGGAGATTCTTCAATGCTTATCTTCTACTTGAAGTAGAATAGGGAGTGCTGTCAGGAGCTGACATGTCTCGATATCAAAAAATCTTAAGTTAAGAAAACATCTTTGAATGCCATATTCTGCAGATCTCTTGAGGTTTTTGAAGATGCCCTATCTATCTCTTATGTTTAGATAAGCAAATATTGCTTGTCTCTTAGCAACTTGATTTCTGAGTAGCTTAGAAAATAACTGTGATAGACTGTCATAGTAACTAACAAAATGACACATTTTCATGACTATTAGTTTCCATTTCTTAATTATCCTAAACAGTTTATGTCAGTTGGTAGCAAGAGGTCAAAACTTGACACTTCGTTTTTAAGTATTACTACGAACAATACCTTTAAGAAGTGTTACCCTTAATTTTGTATCAATATACAAAGATCAATACATTTAATCTTAGCTCCTGGAATAATATTGAGCCTATAATAACAGGTAAAATCAACCACTAGAATTAGGTGTATCAAATTGTGTAATGAGGCACAGCATCTGCATTATTATGGCTAAGGGCAGATGTAAAGTACTTGAGGTCAGACTTTATTGGCAATTTGCAAATTACATTGCAGAACGGAGTGAAAGGCAGGAGATTAAGCGTGTCTGTTTTGAGCTGTGCAGGACACAGGGAATGAGTCGTGATTTGTGGGTGTGCATGTCATTTGTTAGTTCCTGGGGAGTAAATTCTGATTGTAAGACTATCATAAATCACAAGCTTGTCCAGTCTGTACTTAAACCCTCATTTGCTAGACTCTGTCTCCTTTCTCGTTTGTTTCTGTACACTACTTTACTATCTTCTAAATTAAACTGAACTGCCTGTTTCTTTGATTGAGGCAGAAAATCGCTTGCTAATGTTTCTCAGCATAACCTATGGAAGTGGATACAACATTAGCAAGGCAGTGTGTATGCAAGCATTCCTGAGAAGCAAGTTCTGAACTAGATTTTTTCCTGGGAGACTACCAAAAGCTAGAAGAGAATCAAAGAAACAAATCCTGTCCCTGCTGGGCTTACTATGAATCAACACGTCAGTCACACAGCAGAACATAGAAAGCAGAGCCTTCGGGGATGGCTTAGTGGGTGAAGTCCCTGCTTTGTAAGGGTGAGAACCTCAGTTTGGATCCCTAGCACCCGCGCAAGTGCCATATGGATATGGCAGCTGGCCTGTAATTATTGCATGTGGCAGGAGGACACAGTAGCTCCCCAGAACAAGTTGATGAGTTAGAAGAGTTGAATATGTACTCTTCATATATGAAGTTGACAGAGACCACAAGGAGGATACAGTACATCTAACTCTGGCTTCTGCATGCATGCACAAATGTGCGTAGGAACTCACACACATGTGCAACTACATATGTGCAAACATATGCACAGACGTACCCTATTAGGTCTACCCTACACACATACACATACAAACACACACACACAAGCACATATACACAAAAGTAAAGAACTAATGAATTCTTCTAAAGTAGAATACATAACACTAAACAGGGAAAGCCATCCAATAGGGGAAAAACAAAACAAACAAACAGAAAAACCCTGTATATGATACAGAACCAGCAGCAGCTTGTTTTGGAGTTATTTTGAAAACTATAAAATATTTTAAATAGATCACAAAGTACAGACAGGAATGAGTCTCTTTTAGCCTCAACTCTAAATATATGTTTTCTTTTTCTTGTTTTTTTTTTTTTTCTTCTTCAAATTTTCACCCCTCTGTGAACGTGCAGTCATTGTATTTTCTGGTACTTTTTATGTCTACGCACCCTTCTTTGTATTATGCCTTTCTTTTTTCTACTATGATTTGTATTTTTATGTTTTAAGTACATAAACTCTCATGAAAACCACCCTTGTCTGACGGTCACTTTACCCACACCTGCAAGCTTCTTTCTAAGGCTTGCAGATGCTATACTGCTCTTGCCCTGTGGGTCAGTATAAAGGGCTCATCTGCTAAGAACTAGGCAGTTTTTTTCACCCAAATGCCATGATCACCTCAGCCACAGTGCACACAGTGGTGTTTTAGTTAAAGTACTAACTAGCTTCTGCGGCTAATGAGCTTGTCACTTATAAATCGACTCATTATTATGAATGATAGAGCTGGTGCTAGAAATGTGCTAGTTTTGCACTAAGATGTAATTATTTATGAAAAGGCCTTGCCCCAGAAATGAAAATCATAATAATTAGATTTAATCTTTCTGTGGCTTATGTATTTCTTTTCCAGGGAAACAGATGTGCAGAGAGTGCTAATTACTAGTCACGGAAAGTTTCCTGTACAGCCAAATCAGAAAGTCAGGAGGCTAGACCCTGGAACTTTTAGGTGCCACTTAGCCGTGTGCCTTGAGAAAAGAGGATTCCTGCTTGCTCTACATAATGTCACCATCTGTTATCCTTACAGCTTTAGTTCTATTAAAGGTAATGAGGTTTAAAGTGCTTTTCATCAATGGTTAAAGAGATAGAAAAACTTAGTTACAAAAGTTCATTACTTTAGTTAAAACTGAAAGATGAATAAAATATTATACCAGAAAAATAATTTGGAAATTCCTTTTTCATTATAATACCAAACTTAAGTTTCATAGTCAAGGACTGGCTAGTCCAGGACACTTAAGGTACTAAATTTTCCAGTCAAGATTAAAATAACATCTATTCAATTTTCTTGAGTTAAATAAGATGACTTTCACTAGTTCAATGTAATAAAATTCTATTTTAAGAAAATTCTGTTAAAATATGAAAAGACACTACTGTTGGCTTTGGTGGCTAAAGACAGTGTTTCTGATTTTTTTTTAATCCAATGACACAATTTTTTTTAGAGAAATCTTTAGTGAGTTCTGAGGGTTTAATTTAGTCTGGATTTGAGACCCAACTCTCCACTTTAGATGAAGAAGACCCAAGGTGGGGACTGGTTATATGATATACAAAAGTATAAACAAGTTGGATAGAGCTGGGAAATCCGGCTCCTAGTTCCTTGAACTTCAAAGCCAGTCAGGCTTCTGGCTAGCACCAGCTGGTTGCTTTTTCATGACAAGATTCTGAGAGGACCGACCAGGCAGAGTATGAGAAAATAAAGAAGATGGAAAAGTTGGTGTCAGGAAATCTTGCACAAGCTATGTAGGCCAAGTAAGTTTATTAAGAAGTATAGCATCACTATGTACAGTTCCAAGGGGGAAAAGGAGACAGTGTCAGAAGGAACCTGTCATACAATGGGATAAAGTCAACAGGAAGCTAATCAAGCAACATGCACAAAAGGAACACAGGGTACCTCAAGTGTGTCACAGACTGAACACTTAATCTTAGGACTGAAAACTCCAGTCTTTTCAGAGGGGAAAAGCCAAGTCCCTAGGAACTGGAACATTAACTCCTTTGAGGTCCTGGCCCTAGCTCCAGACTGGACTTGCCAAGTGTGTCCCTGGACAAGGATACAGAACAAACTTTGCCTTACTTATTTCATCAGGGTCTCTGAGAAAGACTTGAGCTGACCTGACTCTCAATGGGATCCATCTTGCCTTCTACTCACCAACAAAGTCCTGCCTGCCATAGCTCATCTATCTCTCTATATATCATGAGTTTTATACATGTGGTCCACCTGCATTTGAATTTTATAGAACCATTTCTAATCATTAAACATTGAGTCTTTAAAAATGAGGAGTGAGCAGTATGGATCGGATCTACGCCTGTCCTTCAATTACATTACAATCTCCTATCCTTGGCATTGTAGCTTAATGGACGTAGGTATGTATTCTAAGGTTTGCTGCATAGGTTCGAAACCTACTGCCTTTAGTTACTATATAAACTAAATGACTTTGAAAAGGAAGCTGTCTAAGCTTTAGTGTTTTCTTCAGAAACAGTGAACTTATTAAAGTTACTACTGCATCGATTTTTTTGTGAATAACAGATTAGTTTAACATTTGTAAAGCACTTAGGAATGTGCCTGGCACATAGCATGCACTGTGTAAATGGGAGCTATTGCACTGAACACTATTAGACAGAAACAAACTAGTATACAGAATAGTATGTATTATAAATGTACTGAGCTGTGAGTCTCATGTGTAAATTAACTCATATTAATTGAAGTCATTAAAGTGGAATATTTTTCTGGGTGTCTGCAATTGACCTAGTTCTTCCCTTTTCTAAAATCACTTGCAGTTCCAAAGAGTGATCTTAGGTTGTAGGAATGCAATGTATTTGGATGAGAAGGTCTTCCTGGAAAAGTCTGGAATCCATACAAGCTCACCCCTAAAACTAGACATTTTTAAATGCGTTAACACTGTGTACCATGTTTCTCTGTGTGGAACCTAGTTTGAGTTGCCCTTTACTTCAGTTGTGGTGCAAATGAGGAACAAATTTTCAAGTCCCATTTTCCAGAGGGATCTTTTCTGGGTATTAAAGACTTGTTTGCCACTCTCTCCATGTCTCTTCAACATAGTACTTGAAGTTTTAGCTAGAGGAATAAGACAATTAAAGGAGATCAAGGGGATACAAATTGGAAAGGAAGAAGTCAAAGTATCCCTATTTGCAGATGATAGGATAGTATACATAAGTGACCCCAAAAATTCCACCAGAGAACTCCTACAGCTGATAAACTCCTTCAGCAAGGTGGCTGGATACAAAATAAATTTTAAAAAATCAGTAGCCCTACTTTACACAAAAGATAAATGGGCTGAGAAAGAAATAAGGGAATCAGTGCCCTTCACAATAGCCACAAATAATATAAAATACCTGGGGGTCACTCTAACCAAGCAAGTGAAAGACCTGTATGATAAGAATTTCAAGATAGGGAAAGAGAAGGAGGGAGGGAAGGAGGAGGAAGGAGGGAGGGAGGAAGAGAGAGAGAGGGGGGGGTTATTTTGTGATTCAGGGACTTATAAAATTTTGGGTAATAGGAGGGGTTTTGGAAGTGAATGTGTTTGATTCCCTGGGCATGACTCTATCACAAGAAAGGAAGCACAGTACCTAATGGGCAGCAGGGGTTGGATAAGAACTGCAGGTATGGTTAGAGGCATGGACAAAATCATTGGCTGAAAGCCAAGGCACCTAGATACCCCATTAGCATGGGGAAATACCTCCAGAAATACCCAGGCATTCACTGGGCAGGTGTTTTTTGTTTTTGTTTTTGTTTTTTTATCAGGAAAGAGTTATACCTGTAACTTCCATGAGGGCTACATGACACTCCTTAGAGAATCTGTTCTGTTCCTCTAGAGAACCCTAATTAATGTAGGGCCCAAACTATAAAACTCAAGGAAACACACACACACACACACACACACACACACACACACCACAAATGAGAAACTGACATCACCTCAGAAACTTTAAAAGCCAGAAGGGCCTGGGAAGATGTCCTACAAGTCCTGAGAGAACATAGGTAGCCAGACAAACTACTATTACCCAGCAAAACTCTCTATCAACATAGATAAAGAAAACAAGATATTCGACGACAAAATCAAATTTAAACAGTATCTACCCACACATCCAACCCTACAGAAGATCCTAGAAGTAAGTTCCAACCCAGAGAAGATAACTACACCCAAGAAAACAGAGGAAACAAAAACCTCCATTGCAGCTAAACCAAAAGAAGCACAGAACCACCACCTACACCAAAATAATAGGAAATAACAACCTTTGGTCATAAATATCCATCAACATCAATGGACTCAAATCCCCAATAAAAAGACACAGGCTTAAAGATTGGGTCCATGTACAAGACCCATCTTTTTGCTGCATACAAGAAACACATCTCACTAACAAAGATAGATACTACCTCATAGTAAAGGGCTGGGAAAAGGTTTTCCAAGCAAATGGACTCAGGAAGCAAGCTGGAGTATCCATCTTAATATCAAGCAAAATAGACTTCCAACTGAAGTTAATCAAAAAAGATAGAGAAGGGCATTACATTAAAGGAAATATTCATCAAGGGGACATCTTAATATTGAATATCTATGGCCCAAATACAAAGGCACCTACATTTTTAAAAGAAACTCTTCTAAAGCTTAAATCACACATCGATCCCCACACATTAGCAGTGGGAGACTTCAATACTCCCCACAACAATGAACGGGTCATCAAGACAGAAACCAAACAGAGAAATAATGAGTCTAATAGAGGTCATGAACCAAAAGAACCTAACAGATATCTACAGAACTTTTCACCCAAACACAAAAGAATACACTTTCTTCTCAGTACCGCATGGAGTCTTCTCCAAAATCGACCATATAGTTGGACACAAAGATAGCCTCAACAGATACAAGAAAATTGAAATAACCCTTTGTATCTTATCAGACCACCATGGAATAAAGCTGGACCTCAACAACAACAGAAATAACAGAAAACCTACACACACATGGAAATTGAACAACTCTTTATTGGATGACTACTGGGTCAGGGAAGAAATAAAGAAGGAAATCAAAGACTTCTTAAAATCCAACAAAAATGAAGGCACAACATACCCAAACCTATGGAACACAGTGAAAGCTGTGCTACGAAGAAAGTTCATAGTACTAAGCGCCTTCAAAAAAAAAAAATGATAGCTCATATTAACAAATTAACAGCTAAACTGGATGAATTGGGAAAAAAAAAAAAGAAGCAAACACTCCCAAGAGGAGCAGAAGGCAGAAAATCATCAAACTTAGGGCTAAAATCAGCAAGTTAGAAACAAAAAGAACGAAACTTTGTGATATTGATCTTGGAATGAATTTCATGGATATAACATCAAAAAGAAATACAACTGAAACAGAGTAGGCAAGTCACACTGATACAAATTTAGACTCTGAATAGTAAAAAGAAAAAAAAAGTAGTAAATAGTAACCTAGGTAATAGAAGGAGATGGCTGCAGCCCACATATCAGATAAGACTTTAAATCTTAAAATTCATGAAGAATGATTCAAAAGGAAAAATTTTTAAAAATTAAAAGTGATTGAAGATTTGAGGAGATATTTACTTAAAGAAGATACAAGTGAGAGCATTAGTATATGAAAGATATTCTGTGTCACTACACATCAGGGAAATTCAGGTCAAAGGCAGAGAGCAGCTTTATATTGTAGCTCTGCTCATGATCCCATCATGATGAGGTTGAGGAGGATTACAATTTCAAAGTCCATATGGACCACATAATGAGAGCCAGGCCAACCAGGAGTATATAATGAGACCTTGTCTCAAATGCCAAAGCAAAGCAAGCCAAATAAACAGCTATTAAAAGAACACATAGGAAATAACACCTCATATTTATTAATAAGACTGTTTATTATGGGGAAAGAGTTACTTGAGACAAGAAGTGGAAAAATTAAAACTATATTGCCCATAAAGCAAAACCATGTGTAAAACAACATGGTGATCATCAATGAATTAAAAATAGAGCTACTATTTGGTCAAGAATTTTCACTTCTGGATATTTACACAAAAAGAATCAAAATCAAGATATTGAAGAGATATTAGCTTCAAATGTATAGTGTAGTGCTGTTTGCAATAATGAGTAACAACATAATGTCTATAAGTAGATACATAGATGGAGAAGACATGGAATATCTAAAAATCCCATATTACTTATTTTCAAAAAGGAAGGAAGAATATGTATTTAAGGATGAATGTTGAAGATATTATGTTAAGCAGAGTGGCTCAATCCAAGAACAAATACTGTATTATTTCTCTTATATGAGTCATGGAAAATAGACCAACTCAGATTCATTGGAGGCCAAGGAAAAGGGAATAGGAAGTTGATAACTAGGGCTCCTAAATGGGAGAAATATTATGATTATATTACACTCACAAAATAAATAAATAAGGCCAAATACAGGAAAATGATGTTTTTCATTAAAAAATGGTTCCAGTCAGAAAAATGAACACACTCTAAAGATACTCAAGAAGAGTAAATAATGTTTTACTGTGTATTTAAAATTTTGTAGAGAATGTAGATCTCATATTGAGTTCTTATTCCAAGAAAACACAACTTTAAATTAATTAGTAAGTTCAAGGGGCCAGGACTTGATAGGCAACCCTTCTGATTAACTGTGGTGTCCTAAATATTTTCCAATAAGTTTCATCTTCAGCTTACATTATTGTTGTCCAACACACCATTCCAAGGCAGCCCTTGCTCTGTTTTTTTTTTCTTCCTAGCTCTCTTTATTTTTAACAGAGCTCAGTGGACTCAACAAAGTTGGTTGCTGTGGAAACATAACCTTGATTTTCACAAATATTTTTTAGGAATTAATGTCACCATGATTTTTTTCTCAGCCGTCTTGCCAAGCCTCTGTTGCTATGGTGTTTCCTTCTTTATTTATTGAACAAAGTTGGTCCAATGTTTTTGTGACAAATTCCAAAGAAAGGCACTGATCCAATATTTTAAGCTTAATTACAGTTGCGACATATGATGACAGGGCATGAGACCACTTAGGAAACATAGACAAATACAACTTGTCCTGGTGTGATATTATTTTGTACTAGAAGAGAAAAAATTATCTAAATAGCGAAGCAAGCATTAGCCTTTAAATAGCAGGATCTCTCAGTCAGTCTGGAATATGAAAATTCTTCTAGTCCTAGTGACAGAGTGCATCCACAGTGCCTAACTATCACTCACATATATGACACCACACATCTCTATGTTTATCACTTTCATCAGTTGGTAATTTAAATTTATTTATACAGTGTTCAAATATTCTCTCTTGATTCAAATTTGATAATGGCAACACCCCTAAATGTTGATTCTTTCTTTTTCCTAAGTATTTCTCTCAGTGCCTACATTGCAATAAGCATTCAATGGTTCTCAGGGTTCCTGAAATACTCTCAGACTGTTTAAGTGCCTAGAAAACAAAACAAAACAACAACAACACAGCACACATACACACTCACACACACACATATGCACACATACACATATACACACACATGCACACACACATACACATACACACACACACCCCAATGTATCCCAGACTGGCCTCTAACCTATGACATAGCCAAGGATGACCTTAAACATTTATCAGATCTTCCTGCCTCTACTCCCTGAGTCCTGAGATAACAGGTATGCCCCTCTGGTTTATGGGATTCTGGGACTGAACCCAGAACATCATATATAGGAGACAAATTCTCTATCAGTCCTTCAAATACAAATCTTCACCTGCTTGAAGATATTCTGACCTCGGTGAGTCTCTGCCATTTTGTTTTCTACTTTCCTTTTGTTGTCCTGATGTCATTCATTATTTAATAATGTATTTCATTGGGCACAGAACTCTTCTGGTTCTTCTGCACTGGGTGTTGTCCTTGGCCATGTGTGCCATTTCATTACTCATCGAGAGGCATGCCTGCGACTTAAAAATATAATTGTCTTTGAAGAAGCATTCCCAAGGTTATTAAGGGCAAATGTTATTTTCTAATGACTATAAAACGGTGGATGGTTTTCAGAGTGTAAAAGGCCCATTGTGAAAACTTCGTATAAAACCGTTCAGCTTTCCAACTAATACGTTTTCAAGACTTGACAGTATTTACTTAAGAATAATAAGTATTTGTTAGAAAATGTAAATAATTGAAGTCTGAAGAGAAGCAACAACTGGTTGACTGAAATAATTTCATCTACTGCAAGTTATTTTAAAATGTCATTAGAAATGGTTAGGCAGTTTTCCCTATCTGTAATATTAGAGTTACATAAACTTCACTATAAGTCTATACTTGTTTTTAGAATAATCCTCAGTACAAATATTTTAATAATTGGTATTAGTTTCTAATCAATTTCATCATTTAAAATATGCTCATATTTTTATTTTCATAAAATATCAGTTGTAAACAAAAATCAGTAATATAATATCTTGAGCTTTTAAAAATCTGCCTGTGCACTAATACAACCCTGGTCCAACTGTTAGGAAATTCTTAAGTTTATGTTTGGTGAATTTTTGCAATACTTTTTTTTCTGGGTTTACTTTCAAAAATTAGAAAAAACAAAATAGTTAAGAAATTAGCTCAAACAAACTTACTCACATGGGTAAGGAGAAACAAATGCAATTTTGAATTAGAGAAGTTGTCATTTTTTTCAGACCAACAAATGCTTCATTCTCTTATAACAATAAATACAGTACAAAACAACTGAAATAAATAGGCCACAATTCTGAGAGTTATATGGCTTAGCATACATTCTCAATATCCAGTCCAAATGTATTTGGTCCCTGACTTTAAGATTCAACTAATTAACTATCTCCATGAGTTTAAAGTTCTCTATCTGACTCAGCTTTCATACTAATTTGCATCACATTTTTAAAAACATCTTCTTAGATCCAGAATGCCCTCTTGATTCCTAAACAACTCAAAATTATTTTAATTTTTTTATTAAATACTTTATTTTTTTCTTCAAGTTACATCTCAGTCACAAACCCTTCCCTATTCCTCATTCCTGTCCCACCCTTCGACCCTCTTCCCCCCCAACAGCTTCCCCTTTCAGTCCAACAAATGGTTCCTTCTCTTATAACAGTAAATACTATACAAAACAGCAGAAATAAATATGCCACATTTATGAGAGTTAAATGGCCCAGTATACCTTCCCAATGTCCTGTTCATACATATTTGGCCCCTGACTTTAACATTCTACCATCTAACCATCTCCATGAATTTAAAGTTTTATAACTGACTTAGCTTTCATACTAAATTGCATCACTATTATAACCATCTTCTTAGATCTAGAACGCCCTCTTGATTCCTAAACAACTCAAAATTTAACTATGAGACTCTAGCTGTCTATTCTTCAACCACCTCAGAGACCTGAGAGGGATAAATAAATATATCTGATTATATAGGAAGTGCAGGGCCTGCAGCTTCCAATACTAAGAAAGGACAAACCAGTGACTTCCTGGACAGTTCCCCTTTTCTCTCCATACATTCCAGCATCAGTCTTCAGCCTTTTGGTCCTGTTTCTCTGACAGACATTTATCGTAGAGCAGGGATTATGAAGGACTTACCTACCCTGTCTTGGCAGAGCTAGGCTGTCGACTTCCCTGCTACCAAGTTTTGTCCTTTTTGGACAGCAGTCTGTCTGAAGTTGAAGCAAGGAGTTTTTACATGCCAAGAGATAGGCTTGCCACTAATTCAACCATCTCACACTGGAGATTCTTCAATGCTTATCTTCTACTTGGAGTAGAATAGGGGGTGCTGTCAGGAGCTGATATGTCTCGATATCAAAAAAAAAATCTTAATTTAAGATAACATCTTTGAATGCCATATTCTGCAGATCTCTTGGGGTTTTTGAAGATACCCTATCCATCTCTTGTATTTAGATAAGCAAATGTTGCTTGTCTCTTAACAATTTGATTACTGAGTAGCTTAGAGAATATCTGTGATAGACTGTCATAGTAGCTAACAAAGTGACATGCTTGCATGACTAGGAGTTTGTTTTTCTTAACTATCCTAAACAGTTTAAGACGGTTGGTATCAAGAGGCAGGGCTTCACATTTCATTTTTAAGTATCTCTAGGTACGATACCATTAGGAAGCGTTACCTTAATTTTTGTATCAATATACAAAGATCTATTCAAATGTGGCTAAATATACTCTTAATTTCGTATCAATATACAAAGATTAATGCCTATGTAGCCCAATACAATCTTAATATTACGTCCATATACAAGGGTCAATACCATTGTTGCCAACTATAATCTTAATTTTGTATCAATATACAAAGATCAATACCGATGTAGTCAAATACAATCTTATTTTTGCACAATAAACAATGGTCAATACCACTTTAGCCAAATATACTACTAGTTTTGTATCAATATACAAAGGTATAAGGGCATATTCAAAAATCTGTCCCTTCTTTTTGGTCCTCCTGTGCTATGTCTATGTCTCATTTTTCTCAAGTCTGTGCACTCCTACATAGGAGAGAAAGAAGGATACAGAAAAGGGAAAGAAGGAATACCCTGGGACTAACCTCCAAAACCCATTAAACAGGACCATTTAACAACTTGTAATCTCTTCCCCTAAATAACAGAGTTTTCAGTTATCCTTCAAATAACCAAAAGGGGGGCGGAGAAACAACCTCCCCACCCTCTGGGCATGGGACGTCGCACTCTTAAAAATGACTTCCTGCTGATTTGGGTCGTAGTAAACCTGTTTGGGGCCCGAACCAAAATGGAAAAATGGTTAAAAATGTTAGTACGATCCTTTTATGTTCAGTCCTTCTGTTCTCAGCTGTTTAGATGTCCTAAGGAGTTTGTAAGCAGAAGCTGATCTTCCAGGCTTTACTGAGGTTCTGGCTGGGGCATTGTGTAGAGCTGAACGGTCTTAGCGATATTGAGTTGTTGGGGTTGTAGGCTTTTGATGGAGACAGCTATTGAGGGAGTCTGTCAGGCTGAATCAACTGGGTCACTCGTCTTCTTTGGTGTCTGATTCTGTTTTCTGCTGAGGTTTCCGTTCTCCAGTTGTCTCTGGGTTCCTTGAATGGATGCTTTGATTCTCCTGGAAAGATAAGAACAGAGCCCTGCCCTAATCCTAACTCTGGGACAATTACTCTCTTTTTTTTTTGGGGGGGGGGCTAGGTAATATTTCTCCTGAAGCAAATTTGGTTTTTTGACAATATATAAAGTGTTATCTTTCAATCTGGGTTAAAGAAGAAATTATTTTGTTATTTTGGAGCTAAACCAGCTTTAGTGTATATATTTTGAGATCTCAAAGGACAATTTGTTTATATTGACTAGGCCTTTTGTAAGTAGCTTTTAAACTTAGGTCCTTCCAAATCCTATGTGTGTGTCTCTGCATTCTAATTATTTGGATCAGAGACCTGTGGTTCCCATCTGAAGGGAGTAAAGATGTGTTCCACCACTCCTGGATCGAAGTTTTTCTCTATTTAGAGTTTGTTTTGTATCAGGCTGACCTTGAGCTCTGAGATCTGCCTGTTTCTGTCTCTAGTGTGTTGGGATTAAGGGTGTACTCTTCTTGAATGATGGGATTAACGGTGTGCACCCTCACCACCCTGTTCCGTGTAACTCTAGAATTTATAAGACCACTAACTCTATGGTGCTCTTCCCGTCTCTGCTGAAGTTAAAGGCATGGGTTAACACCACATTTCTCATTTATTTTACCTTAGCTCTACATTTTTTTGACACTTGGAGGTTTATAAAACCAGGTTGAATGGCTGTATCCTTTATTTTATTTACAGTGTTTTAACATTGTTACCTGCTTTTTTTAATTAATAAATTTATTTGTTTGTTGCTTCAGGTTACATCTTTATCATATTGTCCTCTTTTCCCGCTTCCCAGCCCCACCCTCCCATGCTGTACCCCCTGACCCTTCCATCTTGTTCCTCTGGGGTGGAGTTTCCCTTCATAACAGTCTCTCACCACAGATCAGGAGTCATATGAGGGCCAAGAGCCTCTTCATACACCGGGGGCCTACGAGGCAGTACTGCCAGTGAAAGGTGTCTCCTTGCTACGGGGAAAAAATTAAAAAAATACCAACAAACACACAAACCCACAAAAACAAAGAACAACAACAAAAAAGAGAGGAAAAAGAAAAAGGAAAAGGAAAAAGAAAAAGAAAAAAAGGAAAAGGAAAAAGAGAAAGAAAAGAAAAAAAAGTTTATGTCCATGTTCCTTTTGGTGTGTTGGTTGTAGTACAGATATCCTGTACGATATAGCTAAAATCCTACTATAAGTGAATAGATGCCATGTGCATCCTTCTGAGTCTGGGTTAGCTCACTCAGGATGAGCTTCTCTAGATCCATCCATTTGGTTGCAAATTGCATGATTTCATTGTTACTGATAGCTGAGTAATATTCCATTGTATAGATGTACCACAGTTTTTTAATCCATTCTTCAGTTGAGGGACATCTGGGTTGTTTCCAATTTCTAGCTATTACAAATAAGGCTGCTATGAACATAGATGAGGAGACTTCCCTATGTCTCCATGAGGGGTCCTTTGGGTGTATACCCAGAAGTGGTGTGGCTGGGTCCTGAGGCAAATTTATTCCAAGATTTCTATGATATCACCAGATAGACCTCCATAGTGGTTGCACAAGCCTACACTCCCACCAGCAATGGAATAGGGTTCCCTTTTCTCCACACCCTCGCCAGCATGTGCTGTCATTTGAGCTCTTTATCTTAGCCATTCTGACAGGTGAGAGATGGAATCTCAGGGTCGTCTTGAGTTGCATTTCTCTGATGATTAAGGATGTTGAGCATTTCTTCAAGTGTCTCTCGGCCATTAGGGATTCCTCCTTTGTGAATTCTCTATTTAGCTCCGTCTCCCATTTTTTGATTGGATTATTTGTTTTCTTGGCATTTAGTTTCTTGAGTTCTTTGTAGATTTTAGATAATAGCCCTCTATCAGATGTGGGGTTGGTGAAGATTTTCTCCCAGTCTGTTGGTTGCCATTTTGTTCGAATGACAGTGTCTTTTGCCTTACAGAAGCTTTTCAGTTTCATGAGGTCCCATTTATTGATTGTTGATCTCAGGTCCTGAGCTGTTGGTTTTCTGTTCAGGAAGTTGTCACCTGTGCCAATGAGTTTGAGGGTTTCTCCTACTTTTTCTTCTAGTATATTTAGTGTGGCCGGCCTTATGTTAAGGTCTTTGATCCACTTGGATTTAAGTTTTGTATAAGGTGATAGGTATGGGTCTAATTTCATTCTTTTCCAAGTGGACATCCAGTTGGACCAGCACCATTTGTTGAAGATGCTGTCCTTCTTCCTTTGTGCGGTTTTGGCTTCTTTTTCAAAGATTAGTTGGCCATAGGTGTGTGGGTCCATGTTTGGGTCTTCAATTCGATTCCATTGATCCACTGGTTTGTTTCTATACTAGTACCATGCTGTTTTTATTACTATTGCTCTGTAGTACAGCTTGAAATCTGGGATGGTGATACCTCCAGATGCTTTTTTATTGTACAGGGTTGATTTAGCTATCCTGGGCTTTTTGTTGTTCCATATGAAGTTGAGAGTAGCTTTTTCCAGGTCTATAAAGAATTGTGTTGGTATTTTGATAGGAATTGCATTGACTCTATATATTGCTTTTGGTAGGATAGCCATTTTTATTATGTTGATCCTACCTATCCATGAGCATGGGAGATCTTTCCATCTTCTAAAGGCCTCTTCCATTTCTTTCTTCAGGCGCTTGAAGTTCTTGTTGTATAGGTCCTTTACTTGCTTGGTTAGAGTTACCCCCAGGTATTTTATATTGTTTGTGGCTATTGTGAAGGGGTTGTTTCCCTTATTTCTTTCTCGGTATATTTGTTTGAACAACTCAAAATTTAACTATGAAACTCTAGGTATCTATTCTTCAACCACCTCAGAGACCTGAGAGGGATAAATATATCTGATTATATAGCCAAATGGATGGAACTAGAGAAGCTCATCCTGAGCGAGCTAACCCAGACTCAGAAGGATGCACATGGCATTTATTCACTTATAGTAGGATTTTAGCTATGTCGTACAGGATATGTGTACTACAACCAACACATCAAAGGGAACATGGACATAGACTTTTTTTTCTTTCATTTTTTGTTGTTGTTGTTAGTTTTTGTTGGTTTCTTTGTTTGTTGGTCTGTTTTTTAGTTTTCCCTCCCCAGCAATGAGACACTTTTCACTGGTGATACTGCTTTGTAGGCCCCCAGTGTATGAAGAGGCTCTCGGCCCTCATATGACATCTGAACTGGGGCGAGAGACTGTTTTTTAGTGTGACTCCACTCCAGAGGGGCAAGATGGAAGGGTTAGGGGGTAGAGGATGGGAGGGTGGGGCTTAGAAGGGGAGAAAGAGGACAATATGATGGAGATGTAACCTGAAGCAACCAATAAATAAATTTATTAAAAAAAAGCAGGTAACAGGTTTAAAACACTGTAAATAAATTAAAGGTTACAGATGTTCAACCTGGTTTTATAAACCACCAAGAGTCGAAAAAACTTAGAGCTAAGGTAAAATACATGAAGTGCGTGAGGTTATCCCATACCTTTAACTTCAGCAGAGACAGGAGGAGCACTATAGAGTTAGTTGTCTTATAAATTCTAGAGTTACAAGGATCAGGGTGGTGATGTTGCATACCCTTAATCCCATCATTTGCGAAGAATATACCCTTAATCCCAACACACTAGAGACAGAAACAGGCAGATGCCAGAGCTCAAGGTCAGCCTGATACAAAACAAGCTCTACATAGGGAAAAACTTTGATCCAGGGGCGGGGGAGCACATGTTTAATCCCATTAGTAGGGAACCACAGGTCTTGATCCCAATACTTAGTATGCAGAGACAGGCACATAGGATTTGGAAGGATTTAAGTTTAAAAGCTACATACAAAAGGCATGCTCAATGTAAACAAATTGTCCTTTGAGATCTCAAAATATATACACTAAAGGTTTGTTTGGCTCCAAAATAACAAATAATTTCTTTTTTAATTCAGATTGAAAGATAATACTTTATATATTGTCAAAAAACCAAATTTGCTCCAGGGAAAATATTGCCTGACACCCCCCCCCCAAAAAAAAAAGAAGTCATTTTATATCAGTGTTGTTACCGCAGTTTGCTTTCTGTTGCTGTGATTAACACCATGACCAGAAGATACTTAAGAGAGGAAAAGGTTTCTATGACTACTTATGTTTTCATGCCAGAGTCCATTGCAGGAAGTCAGGCAGGAATTAAAGCGGAAACCATGTGCCACTGCTGCTGCTTATCAGCTCAGTTATTGGCTCAGTTCATTTTCTTATATGACCTAGGCTCACCTGCCAGGGGATGGTAACGCCCTGAGTGGGCTGGTCCCTCCACACCAATTATCAATCAATCAGGAACCTCTCACAAACATAGCCACTGCTGTTGCTCAATCCCATCTGTGTAGTTCCACTGCTAAACTCTCCTCTTCCTAGATGACTTTGGGTTATGTTAAGGTGACAATGAAAACTAATCTGCTAAGTTTGATTCCTTATTGTACAGTAGTCTTTTCCCTATTATATTTTCTGCCAACTATACTCATGAAACTTCTAAGGATCTTAGTTCATTTTTATTAAAGACATCTTAAAAGGCAAAAGGAGTCTTAGTGATAAAGAGTCTGAGAAAGTAATTTTCACATATTGGGAACATATTATAGCTTTCAGCCTCTAAGTCTATCCAAAAATTTAACATTAAAATCAACTTTTGGATAAAAAAACTAATTAGAGAAATGAAAAGGCACAGAATACTTTAACACTTCACCCAGTTATCTCATTTGGGGGTAATATGCCAATTTGAATGAAAATGTGATTGTTTTTATTGGCCAATGAAATAACATGAGTTATAATGTGAGCAAAATGTGAGAGACTCTCAATGGTACATTGGCCTCAGGGCCTGCAACCAGTTGTATCTAGATTGCTTTTGTGTCATCAAATGTGTACAGGGCGCTTTTCCTCTTATCTGATATAAGCAGCCATCTGCAATAGTTTTATTCGAAATGTGTCCTGTTGTCAATAGTATAAATGCAGACTTCTTGATATCAGAAGGGTTATTATAAACATAGATACATAGTTAACAGGAGTATATATAGACGGAGCCTATCTTTGGCCATAGGTATTAAACACCCCAATGCTAGAACCTCTTTGTCTAGCTACTGAAAGTTACCTGATTCCTGCTGTAGCCTTTCCTTTCTGCTTTTCTTCAACTCTGGTATCAACCCTAGTTTTTGACTTTTACTTTTGGTTTAGACTCTATTCTACTATGAATTTAATCTTTCTATTTTTTGTTTTTTACACTTTATTTATTTATTTTAAAATGTTATTTATTCATTCATTTTAACACCCCATTCACAGACCCTCCCTCCTCTCCTCCCAATCCTATCCTCCCACCCTCTACCTCCATTCCTCCTTACCCTTCTTCTTAGAGAAGGGACCTCCCCCCACCAACCCACCCCTGTAGTTCATGTTGCATCAGAACCAACTGCAACCTCTTTCACTGAAGCCAGTCAGTGCAGCCCAGCCTGGGGAAAGGTATCTGACTGTAGGCAACAGAGTAGGGATCAGGGATAGCCCCCACTCCAATTGATTTCAATCCATGTATAGTCTTTGGTTGATGGTTCAGTATCTTTGAGCTCCCGTTGGCCTGGGTAAGATGCCTCCGTTGTTCTTTTGTGTAGTTCTTGATCCTTTCTGGTGCCTCTCTCCTTTCTCCAACTCTTTCATTAGGTCTCTGTCCAGAGTTTGGCTGTGAGTATCAGCATCTGTTTCAATCCTTTTCTGGGTGGAGCCTCTCAGAGAACAGTCATGCTATGCTCCTGTCTGTAAGCATAGTGGAGCATCATTAATAGTGTCAGGGATAGGCTCTCTCCCATAGGTTGGGTCTCAAGTTGGGCCAGTCATTGGCCAGCCATTCCCTCAATCTCTGCTCCATCCTCATCCCTTCAAGTCTTTAGACAGGGTAGATTTTGGGTCAAAGGTTTTGTTGGTGTGTTGGTGTCCCCCTCCCTCCACTGGAAGTCCTATTTGGCTTTAGGAAATGGCCACTTTAGTCTCCATCCCCTGCTGCTATAATTCTCAGCTAGAGTCACATATATTCTCGCAGGAACCTACCCCATCACATGTCTCCAGTTTGTATGGACTTAATTTTTTAATGGTGACAAATCATGAGTTTACTGTATCAGTCATTCTTCAAATATATTCTGAATACATAGGTACATATTAGGTACTATATACAGCAGACATTTGTGAGCATGTATTGTATTTGGAGAGTTCAGAAAATAAGCTGTTAAAATGATGAAGGAATCAATTTTGTAACAAATTTTGTATTGGAAGAAAATGCTATCAGGAGAAAATGAAAAGGTCAACAAAGGAACAGGCCTTGAGTGTAGGTCAGGAGTAACTTTCAATGTGGAAGCCAAGGCAGTCTTCATTCTGGAAGTGATGGAAACCTAGAAGAGATGGCAGGTTGTTTGTGATTATCAGAGGAGACTCAAGAAACAAGTCTACAGGAAGTTTTTCAGGTGAACTCACACCTGGAACATTCCAGGTTTAGCAGGAGACTGTGGTCAGTGGTGGTGATCACAGAAGGCCTTGAATTTCCCTTGCAGAACTCCTTTTTTTTTTTTCTGAATCAGAAACAGCCACAGATGGTAAGAGTTTGAGCAGTCAGTCAGGATCTGCTTATTCTTTAGAGACCTCACTTTGGCAGCTTTGTTGAAGATACCTCACACAATGTATTGTCAGGTTTCTCCTATTCAGGAATCTAATTTTTTTCAAGTATCTGTGATCATGCTCTCTTCTAGTCATTTAGAAAACGCAATTAAAATGTTTGATGATTATTTTTGAATATTGAAACTATCTGTAAAATGATAAATGCAAGGCTCACTTCTCACAAATCCAAAATGCAGATCAACTCATTGAAGTAAACTTTCTCTGATATCTTATTACAATTTCTGTATTTAGGATTCTTCAGGCAATTCCTACAGACTCTACCCACTTTACACATCATTTTATTTTTATTATTTTAAATTTCATAATTAGTTACTACCTAAACTATATAAGTTAATTAATTCTTAACAGTCTTCTGCAAGTTATACATAGTATTAATTTTAATTAGCATATTTCAAAAAGGATTTTTATAGGAGGACTGTTGTTGGAAAATTATATGTGCTTTCTTACTCAACCCTCAGAATTAATGTGGAAGTGTTGTGCTGTATAAATCTAGACATCTAGTTGAAAACCATAAAACAGAATAAAATGTTAAGCAAAGGTAGGTAGATCTGTTCCTGATACCTTACCATTGGGTTAATTTATTTAATTCATTGCTTGCCACCTAGTTTTAAGTTTTAGTAGTGTTTATATAAAAAATGAACACAAAGAACATATTTAAAAAATTAGATGATACATTATAGGTCTAGAAATTATTGCCTAAGATAACATAATTCATTTTAAATGTAGATATAACTTCATTGTTGAGAACAAACAAAACAAACTTATTATAAATGCTATCATTTTGTTTCTAGACTTCATTTAAACACAAGGAAAAACTAAAATGAAAAAACTAAATTCAAGGTTCCAGACCCAGGGTAACTGGGGACTTCACAATAGCTGAACAGCTTCTGTTGTAAGGAGACAGTTGTCTGAGTCCAGACATCTGAAGGACAACTTCTCTATCTTGCTGGCAGGGTCAAACAAGTTCATGTTCCAAGGCCCAGGATGAGCTTTGGACCTAATGTCTAGGAGAATGAATTAAGGGCCTGGAAGTCAGGTGTCCTGGATCAGTCCCAGTCTCCCACAGGTATTTCCTTGCTTAACCCATAATGTCAAAAACACAATTGGATAGCATTGCGGCTCACCCCAGCACACCTCCCACATCCCTCAGTGTTCAACCCCTTTGAGGTTGTGGTTCATATCATGAACTGGCTGCCTCTCTTGAGTTCAGAAAATAAATTTTTCATTTTAAGCTTCAATATCTGAAGTGAGTTTTCTCAGCTTCCACCCCAAACCCAACATTTATCTTAAGTAATATTTAACAAAGATCTCAGTTTTTATTGAAATTAATTAAAATATTATTCTGTTGAGTTAAAAAAATCTCTTAAATTCAATTTAATGCCCATTTGACTTCATTATAATATCCTTAGAAAATCAATTTTTTATCCTCAAGTAATAAATTATATAGCATATTAAAAAATGAAGTGGGAGATTCATGTGTTCCTCCCTTGAGTCAGTCTTGAGATTTAGCCTCTCTGAGACTGTAGATTGAAGTATGATCATCCTTTACTTTATAGCTAATGTCCACTATAAGTAAATAATACCATGTTTGTCGTTCTGGGTCTGGGTTACCTACTCAGGGTTGCTTTCTAGTCTCATCCAATTCCCAGCAAATGTCTTGTTATTTTTTTTCTTTTCCTCCCAATATTTATTTATTTCTTCAAATTACATCTCAATCACAGTCCCTCTCCTCCCTCTCTTCCCCTTTATTCCCCTCCTAGTCTACTATCTTCCCCCTCTCCCTCCTATCTGCATTTATAAAAATTTCAGGTGTATCCCTCCCCCAACACCAGGGTTCTGTTCTTATCTTTCCAGAAAAACAATCAGGGAGCCTACAGGGGTCTGACTTACGCCCTCTGCATATATAATATATATAATATATATTATATATGATACATAATATATAACATATATAATATATATTATATAATATATATGATATATATAATATCTATATATATTATGGTTGTGTATCTTGGTGTTCTTATGGGACTCCTAACAGTGGAAACAACAGCTGTCTCTGACTCTTTTGCTTGCTTTTGAGACCCTTTTCCTCCTACTGGATCACCTTGTTCATTCTGAATGTAAGGGGAGGTGGCTAGTCTTATTGTAACTTGATATGCCATGTTTGGTTGTTATCTATGGGTGGCCTGCCCTTTTCCAAAGGAAAATGGAAGATGTAGGTTGGAGTAGGGCCTAGAGGAGAGGAGGGAGGTGAAACTGCAATTGGGATGTGAGAGGTAAGTAAGTAAATAAATACATAAGAAATACACAACATGAAAAACAAAATGAGGTAGGATATTAATTCTATATAGTTCTATATCTACTCACTCATGTGAATATAAAATTTTGTATCCAGAATCTTGAGTCATGTTCTCAAAATATTCACCATACAATTAAACCTGTTTTTTTTTTTAACAAGGGAAAAATATCCAAACTTTGGAGTATACTAATATTAGTTTCTTCAAATCGTTAAGTATACTACATATCTTAATATCTTGATAAAATCTTTGTGTTTTATTGCCATATGAAACAGATGTACAATGTCAACTTTACATTAACATAAAACACAAAGATTGACAATTTCTCCATTTTTGTATATTGAGCACCCATAATTTGTGGAATAGATCTGAAAAAAAAACAATAACAATAAAAAACCACCCTAGTCTGATTTAATTTTCC
>CAJQZJ010033894.1:3248766-3286778 GCA_907164525.1 Lophiomys imhausi
AAACATTACAAGGGGATTCAAATCTAAACAGTCCAAGATGTTTAACTACTGAGGCAGAAAAGGAATTAATGTTGGTAGAACAAAGATTGCAAGATGCATTCATAGATCGAATTGATTCCCACTTGACTGTATTTTGGTCATTTTACCATCAACTCATTCTCCTACAGGGCTTATTATGCAATGGGAAGATAGTATTATGGAATGGATTTTCTTACCACATAAACAAAGTAAAAAATTAAAGACATACATAGAAAAGATATCTAAATTAATTGTAAAAGGTAGAATAAGACTATGTCAATTATTAGGAATGGACCCGGCTGAAATAGTAGTGCCTCTTACCAATGCTGAAATTATGTCATTATGGGTAATCAATGAAGATTGGCAAAGAACTTGAAGTAATTATTTGGGAGAAATTAATAACAAATTTCCAAAAAGCAAACGTATACAATTTATAAAAAGAACTAATTGGATTCTTCCTCGTATTGTAAAGGGAACACCAATTCCTGATTCACCAACCTTCTATACTGATGCTAACAAGATGGGAATGGCAGGTTATAAGACAGACAAAATCAGCAAGGTAATCAAAAGTCCATACACCTCAGTTCAAAAAGCAGAATTGTATGCAATCCTTATGGTGTTGTTAGATTTTTCAGACTCTCTTAACATAATTACTGACTCTCTATATGCAGAAAGAGTTGTGTTGCATATAGAAACTGCTGAATTTGTTCCTGATAACACAGAATTAACTTCTTTATTTATACAATTGCAACAGGTCATCAGAGGTAGAAATAACCCATTATATATAAAACCCATATTCGATCCCATACAGGTTTGCCAGGTCCACTGGCACAAGAAAATGAAGAAATTGACCAATTACTCATAGGAAATGTGTTGGAAGCCTCAAAATTTCATCAGAAACATCATGTTAACAGTTCAGGTTAAAGAAAAAATTCTCTATTACATGGCAACAAGCCAGGGAAATAATTAAAAAATGTCCTACGTGTTCTCTGTATAACCAAATTCCATTACATGCTGGTAGTAACCCTAGAGGTACTAAAAAGAATGAAATTTGCAAATGGATGTTTTTCACTTGCAGAATTTGGAAAACAAAGGTATGTACATCATACCATTGATATATACTCAGGGTTTTAATGAGTAACTGCTTTAAGTTCTGAAAAAGCTGATTGTGTTACTGCACATTTTTTAGAAATAATGGCATTTATGGGTGTACCTGCACAAATTAAGACTGATAATGCTCCTGCATATGTATCTAATAAGATGAAGCAATTCTTTGCATATTATAATATAAAGCATGTTACTGATATACCACACAATCCTACAGGATAAGTAATTGTAGAAAGAGCTAATCATACCTTAAAAGAGATGCTTTTTAAACAAAAAGTGGAATTAAAGAATCCCAGGGGTAGATTACACAATGCATTTCTAACTTTGAATTTCCTAAATGTTTGTGAAAAGGGTACCACTGCAGCTGAGAGACATTGGGTTACACAAAACACTGAGGAATTAAATCAACCAATATATTATAAGGATATGTTAACCTTAGAGTGGAAACCTGCAATGGTTTTAAGATGGGGACGTGGTTATGCCTATGTGTCTACAGGGAATGAAAAAATGTGGTTACCAACAAAACTTATAAAGATTATATCTGACCAGGGAGAACCTCCCATTAGCTGAAATATGAATGTCTTCGTATGGTAAGAATATTTTATTAACTGTATCGTTTTCATGATATTCCAATCTTTTATCCAGGATGGACAGAGTTTATGGTTTTCATGATATTCCAATCTTTTATTCAGGATGGACAGAGCTTATGGTTTTCATGATATTCCAATCTTTTATTCAGGATGGACAGAGTTCATGGTTTTCATGATATTCCAATCTTTTATCCAGGATGAACAGAGTTTATGGTGTTCATGATATTCCACTCTTTTATCCAGGATGGACAGAGTTTATGGTGTTCATAATATTCCAATCTTTTATTCAGGATGAATAGAGTTTATGCCTTAAAATGGACTTACAAAGTTTTTCTATGCCTTCCACTTGCCCAAATTTAGATCAAAAAATTATTTTCAGAGCCAAGGACTGAATGACAATAACAAGACAAATGGACCAGAAGATTCAACCTAACATATTGCTTCAATCACTGTTTTCTTAAAAACTTTGCATGCAAATCATTTTTAAAAGCGCTAGTCCAAAAAATGATTGATCCTACAGAGACTGAACAACAAAAGCTATAGGTAACTTTCCCAGGAATTGGCCAATATCTCAATTTTTGAAGGGTACCCGAAAATATTTACACTCCATTCCCAAAAGATGGGATGGAAGTTTTTGCGTGTGTTATGTTTTGTGATTGTTTGTTGTCATCTAGGATGAATGGATATATGTTATGTGTTGTGAATTGGATTCAGGGATTTTCTTCTTTCCCTCACACTATTTTTTGTCTCTTTTATTATTAAAAACTTAAGATTATTTTGTTATATTAATAGATATTGATAGAAATTTAAGATTGTTTTGTTATAATAGATATTGATAGAAAGTTAAGATTATTATGTTTTATATACCCTTAAAGATAAATTTTAGTTTCAAATTATCAAGATTTCTTTTGAAAAATAAAAAAAAAATTGTTTTTCTTCTATTGTCCAAAAGACAATTTGTCCTAGGAAAGATACTACATGCCATCTTTTTATGACATGAATGGAGACTTAGAAATGTCTTTCTTATGTTCAAAGAACAGGAAATATTCCTCCATTGATTTGTGCATCCTGCACATCCAATGCATTTTGGTAATTACAGAACTATATGTTACTTGTGAGAAATTATATATTTTCAGAACAACGGGACCTGAGTCCAAAGAAGACAAAACCAGTAACCCAAATGATCCAGCCTCATAGACTGCCTCAATATCTTCTTCCTCCAAAATCTGCATCCAGAAGAACTTCAAACAGCTTGCTGAGATGGCCCAGCCTCAAAGACTGTTCCAGACAGGACATCCATAAACTCCTGAACTTTACTACCAAAGTCCAGTTTCGAACTACAAATTGCTCAGAACATTCAAATAGCTGAGAACCTAGAGACTGGGCAACAAATGTTACAATTTACTTGCGTAACCATTTTTTTTTCCTTTTATTTGGGCCCCTAAACAGGTTTTCTGCGTCCCAATTCAGCAGGAAGAAGTTTTAAGAGAGCGACGTCCCATTCCCAAAAAGTGGGGTGGATGATTCTTTGGTTATTTGACGGGTTATAGATGTCGTTTAGGGGGAATGGTTGCAAATCGTTATATGGTCTTGTTAAGCAAAGTGTAGGAGGTTAGGCTCAGGGATTTCTTTCTCTTTCTTTATTCTTCTTTCTCTGTTATATAGGGGGAGAAGACTTGAAAAGAAAAAAGAGAGGGAATATGAATATATAGTATAGAACTGATAAGATAAAAGGGTAGATTATTGAATCTACTCCTATAGATATTTGTATATTGATACAAAATTAAGGCTATATTTTGACTAGGTATTGTACTCAATGTATATGGATAGATGGTCTTCAAAAACTTCTAGAGATCTGCAGAATATGGCATTTAAAGATATTTTTGTTATTTTAAAAATTATTTGACATGAGACTGTCAGCTCCTGACAGTTCCCATTGGACTTGGAAGGAGACAATGAACATCAAGAAATCTTCCATCAGAAGATAATTCCTACTGGGCAGAAATGCCCCTGCTCCCTCAACAGACTATATACAGTCCAAAAATGGACCAGAGCTCAATGCAGGTAAATTGATGGCCTGATTCTGCAAAGACAGAATGGGCAAATCTTATTTCCTGCTCCACAACTAAGTCTGTGAGACATGCTTGGCCAGAAGGCTGAAGATGATGCTCCAATGTTCTAGAAACTGGGGACTGTCTAGGCAGCCAGTTGTCTGTCATTTCATAGTTTTGGAAGTTGCTTGCTCTGCACTTCCTATCTATTCAGATATAGGTATCCTTCTCAGGTTTCTGATGTGATTGAAGACTACATAGTTATAACATCACAGTAAATTTTAAATCATCTAGGAATTAAAAGGATGTTTTAAGGTTAAGATGGTTTAGTTAATAATGTAAGTTAGGATGGAAGTTGAATTAGGTATAGATCCTTAAACTCATCAAGAGAGATATATGTCACACCTTTTAGTTTTCATAATTGTTTTTATTGTATTTATTGTTATTGTTACTATATTGTGTTTATTGTTAAGAAAAGGAGCCTTTTGCTAGACTTAAAGGGGGAGATGTTGAGGGAATGTCTAATATTGTTTCTGATACATAGAGTTCAATGCTGAGATTGGTTACCGCCCCTTCTGAGGCATTCTCTTGATTGGTTAATAAAAGTCGCTTATGGCCAATTAGCTGGGCAGAAAGAGTATAGGAAGGCGGGACTTCCTCAGATCAGCAGGAATTCTGCACACACACAGAGACTCTCTTCTCTTTCCAGGAGACACAGAAGGAGACAGATGTCTGGAGAAGTCTGGAAGGTACTCACAGGCACATGTTGGTTTGGGGTTAACTTAGAGTAGCTAATTGAGAGTCTGCCCATCTAAGGGCTAAGCATTAAAATATTAAAAGGTCTTGGTGTGTTTAATTATTGGGGAAAAGACTGCGGCGGCTTATAGGCCCTCAGCCCAAGCAGTCCCGGGCTATTGGATTCCCAGACTCCCCTTCAGCCCAGGCGAATCTCCTGCCAAGCCACCAGTAATTCTACCGGCCTAATATAACAACTTATATTAATTAACAGAATTTAGGTTATAGGTGGTGTAGGCCACCTTTGGTCCTGGGGGTCTTTCTCCAGGATAAGTTAGGCAACTGGTGAAGGCACTCAGGCCAGGCCGCCTGCTCCTCTGCCAAGCCACCGGCTACTCTGTTGGCCACTCTGCCAGCCTAATATTACAGTTTATACTTACTAATAACTACATTAAATAATTAATTTGCAGTTTTCATTGCCCTAGTGGAACTGCCATGTATGCCCCAGTGCAAGAGGAAGGTCTTAGACCGTGTATGGCTGCTGAACTGAAGGTGGCTGACATGTAGGGCACCCCACACTGGAGTAGGATAGGTGGGAAAAGGGGAGAAGGTAAGAAGGTGGTCCCAGGAGGGGTGGAGGAGGGGACTGTGATGGAGATGTAAATTGAAGTAATAAATAAACCATAAAAAAGAAAGTGATTTTAGGTAGATTGTTCAGTGAAAGCTTCTGTGTTCAACTTGTACCAAATAGAAAACCCTAGGAGGATCATGCACTGCCCCGTGCAGGGGAGGAGTCAGTACCACGGAATGAGAGGAGCATGAGCAAGTCTGATGACTAGAAATGAAGGAGCATGAACTGTGTCCTTGGAGGAATAGTGAGTTTGGTTCATGTCTGGATATGGAGCTTCTAGAAGGGAAGGGACTGAGCAAGAATTTGGAACAGTCAGAGAGAAGGCAGTAAATTGGACACTACATCTAATGGAATTTGCAGAGTGGTAAACAATATGCTCTGGAAATTGGCTAGAGGGTTTTTATTAGAGGAGGGTCTATCTTCGTTTCTTAAATATTTATTCTGTTAAATTATGTTTTGTAGTTCAAGGGAGAAGAGGGCATATAGCTGTCATTTGGAGTAGTTCAAGGAGAGATGTTAGATATTGCTAGAAGATTTAGGAAAACTCATGCATCCAAGAAGCCCCATAGAAGGGCTTTGGTGTTCTTCAGGGCATGTAGGGTAAAGGAAGAATCAAGGTGTCTCTGCTGATCAGCCAGGTGACCTGTGACATTAGAGTAGGTATACATCAAGATGGACAGATGCATTAAGAATGTCTTTTTTTGGAACACAGAGTGGTCAACACTGCGGTGAGGCATCCTAGTGAGAGGACGTGGGAATCATCACTTAGCAGAAGGATGCTGGCTAGATTTTAGCACGTTTGACTTCACACGGTGCAAAGCACATGGCCATAGCTGAGGTCGACGTTGAAACTGACTTGTAGAACTGTGTTTCTAGTGACTTCCAGCTTATCCACTCCCCTTTGGAACTGTGATGAGTTTGACTAATACTTTTTTTTTAAAGAAAATTTTTGCTTCATTTATCATTATTTGTGGATGTGTGTGTAAGATATGTGAGTGTGGGCGAAAAGGTGCCATAGTGCACATGTGAAAGTCAGATGACAACTTTCCTGTCACTTCTTCCTTTTCACCATGGGATCCAAGGATTGAACTCAGACAGCCAGGTGCCTAGGCATTCTCTTTCACTTGCTGTCATGGGTCCAAGACTTTTACTATGATATTTATTTTGACTTCTTTAGCCTTCAGTAATAGTAGTCATAATGAAATATGATAGCATTAACCTAAAATATAACCCACTGAGTAAAGGTCAGTGAAATATTTTTAATACAATTGATTACTCATCAACTTTTATACCTATTTATAAATAACATTAGCCAAGAGAGAGGAAGTCAGCTTCTTCAGGTTTTGGTGAGCAGTAAGAGTCAAACAGGGGGAGCTGACACCAGATTCTTTGTTTCTTTAAAGATAACAGAATTCTCTTTCCCCAGTTCTCACTTATGAAACACCTTTCACAGAATCACTTAAAACAAACACTTCATTAAAGTCAATGTCATCTAAAATATTCTATTTTCTAAGATCTGCAATGAATTAAATTTCAGTCATATATATATATATATATATATGTATATGTAAAACGTTGCAGGTAAATTGAGGACTGAAGACACTGTGTATCTTTTCCCAAGGTCGTACAATTTCCTGGGAGGACAAGTCAGGCTAGAAACAAATTTCTGCAGAGTCTTCTTTCCTGGCCTTCTAAGTAATAAACACAGGGCAGTGTAAGGTAACTTTCAAATGCTGTTCTTGCACTAATTACTGCTGAGTCAGTGTCAGATCTTTGATCCCACTTCATCAACTCTTTCTGAATATTAATTTTCTTTCCACTAAGTTTTTTGATAGAAGGCTTTCAGAGTCTGTACAGACTAGGTATTTCTCTTTTTCTTGGAACATAGGGAATCTCTACTTTTCAAAATAATTTTAGACTTGTTATTGAATCTCTTCTCTGTGGCTAGCTTAGACAAGGCAACCAGTCAGTCTAGGCTCCTTTTCAATGTGCTGTTGATAAATGATGATACATGTGCAGAAGCATAACATGAAAGAGTATAACCATTTGATATATTCTATCACAAACTATAAACAGTAGGAGACATAACGTAAGCTAGATAAACATGAAGGTATATTAGTGACGGCATGTATCAGATAGAAATGAAAACTGATGTGGCTTGTGAAGGATGGTACTTTCTGAAGAAAGAAATAGTTATGTTTGCATGAATTATATATTAATATTTAAATGAGTGGTTTAGTATGCTACGCATTTACTTGTCATATTTCAAGAGATTCCTTATGCTTTTGCTTTTACATAGAACGATTAATTAAAACACTTCAATTTGCTCAGCAGAAAGTCCTTTATAATGATAAATGATAAATAACTGGTTTAAATAACAAATATAGAATGAAGAATGGAAGTTTTACTATACCATATGATGAGTCACCTCTCACTAATCTCATTGCTATCAATTCCCATTGAATCTAACCTTGTCTGATTTTAGGGCTAATGTCTGAAGAGGCTTCTACCTTTTTCAGTAGTTACCTTGAACATTTCTTATTTCAGCTTGTAAAAGGACAGTGTGGTTTTAATTGAAAGGTTATTGAATAGAAATGTGTGGGTTTTGAACCAGGCCAAATCATGAATGTGCTGTGGCCCAAAGCCAGCAGTGTAGCACCTGAGATAACATTATAAAGTAAGGGGTTATGCTGAATACACCTCAACAACCTTTTCAGATAGTGGACTCATGAGTAAGGTAGTATCACTCCACAGTGTCAGTTGTTTAAAACAAATCTTAAAGAATCTTCCAAAAAGTGTGTGTGTGTGTGTGCTTTTATCATTTCTGTTCTCAGAATTTGACTCGTTGCTATGAGAAACGGTTCCCTAGCAACAGTCCAGCATACCTCAGAGTTTCAGACAAGTTCAGACAATGGAGAATATACATTTACACAAAATGTGCCATCCACAAACATCATTTAGGTTTAATTTATCAAAAATTCAATACAAATTTTTAGTGATTTCAAGGAAATTGGATTTGAAGCAGAAGACTAAAATCTCTCTGATTAGCAGAGAGATTATACATATGCAGAGAACAGAAAGAAGCCTTACCTGGGAGGAGAAAGTTTTGCATATGCTGAGCATATATTAGATTGGTCTCGAAACTCTTTTGAATGCGAATGGTGGTGATGATTACAGTTCTATGCATGAGAGAAAATTTGATTGACTTGCACATACAATGCATGCACATCTCTAAGAAAACCTGGTACACATGGAAGAAAGTGAAATCTAAATGAGGCCCACAGTTTGCAGCACCTGATGAATGTCAGTCCCGGCTTTAATAATGCAGTATATAGTTAAGAAACTTGCTAGCATGAGGACAGCTGAGTGAAGATTACTCAGGAATTCAAGTCTTTGTATTTGCCTGCACTTTGTCAGACTGAAATGATTACTGCATAAAATGTAGATTTATTTCCAAATAGGAAATAAAATGAAGCATAGAAGAATTTTAACTTCCAAATTCCCTTCAGTTAACTTGACCGTATTTAATTTAATTCCATTATTTTCTTACTCCTTTCATTTATTCTTATATCATCCATATTTTTTGCTTAAGGGATCATTAGAATCTAATTACCAGGACATGAATCTAAGAGTTGCTTGCCTTCCCATCATTCCTCTTGATTTAATAGTGAGAAAAGATTAGTTTTAGAATAAGATGTTTAGGACTAATGCTTTATTTGATTGGGAACTTGGTTTTCCTCTTAGAAAAAAATGGGTAGAGTAACACCAATGTCTTTCAAGATCATTTGGAGTACTTAAATTTTCTTGCAAAAATCCCATGGAAGACTGCTATATCCTAATCACTTTTACCAATGCATGGGAAATTGTGAAGTTTTGAGACAATTGTTTTGCTATGTATCAATTAATTTTTTTCCCATTTTTAGTATTTTATTCTTGGAGAACTTCACATGTGAGTACCTTGCTTACATCATTCCCCCTTTCCTTTTCTCTTATTAGCTTCTCCTGTGTCCCCCAACTCTTCAAGTTCATGCCTATTTTTATTTTGAGTTTGTTTTTGTTTTTAAGACAAAGTTTACCTGTGTAGCCCTGGCTGTCCTGGAACTTGCCCTGTAGACCAAGCTGACCTCAAACTCAGAAATATTCCTGCATCTCCCTCCAGAGGCTGGGATGAAAGGTGTGTGCCACCACTGCCTGGCTTGGTGTCTTATTCCTTAAATATTATTGTTTTACACACACACACACACACACACACAAATATATATATAACTTTCGAAGTTTATTTAACATTGTGTGTGTGTGTTTAAGACTGACCATTTGTGATTGGATCACTTATTAGGTAGGTTTATGCCGGAAGCAGACAGATTCTCTTCTCTCAGCAGTCACTAATTGCCTATGGCTCTTCATTTAAGAGTAGAGTCTTGTGAAATTTCCCAAGTCTATGTCGGCCTATCAACTGTTGTTATTATTTTTCAGGTCTTGTTTAGATAACCATACTGTTAGAGTTTCATAGGTACAGATTCCCTGTCAATTGCAGAAGACACTATGGCTCAGCAGATGCTCTGGCTCTCTCTCTGGTTCTTGCATTCTTTCTGTCTCCTCTGCCTCAGTGTTCCCTATGCCTTTGGTGGAGGTGTTGTATTGTAGATGTATCAGTTGTGTTCCATGCCCTATGATTACTTGTCTGTATTTTGACCAATTTTGTCTTTCTGAAATAGTGTCTGTCTGCTGCAAAAAGAAGTTTGTTTGATGAGAAATGAGAGCTACATTTATCTGCGCATATAAGGTTAAATATTAAGACTATAGTTAGAGATTATACTGGTTTAAGGAAGTGATAGTAGTAGCGTTATTATCCTTCAAGAAGGTAGAACAGGACCATCTGAGGGCTGGGGGAAGGGAGGGAAGAATTAATTCTTGAGAAAAGAATAACAGGACACAGACATTATGAAGGGGGAAATTGGAATAAAATGGGGAAGGGAGAGTTACTTAGGTGGTGATTTGGAGGGCAATACAGAGGCAGAGGAAGGTAGAAGGAATAATAGCCTTGAGAATATGTTAAATAATCATAGGGAATCACATTATTGCTTATAATTATATATAGAAAGTAAGTATATTAAGTGAAATTATGCCAACTGGGGTGATAATAAGCCCCTCCTGAAGCCACAGACTATCTAACAAAACTTGGGAAACCTCATTTCAAGTTATCCATCAGGGAAGTCCAAGACATCCCCACCTCCAATGCAGACCAAGACATCCCCACCTCCAATGTAGACCAAGATATCCCCACCTCCAATGTGTAGTCTATTGTCATAGCCCTTGGTTGCCTAACAGAAACTGAATGTAAGACTCTTGGTGAAGATATCAACACACTTCAGAGTATTTGGGGGAAGTGAATGAGTACCAACCTGGAAGACTCACTGAGGACTAGTTCTCTTAATACTGGTAGAAGCTATGCAAGTTTCCTGGGGAGAAAAGCCATCAATAGTCCTACTCTGCTGTAATGTATACAAACCAAAATGATGAACGGATTGATTAACTATTCCAAAAGATGCAGTAGTGGCACTTAGATATTAAATGTAATCAGCAGCTGTTTAATGGGACTTAAGACACACTCATTTGAAGGGTGTTAATGCCTAACACCATAAACCTAACCCATGGCTAATGAAACCAAGGTCTCTGGATGAAAATTCAATGAATTAGGAAATATGAAGCTTTTAAAAGAAGAGAAAACATGGAATTTTCACTCCTAGAACTTTCGCCTTATGGAGAAATAAACTACACGCTGCCATGCAGTGAAGTGACACCTCAGGCTTCCACTGCATGCAAACATGACAGAAACAAAGAAAGACAGGTTACATGAAGGTAAACTCACAGAGGAAGCCTTATGAAAGGCACTGGATTCAGAAAATGGTATTTATTCCAAATTAAAATCTAAACCAGATTTTAATCAGACACATGCATCTTCGCATTATCCTAATCTGGAGGGAGGGACTTTGTTTGTGAAGAACTTTCAGCATTTCAATAACTAAAGTCTATCTATTTAAAAACCATCCTTGTGGATGTTTGGAGTTAAATCCCAAAGCAAAGTACAACTGTACTTGGTCTTAGGAATAGGGATGAAGTGGTTGACCATCTGCTCTGCTAGCTAAAGTGATAATAATGTGGTCACTAATAAGACATTTTCTTTATTGGTTCATTGCTATAACAATATCCTCTGGTTTCCAATCACATGAGAAATGCCACCTGAGATTCATTTTCAAGAGGGTAAATAGATTTTAACAATGAGATAAGTAGCTTCTGATTGTACAAATTCACATTTATTATGCTATGTGCTTCTGTTGGAGTCCTTTTAATTCTCAAATAATATGCAATTCTATTTTTACAAAGCACTGTTTTTGTTTTTAATAACTATGATAGGAACTATACATGCTGTCTTGAAGTAAAATAGTTAGGAGGTGGTAGAGCTATGGAGTTTGTAATGAAGTGAAATTACAAATCCATGTTGATTATTACTCTGATTCTTCTAAGACAAATACTTTTTAAGATTTCACACAGAACTCAAGCTTTTTACAGGTAAAATGTATAAGTATTCATACTTTTAGTATGATTTTTGCAAGTGTTTCTTTAAAATACATAAATCCAGTTACATTTCATCAAAGAGAGGACATATATTCTGGTGAATTTTGTTTTAAATTACTATTTTAAGGTGCTTGTTTAGTCTTTCTTATTTATTTGTTTCACTTGCCTTGATATTGTCTTTTCATTTTTCTCACTATGAAGATTTACAGGTTCTCACTATGCAGCCTAGACTGGCTTCAAATCCATGGCTATACTCCAGCCTCAGGCTCTTGATAGTTGGTATTTCAATCAACCTCACCACACATAGCTGCCTTTATTGTTTTTAAACTAAAATTACAAATATATTAAAAATACCATGCACTACTACTATTTTGGTTCTATTCTAGGGATGCAAGGATGTATTAGCATACTCAAACCAATAGATTAAAAGGATACAGAGAGTTAAGAACAGAAATTACATTATCTTCTTAATAGATACTTCTACACACTGGGGAAAGCAGGAATAAAATGGCTATCTTAACAAGATAAATGTTCTACATGACAAGGTGCAGCCAGTGTTGTTTCACATGTATCCCTGAATGGGGTAACTATTCATTATTTACACAGTGCATCAAGAAGGTTGTACTCTATTCCTCAGAACCACCACAAGAAACACAAGACCATTTAATCAACAAATAAACTATTATTATAAGGAATTCCATACAAAAATGGATATTAAGGAGTTACACAGATAACAGGTGGTTCAAAGACATAGTCATTAAAATTAATGCATGGATTATGTGCAAGCTTTCTTTCTCTAATAATCAGGGAAAACCTTTCAATTTAGCACCTGTGCATTGTGTGTGTCCTTCCCAAGCCTTCGCAACTATTTAACAAAGACAAAAAAAAAAAAAAAGAAAGAAAGAAAGAAAGAAAAGAGCATTTGGCTTCTGAGAAGAAATTCAATGACAGCAATTTGATATCAGTGGAATTATTTTAACATTAAATCCTGTATGGGGAAAACTCAGAGTATGTCCTCTAAAATCAGGAATGACAGAGAATATCCACTGTTTCCACTCTCATGAAGCATAGTGCTTAACATCCCATCTACAGGAATAAAGAAAGAGCAGAAAATAAGAGGATAGCACTAGGACAGGAAGAATTCAAAATATCCTCTTTTAGAGATAGCATGATCACATACTTAAAAGACTCAGAAAAGTCCTCCTGATTTTAGAGGAAATGTCATTAGTTTTTTTTATTTAGGAGAAATTAAATTCATTTGATCATTAAATGATCTTGTGTTTCTTGTGAAGGTTCAGAGGATTGGACTACCAGATATTGGGTAGAAGATCAAAAAATGAATAGTAACTATAGAGATAAATATGAAACAATAATTTTCCATTTTTAAAGTTTTGAGGTTTAATTCTATATTTTTCAGTTAATAAAATTTTTTTAACTTTAAGATTGAATATTCACATTTAACATTACCAGAGATAGAATGAAAGTCAGATTCTACTGTAATAGTCAAAGTGAAATTGTCAGCATAAATGCATTTAACACTGTCACCTGTGTGTTTAGCATACTTCAGTTACCATATACAGGATTGATTCTCAAAAGTTTGCATTCCACATGGAGAATAAAAGCACTTTGGAGGAGCTGGTCTTATTATCTTTGAATTGGTCTCTTAGAATTAGTGTCTTTTTCCATATACACGCTTAGTTCACATTTCAAGTTGACGCTTGGGTAGCAACATTGAATGTCCCTCAAGCATCTTTGTGGACCATCAGTGATCACTCTACACAGATCCAGACCTCTCACCCATCCTTGTGCACCAGTAATCACATGTTAAGGGCATTTCAATGAAAGGTTTATTTTTTATTTATTTGTTTTATAGACCATTGTTAAACTGGAAGTGGATACAAAATATTGTACTAGATTTAAAGACTGGCTATGTATGACCTCAACTCTGTTTTTATTTAAGCGTGGTTTCATTTAACTTACCTTCTCAACAAGATCTAACCATGGCCATTTATGCAAGAATTAAATGTATATATTTATGGGAGGATTACAGCTATGTGAAACTTCAGGGACCACACAGCTGTTTAGAGGAGAAACTACCCAGAACAGAGGAGCCCTGGGTTTCAGACTCACTTTGAGGGAGATGCTATAACCTAACTTTTACTATGTAAAAGACAGTAAAAAAATTAGTTTTCAGACTTTTGCATCCATTCTGCCCATAGGCTTATGAAAGTATAGGGGCAATATATCTATACTCAGAGTTCTGGTTCAGAAAACTAAAGGAATATACTAAGAATAATATTTCTAGGAGGTTCCTGAGTAGTGCTGGTATGACAAGTAAATGCTGTTTGTGTGTTTAAAAACAACACTGTAAAATATTTTCACATTTTCCTTTTTGTTCTGACATAAACTTCACAACCTGACAGTGGCTAACTGGAACTGGCTGGTGTTCTAATATAACTAAAGTGTATGTAATAGAAAAAGACACTGGGTTCAAATTGTCTGACCAAAATTAAACATTTATTGTGATGATTCAAATCCAAGCCTTCTCATATCTCAATTCTACAAATAGATTTAAGTGGTTTAATAAGGAGGACTTATAAATGCTATTGGCTATGGCAGTTTTTTTCCAGAATAATAATAGTAGTTTCAGTCTTCACTTATAAATATTGATCAGCAATAGAAACTTTAGAAAGTTGATAAACTTGTCATTGAGTCCATGATTACCATGAATACTGATAAATGTCCTGAAAAGGGAAGCAATAATTGTTATAGTAAAGATTGTTCTTGTGGTGTTCTTTTTGTTAACCAAAACAAGGTTCTTGTCATAATCTCCATTAAATATCCAATAAGAGGACTGAGGTAAATATAGTAGCTGTGTCAGTTATTTTTCTTGCTTCTGTGACCAAATATCTGGAAGAAATAGCTTAAAGGATGCAGCAGTTATTTTGATTTAATTAGATGGGAAATGTTCCTTCCATTATGGTGAAGATAGTGTGGTAGCAATAGCAGTTCGCTGCGGTAGTTAGAGATTATCATGATGAAGAGACAAGAAAGTAATAAGACTATAAATGTCCAGCCCCAGCCAGTCACCAGATAGCCACTTACTCTATCCAGACTCCACCTTAAAAATCTCCTCAAATATGCCACCGTCTAGGAAACAAATATTCAACCACACAAATACTTCATATTTAAACTGTAACTTACTCTTATTATTAAAAATAGCTAGCAATACTGATTTATGAAAACATTTTGCCAAAGAATATCATGAGAAGAAATTTGACTATGGGCCAATTGGGTTTTGAATAGCTTGAAATTTTTTTGGGCGGGGGGGGGAGGAGGAAAGGGTTATCTTACAGCCTGTAGTCCATCATTTAAGGAACTTACAAGAATTCAAGGCAGGAACTTGAAGACAGGAACTGAAGCAGAAAGCACGAAGGAATGCTACCCAATAGCTCACTCCTCATGCTTCCCCAATAGTACCCAGACCTGGCAATGCCCACAGTGGGCTGGGCCCACCCACATCAATCACCAATCCAGAAAATGAGTCACAGGCCAATCTGGTGGAATCATTTTTTTCAGTAGAGGTTCCCTCCTCCCTATTGACCCTAGCTATGTCAAGTTGACATGAAACCAGCCAGCCCTATATTCTATTATCAAATGCATTCATATTATCAAACATGTTCTTTGTCTCTAGAACTACCCTCTGTGATGGCTGCTTCCAATGCTCACTCCACTTCCTCATGTTTCTGGTCGGTGACAGATGGTCTTCATTCTCTTTCAGCCCACTGGTATCTTTACCACACAAGACACTGTGCAGATGGCTCTATTTTGTATTAGAGTCTCCACATTTAATTGTTTAGTTTACATAAAATGAAATTGAGTATATGAGTTGACTAATTGTATGTCAACCTGACACAAGCCATAATCTTCAGAGAGGAGGGAGTCTCAGTTGAAAAAAAAAAAGCCTCCACAAAATCAGTATGAAAGCTTGTAAGGCATTTTCCCAATTAATGATTAATGGGGGAGATCCCAACCCACCGTGGGTGGTACCATCCCCGGGCTGGTGGTCCTGGGTCCTACAAGAGATCAGACTATAGCTTGAACTTTTTATGAAGAGAATTTGTATTCATTTTTAACTATGAATTGAATTTAACTTTGGTTTGGAAAACATAGAAAGCATTTTGACAACATATGTTAGTGTTCAAGGACTTAAGGACATCTAATAAATTCAAGTCCTAAATTGGATGAATACAGGTATTCTCTTCCATAGGTTCTCAAGAGTTTTTTCTTAAATTCCCTTTTAATTAAAATTGCATATGCCATAGGCACAAAATGTCATTTTCAGTTTAAATTAAAAAATGCAGCCAAAAGCCATACCAAATCCTATTATGGAGAGTGGAGTTGGACATAAAGTTCCATCCTTAGCCAGAGAAGTATTGACAATTGGTAGCTGATGGGGCAGAGGTAAGGTTTCTGTAAGAGTGTTGGCCTTGGTTAGTTACTCATGCTCCAGGAGAAAGCCACATAGGCAATAATATATGAGCATCAACTCTTGAGACTTCCAATTAAAACTTCAAACAACAGTCCATTTTATAGAACTATTAAAAAATTACTAAGAAATAGCTAAACTTCCAGCTGTCAGAATTATATCTAAAGATATGCCATCAAAGGAAAACTAGACAAATGGATTCTTGAAACAGTTTCTTAATGTTTTGTTTGTTTTTTGTTTCTTAAAGATTAGGGTATGGTCCATCACTTTGCACATGCTGGACAAGTGCTGTATAGCTAGACCCAAGCTCCAATTCTAGATGCCTGGGCTTCTGATAACTTTAAACCAACAGACTAAAAAGGAATAGCAGTGTGGGTGGTGTGATTGATTCAGATCACCAATGTGAAGTTGAAATTGTATTGCTTCTCCACAAAAATGGTATGATACATTTTGTCTGTAGTGCAGGAGATCCTTTAGGAGCCTCCTGGTATGATCATAACTTGTATTTAATGTCAATGGAAAACTATAATAACCTAGTCTAGATGGGAGGACAAAGGACACAGAACATTCAGGAATTGATGTATGGGTTACTCTTCAAAGGAAAGAGCTGATGAGTTGTTTGCTCAGGATGGAGGAAACAAAGAATGGTAGTAAAAGAAAGTTGTTATAAATACCAGCGAAGGGCCCTCAAGCACTTGCAGAAATGAAGATGATAATTGACATATGCAGTTCTGTCATGTTTGATTAAAAATGTGTTTGTATAGATAATTTTGCTTTCTGTCCTGAATATAACATTAATTAAGGGTATATCACTAGTTATTATATTCAAGTTTTGAAGTAATAAGAGAACTTCAACAGACAATGCCACCTGATCTAAAATTTATAATGCATTGGTTGTATTGCGATAGTTTTATCAAGTTAGGCATAATTATGACCTGGTTATTATTTTCATGTGGAGATTAAACATTTCAGAAAGAGGTATAATTGTGTGTCAACCTGACAAGGAGTAGACTTGAAATTCTTGTTTGTCAACTTGACTACATCAAGAATTAACTAAAACACAAGTGGCTGGGTACACATGGGAGAGACTTTTTTTTTTCTTCATAAAATCAGTTGAAGTTGAAAGACCCAATTTCTTTTCTTTTCTTTTCCTTTCTTTCTTTCTTTCTTTCTTTCTTTCTTTCTTTCTTTCTTTTGTGAATTCCTTTTTAAATGTTTATTTATTACTTCAACTTACATCTCCATCACAGTGTGCTCTTTCCACACCTTCCCCCCTCTCCCTTGCCCTTCCCTTCCTCCCTCCTATTCTACTCCTCCAGAGTAGAGTGTCCCTTCATTAACAGTCCCCCGTCCCAGTTCAGCAGTCATATGAGCACTAAGAGCTTTCTCATATACTTGGGGCCTACATAGCGGCACCACTAGGCCAAAGTGTCTCATTAACAGGTAACAAAGTCTTTGTTCCTGTTCCTTTTGGTGTGTTGGTTGTAGTAGAGTTATCCTGTACTATATGGCTAAAATCCAATTATAAGTGAATAGATGCTATGTGCATCTTTTTGAGTCTGGGTTAGCTCACTCAGGATGAGCTTTTCTAGTTTCATCCATTAGGCTGACAATTGCATGATTTCATTGTTTCTGATAGCTGAGTAGTATTCCATTGTGTACATGTATCACAATTTCTTTTTATCCATTCATTGGTTGAAACCAAGAATTCACAAAAGAGGAATCTCTATTGGCCGAGAGACAACTTGAATAAAGGCTCAACATCCTTAATCATCAGAGAAATGCAGCTCAAGATGACTCTGAGATTCCACCTCACACCTGTCAGAATGGCTAAGATCAAAAACTCAAATGACAGCACAATCTGGCAAGGTTGTAAAGAAAGGGGAACACTCCTCCACTGCTGGTGGAATTGCAAACTTGTACAACCACTATGGAAATCAGTCTAGTGATATCTTAGAAAACTTGGAATAGCTCTACCTCAAGACCTAGCCATACCACTTCTGGGTATACATGCAAATGATTCCACATCAAACCACAAGGGCATTTCCTCATCTATGTTCATAGCAGCCTTATTTGTAATAGCTAGAAACTGGGAAGAACCAATTTCAATCCAGAGTTTTTGATGTGGAAAGATCCACATTTAATCTGTGCTATACTTTCTGGTGGCAGCCTACATAAAAGGCATGGGAAAAGGTAACTTTATCTCTGCCTGATTGTTTTCATTCTCTCTGGAAAGTCAATTTCTTTGGTGCCATCAAAGCCTACATCTATGGGATTCTGGCATATACTAAAGAATATCTGAGACATCTAGCCTCATAGACTCAGCAACCATTGGATTAATGGACTTTCTATTGCTAGATAGTCAGTTTTGACTATCTTGATAACAGCCTATATGATAATCTAATAAATCTAATAATCCATAATATACATTGTTGCGTCCCCCTCGACCAGCAAGGATGACGCAACTCGCAAAAGCTCTTCTCCAGCAGTTTATTCAGGTCCCTTGAAAACAGTCTTCCGAATGCCCGGGCAGATCCAACCGACAGGCTAAATACTATTTGAACAGCCAATCAAGTAAAGCCACGTGGTGCTATCTTAGAGGCCCACGTATGCGGAAGCAAGCCAGATCAGCGGTCTTAGCCAAATATGGACTTGTTTATCACTGAGAGCGCTCACCGTCGGGCTGGTGGAAAGCGGAAACCGGCGCCATCTTTAGGGTGCGGCATGTCGCAGCTCTCTACAGTTCCCCCTTTTTTATTTTTTCTAAAGTTGGTAGAAGTCCCTGGAAAGGCTTCGTAATCCCCCTATCTGGGGATCTCACGGTGGGCCTGAGCCTGTAGGAGGGCAGTGCTCAAACTCTTACCCGTCTCTGGGTCAGCCTCCCCACTCGAGACTGCCCTGTCTTAGGTGGCCGAGACTTACCCGTCTACTCCGTCATTGACTTGCCAGACCCTAATATCTGTGGAACGAATACCTCAGTGGGCAGGGACTATGCTCAGTGAAGATTTAAGACTTCACGGCAGCGAGCCATGCCTGAGGGGACTGGCCCGCCTCAATGGCGACAAGGGCTTGTATAATCATGGCTGCATTACGCTTTTGTGTGGCTCTCATTTTGTAGATGCACCATAGGCAAACCAGACAGGCTAGTATCATCAGTATCGCCAAAAAGCCTACGCCCGCCCACTCCTTAAGATGATCCATAGCCGTCTGTATCCAGGAAGTCAAACCAGTGGCCAGGCTCAGATCTACCCGAGTGGAATTGATGTGGACGATTGTCGCTCTCAGCTCTCTCATCAAATTTTCAAATTCAGCCAACCAATCCTGTAAGAGGAACTTTGACAATTGTCTAGACAAATTAGCAGCCTTTGTAAAATTTTGATACTGCACGGAAGTAACACACAAACCTTGCATTTTCCACTCACACCCCAATTGTGCTAGTTGCCAAAGAGAATCAATCTGTTCTTGTATTAAATCTATGCGTTGATTAACTATCATAAGGCCTCCTTTGAGATGAGAATTCATAGAGGTCTGAGTATCCAATGCCTGTGCTACAGTGGCTGAGATGTTATTCAGGGCATTGGCAGTCTGTATAGAACTAGACAAGGCAATAGCTGAGGCAGTAGCTCCCACAGCAGCAATAGTGATGGCAGTAACAATAGCTGCAGTGATGCCAAAATCTCTTTTAAACCTGAATAGCATCATGGTATTAGGGGCCTCTACAGGAACTGGTACATATCGAGGCATTCTAGTCACCACAGCCACAGGAAAGGCTGTGGCATTCCAGCATAGGGCATAAAAACATATGCCCGGAGCGCATACTAACTTTTCTTCACCTAAGGATGCACTCCCATTACTTACAATCCACAGAAAAGGAGGCCAGAGACATACTGGTGAAGCTGAAAAGGTCTTATTGCGGTAAGAATGAAGCAAAGATTTCCAAGTACCAGAGCCACTACCACTAGAAAAATCCAATTTGGTAGCGGATCCTAGAGAAAAATTACCTCTTTGAAAAATTCCTCCCCCAAGCATAATGACAGTTCCCAAGTCCATGCAACTTCCATTTACCCCACACAAAAGCCACAAATCAAAAGGATTGGTGGCAGTCTGCTGAGGATCCCTAGTAGATATATCAAGCATTCCTGTACAAGACTTATTCACTATATTACTAATCATGGGGCTAAAGGAAAAATAATCTTGTTGAACCCAAACTGCTCTGCGCTCCTGACATCCAGTCCAGGGAAAAGGTCCTTCCTCTCCTGTGGATCCTCTACAAAAAGGTGCCCAGCGTGGCTGTCTGGGGGGGTCCCGGTCAGAGACTCGTGTGGGCCACCATCCTTCAAGGCGAGAACCATTGCCTGAAAACAAACCACCACTCCTACCCCCAAACCTCAGTTGTGGTAAAAAATCTGCTGACTGCTGAGACAATTTAATGCATTCTGTATCATCTGACCTATTGAAGCTCATTAAAAAGCACAGACTACCCTTCAAGCTGACATTTCTATTACCCTCTATAGGGCTTTTCTGATCATCAAAGGGAAGGTAGGGTAAGCTTAGGCTTCTATTACTGCTAAATAAGCGTGGAAACACAGTTGCATCATGTCTGACCGGCATCGGCTTTGGGAATATCGACAGGATCCCCCATCTCGGCTTGGTCATTCCTGACATACTCACTGCTACTATCACCAGGATCCTTAGGAAGGTCTTCATGACGAATCTTCCTCACAAGGCATTCAGGCACCCACACTGGATCTTGTTGATCCTGAGGAAAAACACAAACAGACCCTCTCGCCCATGTTAGCACGGGATCAGGCCCCTGCCAAGAGCCTGTCAAAATATCCTTCCACTTCACCATGCTTTTAGGTGGACCATGGGAATCCTGATGTCTGTCCGCTGCTGAGCGGCCTTGAGCATCCAAATTGAAAAAGTTTAAAGGAAATAAGGCTAAAGACATTCTCTCCTTGGGGGTACGGCCTTGGCCTATTCCCCCCTTTTGTTTTTGCAAGCATTCTTTCAAGGTGCGATGACCACGCTCCACAATTCCTTGTCCTTGAGGATTGTATGGTAATCCGTGATTAAGCTGTACCTCCATCTGGTTACAGAAGGAGACAAAGGACTGTGCCGTATAGGCTGGTCCATTGTCCATTTTCAGCTGCTGTGGTTTTCCCCATGCAGCCCAGGCTTCTAAGCAATGCCCTATGACATTGGGAGCCTTTTCTCCACTCATAGGTGTAGCATGTATGATACCTGAACAGGTATCCACAGATACATGAATATATTTAAAGGTTCCAAACTCTGAAATGTGGGTAACATCCATTTGCCAGATTTTTAGTGGCATCAACCCTCTAGGGTTCACTCCCACACTGGGAGGATGATGATGAATCACACACTGAGGACAGTCCAAAACTACTTGTCTAGCATCTGCTCTAGACAAATGGAATTTCTGCTGTAGAGTTTTTGCATTTACATGAAATAATTGGTGAAACTGTCTGGCTTGGTCCAGGAATGAGCTCCAAAAAATGCATGTCATCCTAGTCCATTGATCAACTTTATCATTACCCTCACTTAATGGTCCAGGTAATCCTGTATGTGCTCTGATATGTTGAATATAAAAACACCTTTTTCTCTGCCAGATTAAAACTTGTAACTCTTGTAATAAGGCACATACAGTACTACTATTCTTAATAGAACCTGCTAATTCTAATACTTTCACTGCATTGACCACATAGACTGAATCTGAGATCAAATTGAATGCAAATTGACATCTTTTAAACACCTCAATTACTATTTTCAACTCTACTATTTGGGGGTAGCCCGGTTGAAATTGACATAACACGGGCTCTTGTCTTTCTATCAAATAGGCTCCACAACCTGTCTTTGAGCCATCAGTAAACACATTTGGTGACCCTTGAAGTGGTACCGCTGAAGTAACCTTAGGGAGTATCACTGGGTGCTCCTTAAAAAATAATAGCAATGGATGCTTAGGATAATGGTTATCAATCACTCCTTCAAAACTACATTGCAATATTGCCCAGTCATCTACAGTGCCACACAAAATCTTAATTTGATGACTGGAATAGGGCACTATTATACTGGCAGAAGCAACTCCAAAAGACTGCAAACATTGTTGGATACCATTTAAGGCTAAAGCAGCAACTGCAGTGGGATAATGTTCTATGGATTTTTTTGGAGAAATCTTTGAATAGGTCCATATAATGGTCCGCCCTGCCATAACAATCCTGTAGGTTGACCATAGGTGGCAAATATGCACAATGCAATGGGCTGTCCTTCCTGCCATCTCTTTAGGAAGGCACTCTGTAACCTTTCTTCCACTTTACATAAAGCTTTTCTTGCTTCTTCTGTAAATTGCCTAGGAGAATTAAGTGCTGAATCACCTTTCAAAATATCATATAGGGGTCTTATTTCATAATTTGGTAGCTTCAAATAGCCTCTTACCCAATTGATATCTCCTAACAACCTTTGAAAATCATTTAGAGTCTTTAAATTATCTTTTCTTATCTCAAACTTTTGAGGTATTATCTTTTCAGGTCCAACCTTCGCTCCTAAATAATCAACCACATTTTCCTTTTGAACCTTATCAGGAGCAATAAACAACCTTTTCTTTTTTAATAATTGAACTAATTCTTCATAGGCCCGATCTAGCATTTGTTCATTCTTAGCTGCCAGTAAGGTATCATCCATATAATGAACACATCTCAAATCTGGAAAATACTTTCTCAAGGGAGCAATGGCTTCCCCCACATACAGTTGGCACATAGTGGGGCTGTTTGCCATGCCCTGAGGTAATACTACCCATTCAAATCGCTGATCAGGTTCCTCATGGTTACAGGATGGAACAGTAAATGCAAATCTCTCACTATCTTTGGCACACAAAGGGATGGAGAAAAAACAATCTCTTATATCTATAATTATAATGGGCCATGAGGCTGGCAAAGATGATAAAAGCGGCAAGCCGCGTTGCACTGGGCCCATGATCTGCATTTGTTGATTTATGGCACGCAGGTCATGCAACAATCTCCATTTTCCAGATTTCTTTTTAATGACAAAGATAGGTGTATTCCAGGGAGATACAGATGGTTTTATATGCTTTAAAGACATCTGTTCATCCACCAACTCTTTGGCTGCATTCAATTTTACAGAGGAAAGTGGCCACTGAGGAACCCATACTGATTCCTCCATCTTCCAAGTTATGGGAATGCCCTCCTTAGTGGCCCCTAGGAAAAACCCAGGCCCTACCTCTTTTGTCTTTGCTGCATAGATATGGGACTTTTCCACCCCTGCAAATATTTTCCTATTCCAAAGCCTGGAGCATATCCCATATCTTGCATCATACGTTGGGCTGAATCAGAATAGTCATTACTCAATTTAAATCCCATATCCTTTAAAAGGTCTCTTCCCCAAAGGGAGATAGGGAGCTCAAGTACATATGGCTGCATTTCTCCTGAGTGGTTTTCTTGGTCCTGCCACTTTAATAATCTTGCACTCATATCTGGAGTCTTAGCATAACCCAGGCCTTGAAGTGTTTGAGAAGAGGCTTGTACGGGCCAACCTGAAGGCCAGTCTTTCTTTGCTATGATACTTCTATCAGCCCCACTATCCAAAAGTCCCAGGATCTTTTTACCATCAACTTTTAACTCCAAGACGGGGCGTTGGTCCAAATCCAAAGAGAGAAAAGTCAGATCCGTGCCCGTGGACCCAAAACCATCTTTTCCTCTCTCTCGATCCCTTGCCGCATAGCGATCATGTAAGCTCTGCAACATGATCAACTGAGCAATTCTATCTCCAGGAGAGAGAGCTGTTATACCATGGGGGGAGGCTACCATGATCTTAACCACTCCTGTATAATCTGGATCTATAACTCCAGGATGGACAATAAGTCCTCTCAAGGCTGATGATGACCTCCCTAACAGCAAACCAACTGTACCAGGTTCAAGGGGTCCTTTAAAATCTGTTTCAATTAACTGGACCCCCATTTGGGGTGTTAATACGAGTCTGGTGGTGGAGCAGAGGTCCAAACCTGCTGAGTCTGCAGTGGCTCTCCGTGGTCTCTCGGATGGTGGAGGGTTGGTCATCTCTCTTGATTCTGTTCTTTGTCCTGATTCTCTACTGCCCCATATATTTGTGGGCCCTGAGGTCGTGGGCCCTGCTGTCCGTTTCTTGGACGAGCGCCACCATAACCTTGAGTTAAAGGCTGGCCATGAATGTCTATCACTGAACGGCATTCATTACCCCAATGGTTCCCTTTTTTACATTTTGGGCATAAACCCGGCCGCCTGGGGCGTTGTACATTTCCTGTACTTTCTGTACTCCTTCCCCTGGGGCACTGTCTTTTAAAGTGTCCCATCTTGCCGCACTTAAAACAAACTCCTGAACTTCCTCCACCTTTTCTGGCCAACTGTATTACTGCGGCAGCAAGGCCAGCTAACGGCCCTCCAAGTTCTCTACACACTTTCATCCAGGCTTCTAGCCCTTTGTTCTTGTAAAGGGTGATAGCGGCTCTACACTCTTTAGTACATTGCTCATAAACTAACTGTTTTATTAGGGGCAAGGCAGCATCCGGGTCACCAAAAATCTTCCCTGCTGCTTCCACCAATCGTGCCACAAAGTCTGAAAAGGGTTCCATGGGGCCCTGTAGAATCTTAGTTAAGTTCCCACTCACCTCCCCTTTATTAGGAAGAGATCTCCAAGCCTTGATAGCTATCTGGTTTATTTGTTCATAAACCTGATTGGGATATCCTATCTGCTGGTTGGCAAATCTCCCCTGCCCAAGCAGCATATCTCTATCCCAGGCTGGATTTCCATCTCTCTGATTAATGGCTGCTTGCTCAGTGGCATACTCAATCAAGAAAGCTTTCCAGTCTAAGCATTGCCCTGGACTTAAGCAGGTGCGGGCCAGGCCACTCCAATCACTCGGGGTCATACAATGTCTGCTTAATGCTTCCACTTGAGCCATTGTAAAAGAAGCGGTAATACCATAGGTACGAACCGACTCTGTAAGGGACTTAACTACCTTAAAATCAAGCGGTTCCTCGTACCTGTTCCCTTGTGGGTCTTGGTATACCGGATAGGCAAACTGTAATTCTGTTCTTACTTGTGTCCACATCCCTGGGCAGAAAGATCTCCCTACTTTCAGGGACTGAACAGGCTGATCTATCTGAATGGCTTCTGGATATGGAGGGGGAGTTGAAGGCGCCGCGGCAACGGCTTTACTTACACCGACCGCCGCCAACGTGGCTGAAGGCGCCGTGGCAACGGTTTCACTTACACCAACTGCCGCCAACGTGTCTTTCTCTTTTACCCTTTTCTTTTCCCTTTTTCTAATAGCAGTCCTCTCCAACTGTTCTATTAGAGCATGTAGCTCCCCTTCAGAATCTATGCCCTCTGAGTCTTCAAAATCTCTAAAATCTCTAAAATCTCTGAGATCGGGATAGAGAGGAACCTTCTTTTTGCTTCCCTTTTCACTGTCTGCCTGCTCAAATCTTTTGCCTTTGTTACTTTCCTTTTCACTGTCTACCTGCTCAGATCTTTCCCCTTGCAGCAGTTCCAAGGCTGATTCTCCCTCCTTGATTTTGTTACAGCATCTCTGATCTTCTAAACAACTTCTCACCATCTTCCAAATCGGTCTTACTCCATGCTTTAGAGTACCTTGCTCCCAAGCAAAATCCAAGTCCCTGCCTAATTTGTCCCAGCAGGATACCGTAAGATTCCCGGACACCGCAAACCACGGAGCCACGGAATTGCATTCATTCAAAAATCTCTCTAGTGTAGACTTCTTAATTTTCAAATTCCTAGCTAAAAGTAGCTCCTGAAGAGACAGAAAAATTGGATGTGACTCAGACAATCCCATGATTAAAAATTTACTTTCGGTTCGTAGTTTCCCCGCGAAACTTTACCTTTTGTTCGCTATCTCTGCGAAACTTTACCCTTTGTTCGCTATTTCCGTGAAATTTTATTGTCCCAATTTATCCCAGGAACTTACCAGTGCACTGCCCCTGACATCAGGATTTCTGAGTCTTTTTTGGGTCCCCGTACGGGCCACCACTTGTCGTGTCCCCCTCGACCAGCAAGGATGACGCAACTCGCAAAAGCTCTTCTCCAGCAGTTTATTCAGGTCCCTTGAAAACAGTCTTCCGAATGCCCGGGCAGACCCAACCCATAGGCTAAATACTATATGAACAGCCAATCAAGTAAAGCCACGTGGTGCTATCTTAGAGGCCCATGTATGCGGAAGCAAACCAGATCAGCGGTCTTAGCCAAATATGGACTTGTTTACCACTGAGAGCGCTCACTGTCGGGCTGGTGGAAGGCGGAAACCGGCGCCATCTTTACGGCGCGGCACGTCGCAGCTCTCTACAATACATTCTGTTCTCGTGGTGTCTAGAAGGATCATTTTCACCCTGTTATAGGGTAACTCCTTTGTATATTTTTATGTATATATGATAGAAATTTTCTACAGTAGCAGCTTTTCAAATGAGATTTAAAAACTCTTCAGAGTTAGTTAATCTTCGGCAAATTTCCTTCTGTATAATGTCCTCCCATACTTCACTCCACTGAACACTTCTTATTCCATTACTCTCCTTGACCACACTATATCACTGAATTCTATATCCTCTCTCTTGAAAGCTTCATTATAGTCCCTTACTAATTTGCTGTCATCTATGGTTATTCCAATTGCAAGACACTCATCTGAAGATTCAAAGCTAGCATCAAGATATGATAGAAAACATGAAATGTGTGTCTTTCTTGGATTACTTCACAAAGAATTATTTTTTCCGGTTACATCCAGTCATTGATGACTTTCATTTTTATTAACAGCTGATCAATATTCCATAATGGAAATGTAGTGCATTTTCATCATCTGTTCTTATGTTGATGGACATCTAGACTACTTTCACTTTTTGGCTTTTGTGAATAGAGCAGTCATCACATAGATGAGCAGGTATATCTGCATTAGGATATTAAGTCTTGTTGGGAATATGCTCATGAGTGGTATAGCTGGATCATATGATACATCTATTCACAAATATTCAAACTGATTTCCATAGTGGTGCATGAGTTTTCACTTTCATCAGCAGTGAATAAATGTACCTTTTCCCCCAATACCTACTTAAGAATTTGTCATTAATTTGTGTGTGTGTGTGTGTGTGTGTGTGTGTGTGTGTGTGTGTGTGTTTGTGTGTTAGCCATTCATATTGGTACTGGGGCAAGATGAAATCTCAAAGTAGTGTTAACTTGCATTTTCCTGGTAGTTAAGATTAAACATGAAAAACAAAAATATTTCTCAGCCATTTGTATTTCGTTGCTTGAGTAATGTTTAATTCCATTTCTCATTTTTAATTGAGTTGTTTGTTTTCTTTTCCTTTTTGCTATTTATTTATTACTTTAATTTACATCTCCATCACAGTTCCCTCCCTCCACCACTCCTAGGCCCACCCTCCCACCCTCTCTCCCTCTCCCGCCTATCCTACTCTTCTGGTGTGGGGTGCCCTACATATCAGCCCCCTTCAGCTCAGCAGCCATATGAGGGCTAAGAGCTTCCTCTAGCACTGGGGACCTACATGGCAGCTCCACTAGGGCAAAGTGTCCCACTAACAGGTAACAAAGTCTATGTTCCTGTTCCTTTCAGTCTGCTGGTTGTAGGATAGTTATCCTGTACTATATGGCTAAAATCCAAATATAAGTGAATAGATGCCATATGCATCTTTGTGGATCTGGGTTAGCTCACTTAGGATGAGCTATTCTAGTTCCATCCATTTGCAGTAAACTGCATTGTTTTCCTTGCTTCTGATGGCTGAGTAGTATTCCATTGTGCAAATATACCACAGCTATTTTTTTTTTAATCTATTTGTCAGTTGAGGGACATCTGGGTTGTTCCAGTTTCTAGGTATCGCAAATAATGCTGCTATGAACATAGTTGAGGTGTTTTTGTGGATTGGTGAGGAATCATTTGGATGTAATACCCACGAGTCATATGGCTGGATCTTGGAGGCAGAGCTATTCCAAGTTTTCTAAGATATCACCAGACTGATTTCCATAGTGGTTGTACAAGTTTGCACTCCCATTAGCAATGGAGGAGTGTTTCCCTTTCTCCATAACCTTGCCAATGTGTGCTGTCATTTGAGTTTTTGATCTTAGTCATTCTGACAGGTGTGAGATGGAATCTCAGAGTAGTCATGAGTTGTATTGCTCTGTTGATTAGGGATGCTGAGCATTCAAGTTTCTCTCATTTCTTCAAGTTTCTCTTGGTCATTAGGGATTCCTCTTTTGTGAATTCTTGGTTTAGTTCTCTACCCCATTTTTTTTTTTTTTTACTGGATTATATGGTTTCTTGGTGTTTAATTTCTTGAGTTCTTTATAAATTTTGGATATTAGCCTTCTTTTTTGTCTTAATGCCTGTACTACCAATGTCCTACTCATAAAATTTTTCATGTACTATGGCCTTCCTTATAGGGAATTCTGCAGAGTTGCCAGGCAGCATAAGTACATTCTTGTTTAGGTTTCTTATATATTCTTATAAAGCTCATTAAATTTATGTAACAATTACAGGTTAATTTTCTCTTAATTACCTCTTAAATCTGCCATATATAAACACTATAGTCAGATTAATTTTTAACATCTTAACAGTTCATAATGGACACTACATTTCAACATGTTTTTGAAACATTCAAATTAAAGTGAAGATGGTCTCTCAAATCCATGCCAAAAATTGTAAGTAGTCATATCAGTACCTTAAACCTTTGTTAAGGTGAAAACTAGTCTATATATGGGAAACTATTGTTCAATTTGGCATAGAGTGTCTAATAAAAAATAAGAAATGTGTCTAGCACAGGGATCAGAGCACCCTGAGATTAAACTTACCTGAATGCTTCCTTTCTGAGAACTAACTTTCATGGTAACAAAAGATTCCATTTAAGCTTTCAAAGAAGAAAAGAAACCAACAGTCTCACCCAGATACAATTTTTTCTTTTTCTTTTTTAAACTTGTGATCTTTTCTCCTTTATTTACCAAATGCTAGGATTACACACTTCTGCACCTTCACACCCCTGTTCTCCTGTTCACTTAGCTGTCAGTAAGTTACATATGTATGATGAATATTATCAGGGTTCCTATGGACCTCCCTACCTACAATGTGATGCCTGACACAGCAGCACTCCAGGGCTTATCAAAAGCACAAAGCTTCAGGACCCATTCTACACTTTCCAGATAGGAATCCTTATTTTAATAATTAGTGCACATGAATAGTAAAAGTCAAGGAATATTGTTACAGAGAGATCTGTTGCATCATATTCCTGGTTAATAAAGCAGATTACCCTCTACAATTTGGATGGGGTCTCATGCAGCCAATTGAAGGTCTTTTTTAAAGTAACTCTCTTTTTTTAAAAAATATTTATTTATTACTTCAGGTTACATCTCCATCGCAGTGTCCTCTTTCCACCCCTCCCAGTCCCTCCCTCCCACTCTCTACCCCCTATCCCTTCCATCACACTCCTCTGGAGTGGAGTGTACCTACATAATAGTCCCCTACCCCAGTTCAGATACAATTTTTATGTACCACAATAATGACAAGAATAACATTGTAACCCTAAGCATGTAGTGTTGGCACACATACCTTGGTGGTTACCAATAGTTCTTTAATTGGTCTTAAGATCTGATCAACAAATGGGAAATTATGCCTGGTACTGGAAGCCTAGCAAATTACCCAGGGCTAGTTGAAGTCATGGATCTTGGAGGAAAACCTGCAACCACTACTTTACTAAATCAGTGTAATTCCTAAACACATTCTAAATATTTGTCCCTGTACCCATAGATAAGTATAGCACTCACCCATCATTAAGAAACTTCTCATTTCCACTGACAGAGATCATTACTGAAAGCTACAACCAAACAAAATATAGAGTTGTGGAACTTGATCCCAATGTATATATCTGTAAAACAACTCCTCTACTCAAGGCTCAGGGAACATCATGGAAAGGTAATAAGAGCCAGAGAATCAGGGAATTTAATGAAAGATTGTGTCTCTTAGTAATGTCAGAAGCTACCCCCATAAAGTCTCATCAACATGACTACCTAAAATATGAGCTGAACAAGGACAACAATAGATTTGCCAAAGTAGGAGAAATCTCACAAGGCCTCAACACTATATAATATAGGTACAGAACTTGTTGAAGTGGTCCACCAGTGGATGGCCTAATTTGAGGCCCACACCACAAGAGGGAGCCCATGCCTGGTACTGCCTGGATGATCTAGAAGCAAAGGATGGGTAGCCCAGAGACCTAAGATAGAAAAAAAAATCAAAAAATGATTCCTAATGATATTTTGCCATACTCATAGATTGGTCCCTAGCCCAATCATCATCAGAGAGGATTTCCTCTGGGAAGCTCTGATGATCAGTTTCTACTGCTGGGAGCAGATACAGAGATCTACAGCCAAACATTAGACAGAGAGTCTGCCCAAGTAAGAGATCTCTGCTGGGTCCCTCCCCTTGAAATTCAGGACACACTGCAGAAGAGGGAGAGGAAGAATTGTAGGAGTCATGTAGGTTGAGGACAATGGGAGAGTATGGCCCACAGAATTAATTAAGGTAGGCTCACAGGGGCCCACAGAGACTGAAGTGGCAGTAACAGAGCCTGCATGGCTCTGCCAAAGGTCCTCTGTTTTGTTAAGGTCCTATGCTATGATATGGTTGTAAGCTTATCATTTTTGTGGGATTCCTAAAACTCCAAGTGGGAATGGGGGTGTCTCTGACTCTTTTTCCTTTTCTTGCGACCCTTTCCCTCCCACTAGGTTGCCTATCCACATCTTGATATGCAGATTTTTGCCTTGTCTTATTGTATCTTTTTAAGGCATGTTTGGTTGATATCCTTGGGGAGGCCTGCTGTTTTCTAAAAGGAAACAGAAGAGGAGTGGATCTTGAGGAGAAGTAAAATGGGGAAGGTACTGGGAGGAGTGGAGGGAGGGGACATATATTAGCAAATGTAGTGGGATGTATTATATGAGAAGAATATAAATAAAGAAAAAACAAAAAAATAAAAATATAAAAGAACTACAGGCAACTATGAAATACTGAGTGGGAGAAACAGTCTTCACCAGGGAAGAGCACACCAATTGGTGATCCAATACTAAATGGCAAATGGTAAACCCTAAAAACACACATATGAGTAACAAGCTGAATAGGTTATATTTAGGTATATATATATATATATATATATGTGTGTGTGTGTGTGTGAGTGTGTGTGTGTGTGTGTGTGTGTGTGTGTGTAACAACAATTAATGAAAAAAGGGTCCATGAATTTAAAATTGAGCAAGAGGGTATATGACAAGGTTTGAAGATAGGAAAGGGAAGGGAAAAAATTATGTTTGTAATTATAATCTCAAAAGATGAAAGAAAAAGAAAAGTAATTATACCGATTAAACTGTTATTAAAGTAGTGAAGTAAAAAAGGGGGAAAAGGGTCTGTGCCAATCTTGCAGGAGATAAAGGAAAGTCTATTTCAGAGTGTGATGGGATATGAGTTAATGGTCTTGTAAGCCATGGAAAAAGTTGAGCTTTATGTATAATAAGGGAAGTCACTGTAAGTTTTGAGCAGACCCTGCTACTCTAATTCAGGCATCAGTAACTTTTCTCCTTTCCAAACATCTTTCTGAGTTGAAAAATAATATATTTTATTTTCAGGAACTTGGGTTTTGGCTTTCTTAAATGCACTGTTGTTCTCTTGTGCTCTTACTCAAAAGTGTAGCTCCATTGAAATGGAGATAATTATCCATTATATGTCATTTGCTGGGTACCATAACTGATGCCAACCCATTAGCTATATAAGTGGCTTTGCTCTTTGTAAATGGGTCTTAATATTGTCATGGTGTAGTGAGGAAGCCTCCACATACCTTCCTTCCATCAGCTTCTTAGTTAATGGACAGGATGATTTCATGCACTTCCACAACAATTACCTAATGCTTGGGCTGCAAGATCGCCATGCTTAATTCTACTTAATATACAGCCTGTCTGATGCTAGTCTCCAGATATACCCCTGATCCAGAGGAATGACCTGTTCCATTAAGAGTCATACAAAGTTAGGACCTCATTTGTGCCCTCCTAATCCTTCCCCTGACACTGTCTGTTATCAAAGGTGAACAAGTAGAACAGAGAGGCTAACACATTTATGATTCATCCAACCAACCATATCGTGAACATCCTTTCACTATAGTATTGTTTCTGTGGAACTCCCCTTATTATCCCTGAAAGTAATTGGTCTCATTAGTTGAAGTGGAACATGACTATACAGTTACCATGTGCCTTTTACAGGATACCTGGAGAAAGCAAGAACAATTATAATTATGAAATACATATCTAGTATAATAAGGCTTCCAGTTTTATTACTACTGGTAATTTAAAGCTTGATTTCTTGAAAATAATCAGTTCATTGCTGATTTTTCTAGTGTCCGTGCATTATCCTGCCAGTCCGTCATTGGTATGTCTGTAGAGAGACTCCATCTTCTAACAGTGAACAGTTGATCCATATGGGCATAATAAAATTTTATTATTTGTAATATATCATGAACAAGCTGTTGAAGCTGAAAGGTAGCAACTCAAAATTTATTCAATTATAGGGTAAGAAAAACAGTGTAAGAAATAAAAGGCAAGATAATTTGTGAGAAACACAACTAAAAAAATAGTGAATGCTGGGTAGATTTCCCAATGGATAAGAACACTTACTTGCAGAGAACATGAATTTAGTTCCCATCTCTCAAGTTGAGTGGCTTACAAGGTCCTGTAACCACAGCTCTAGGAGATCCCATGTTTCTGGCCTCCTTAGGCTCCTACACTCAAGTACAAACACATACACACACACAAACATGCATGTACGCACACACACACACACACACACACACACACACACTGGATAAAACTTGAAATGAGGCAAACACTATGTGGCAAATGGAAACCTCTGCATTATATATGCTATACTACATATAATTTTACATGCATATATAAATATCTAATTTTCATTTCACTGTAAAATGTAATAAGAAAACCAATAATATAAAAAGACATCCATAATTGATTTATTACATCAATGGTAACTATCAATTATTATTGCAGTTCAGAGGAATTCTTTCCAGTTTTTGTCTACTTTAGTATGTGCATATGTATACACAAGTATGTTTCCATACTCACCTGTCTATGTGGGTGTACACAAAAGCTCAGCATATTATTTATAATATATATTACTCATGTCCCTTTATAAACTATGTCTTATAAATGACATAATTTAAGCTACCTTCTCTCTGCTTTTATATAAGTAAAAAGTTTATAAATACTTGCAATGAGGAAAATTCCTGATTACTGTACTTTTTCTTGTTAGACTCAGAAAACTCAAAATTGTTCCTGATATGACTGATATGAAAATACCATAAGCATAGTAATATTCATATGCATAGTCCAGTAATAGTGTGGCTGGGTCTGTTTATTTATTGCAAATACTGTTATCATGCAAATGGCTCTTTCTGCATATCTAGATGTTGAGTCTATCTTTGTGAATCACTAAGTGGGTGAACATTTGTGGGAGATCTGAGTAATGCATTTCTGAATCATAAAATTGTTTGTGATGTGGAGTGCATTTCATAATACAAGTATTTTCTACGGCAATGGTGAATTAACATTAGCATACCCATAGCTTCTCTTTAGAGGATCATGATTCATGGTTCACATGTTCTTAATTTTATTGTATTTTCCAATAGCACTAATAATATTGTCTTTATTTTATACATAAAATAAAATACTGAATTTCTCCTATTTTGTTATTTGAAAAGATAAAGTACTTTTATATGTTGTAAATATTACCATAAAATGTGAAGTTAGTCTGTGAAATATGCTAAATCTTCCAACTGAAAATTTTCTGCATTTCAATGTGTTTTCCACTTAGTTCCCAAGGGAACTTGTTAGACAAAATGTGAGTTTCATTTTAAAAATAACTCCGCTAAGGATATTCTATTCCCCAGCCTCACTCATACCTGTACTGTATGACACTGCTTTCTCAATAGAGTGGGATTCTATTACTTAAAATGCATTTTCTTCTAGATTAGTTTTCTCTCATCATTTGGTCAATTTACTTAATATACTCAAATAGTGAATCCATGTAAATAGGACTGTGGATTTTTATCTTAATAATGATGTGATGTTTACATAATGAGGTATATTGGGAGGGTTATGGAAGTATATTTCTATACAGATATTTTAAAATGTGGTTTCTTTTTTTTTAATAAGTTAATTATATATGAGTGTTCTGTCTTCATGCACACCAGAAGAGGTAATCAGGTCATCAGATTCCATTACAGATGTTTGTGAGCCACCATGTAGATGCTGGAAATTAAACTCAAGACCTCTGGAAGAGCAGCCAGTGCTCTTAACCACACATGAAGATTAACAGAACCTACCTAGAGGCTTACAGAGATGGGGACGCTAACCAAAAAAAAAAAAAAAAAAAAAAAAAGAAAGCTTAGAGTAGACCTAGACTGTCCTATACAAGTATAGATGATAGGCAACTTGGTCATCATACAGCTCCCTTAGCAAGCGCAGGGGGTGGGGGAAGTCTCAATCATGGACTTTGTTACCTGTTAGTGGGACATTTTACCTTAGCTGAGTTCCATGTTGGAACCCAGAGCAAGAGGAAGCTCTTAGCTCTCATGTGACTGATGAGCTGAGGGGAGCTGATATGTGGGGACCCTCACACTGGAGGAGAAGTGTAGATGGGAGAGGGGGTAATGGGTGGGAGGGTGGATATGGGAGGGGAGAAGGGAGGAGGCTGTGATCAAAATGTAACTTGAATTAGTAAATGAATGTTTAAAAATAAAATAAAATGTGGTTTCTTTGACTGTACATCTACTTCATAATAAAACTTAATTTTAGAAACAGTTCACTCATAAATTCCCCAAAAGTGTAAAACTAAGAACAAACATCTTAATCCATTAATTAGTGAAGGAACCAATAAGATGCCAAAACCAGTTCAAAGAAGATTGTGAAGGATCGATGCCTGATGAAAGTGATGGGATAATTTGCTTCAGGTTGTTTCAAGTTAGCTCCTGTCACTAGAGAGAAGTAAAAATAGCCCACTCAATGGAAAGCCATAGATGTTCAGACTGTAGAAACAGATAATGGCTAGATGCTCAATGACATCATTTGAAATATTACCTTTAAAGATAGTTAATAATCATTGAATCCTTTTCCATGTTGAGATAATTATTACCATTTGTGACTTAATTAAATTTGGGGTAGGTTTCAATAAAATAGCTTCTGAAATCTTATTTGTAAGGCAGAATTATTTACATAAAAACTGTTTTAAAAAGATCTTTGATCGGATACAAATATCTTTCAATAGATCTTCCTTTTACTGGAAAAAGTTTCTAGACAGAGTTTCTTTATGAAGCTGTGTCTGTTCTGCAACTCTGTAGACCATTCAGTCTTCTACCCTCCATGGGCTGGGATTAATGAAATGCACACATCCCTGCCTGGCTGGAAATTCTTGATTAAATATTCCCATTGCTTTAAGTATTACAAATTATTAAAATGTAGCATGGTAATTATTGTCTTTCGATATTTTAGTGTAACTAATAATTCTAATATTTGACACGATTCTTTTTTATCCAAGATGGAGTAGATTTTTTTGGTAATATACCTGCCTATGAGTTACCCATGATCCTGTAAGTAAATCTAAATAAGCTCACCTGTTCACTAGGCTGGATCTCAGTAGAACTGTTTCTATGGTATGTCATCAGACCTACCTGCAGTGAATAGACACTTTTCACAGCTCCACAGAGGCCACACAACAGATATCTTCAGTGCAAAAAATGACTCCAAGGTATTGACCTTAACCTTTAACTGAACAACTAGCTCTTAATAATGTTATTTTGAAATGAACTTTGTAACCAACATAACAGAATCTGTCATCTCTATGTTTTCTGAAGGTGTTTAATTGTTTGGGAGTTTGTGATTGTACTAAAGTTTCCTTTTCAACCAAAGAATGGCAGAAGCATTTGGTAAGCATTATTTTGATTTTGTGGATACATAAGGCAGCAGAAACATCTTAATAATATTGTTACAATCCCTGAGCCTGCATAAACCCAGGATCACTTTCAATTTTCTCTGTGTTCAGTTTTTTTCTAAATATTTTACAGTTATATAATAGATGGCTCTAACCTCTTTGTCTAAGATAACTTCTAAGTATTTTATTTTGTTTGGTAGCTATTTTAGCTGAGACTGATTTCTTGATTTACATATCATGTATATCAGTATTGGTAAGTATAGAGACTATTGTATTAGTGTATTTATTTATTTTTACAATAAACTTGTGTGGATTTATGAGTTGTGATAGCTTTCCAGTGAATTTTGTGTGATTTTCAATTTATGCAGGGATAATTTTCTTTCTTTTTTCCCTCCAATTCTGAGGGGTTTTATTCTTTTCTCTTGCCTATTAGCTCTGTGTATGTGTATGTTGAATAAAAGTGGTAAGACTGGGCATCCTTGTTATTTTCCAGATCTTAAAGATAAATATTTTAGATCTTTCATCTACAAATAATATTAGTTGTTGGTTTATTTTAAAGACCCTTTACTGTATTTATATGTTCCCCTTCTACACATAATTTCTTCAGCAATTTTATCATGAATATAGGCTGACTTTGCCAAGTGCCTTTTCTGCATTTCTTGTTATGATGCCCTTAACTCTATTGTTCAGGTATAACATTTATTGACTTGTTGCTATATAATAGTGCAATTTATTCTTGTGTCCTTTCCCAAATTCTGTTATCTTTCTAAATTTGAATATAAAGAAAATTATTTACTATGGTCATAGTTCAAGCTGGTCAGATAAGTCATGGCCCTTAGGAAATTTTAGTGAGTTCCTTTTAAAAAAGAATGAGTGTTATTTCAGGGATGTTGCCACTAATGACTCTGTATAAATTTCATCTCATTCTTACCTTTATAATTGGTTTTCAAATGAATATGTTGTCCTTTGGTATACAATATATGTATATACAATGCACAAGTTTTGACTTGCTATATATCCTCAAACATAAATCTCTCTCTTTCTCTCTCTCACACACACAAAGTATTGATGGACTGGTTAAATTTGATACACAATATACATTTATGTATGTATATACACACACACACACACAGCACAGTAGTTAAGAGCACATGACACTCTTGCAAAGGATATGAGTTTGATTCTCACTGCCCACATTAAGCAGTCCCCAACTGCCTTAAACTCCAGCTTCAGGGTATCTAATACCCTATTCTGGCTTCCCTCAGGCACCTACACATGTCTCTGTTTCTGTCTCAGTCTCTTTGTCTCTTTCACACACACACACATACAGACACTTGCACACACACATATACACAGTGTATATGTATATATGTAGTATATGTATAATGTGTGTATGTGATTTATGTATGAAGATATACAGGTAGTCAAAATTTGTTCTATCTAAACTTTCATTTCACTTTATAAATTGATTTTTTTTCTTCAAACCTCGGATAGTTATAAACATGAGCCACCTCAAAGATTTTAGTTACACCTTTCTTGTGGTCATGTAGGAAATTACTTTGACACATAATTTAAGTTCTGCATAATGCTTGATGTTGAAAAATCACTAGGATTCATGATATTCATTGACATAGTTGTTTTAAGTTTTTATTTTCACCAGTGGATGCTCTTATTAGTAACATTCTTAAAAATAAGACATTACTAATGGAAGTGATTTTTTTTTACTTTATTTTTTATTTCTTCAAGTTACATCTCAATTGAA
>CAJQZJ010033894.1:3291778-3365499 GCA_907164525.1 Lophiomys imhausi
ATTCTTCAACCACCTCAGAGACCTGAGAGGGACAAATATATCTGATTTTAATTCACTCTAAAATTGACAAAAATATTGTGTGAGAAAATATATTGTATTTTTCAATGCATAGCTCATATACATGCTGAACTAGCTATTATTTGAATGCTGTCCAGTACCAGTAATGTCCAGTACCAGTAATGGTTAAATTTCTGGCTATTTGATAGAGTGACTTCTCAAGAGGAAACAAGTGTATTTGATAAAAATCAACATCCCGCCCAAAGTTAGTGAGCTGTTGATGAATGTTGTGCAGGTCTATCTTTTCTACTTACAGCTACATATAAACATCACATTTTTTTTCACAAATCATATGTACATTATACTTCTTTATATATAAAAATGTTGCATCTGCCAAAATCAAAAACAACCTGCAGAGAAACAAAGGGAATCTTTAATAATATTTGTGAGCAATGAGGCATGAATGATCAAACGAAGGTCTTCTTAGTTAGTTATTGATTATTCTATCATGGTAGATAACTTCAAACACCACACACAATCTTTTGAACATTACCTTCATCTCCTGATACTTCTATCACCTGAAGAGAATTGGTTTTCTTGACCTTCCAATACTGGCAAATGTGTTTTGCATTCTTTATTGATTTTTTTCGTATAATATTCTTGTGTGGATAAATGAGACTCATCAAATAAAAAAAAGTGTTGTAATTGCAGGAGTCTCAAAGATGGCATTATAGTTCATTTATTGTTAATGTCAGATAAAACATCCAATTACTCTAGAAAAGACTTTATTAGAACAACTGAAGACTGAAGCATTCAGACTGAACATATTACATTTTAGATTCCTTAAACTTATTTAAGGAGTAAAATTTGGATCTGCTCTTGAAATTCAGCAAACTGGTAAATTTTGGATACCTCATATTTGCGGGATATATATATATATATGTGTATATATATATATATATATATATATATATATATATAGAGAGAGAGAGAGAGGTATAGGTGCCTGTGGGAAGGCAGAAGAGGGTGTTAGATACTTTGGAGCTAGAGTCTCAGGCAGTTGGGAACTGCCTGATGTGGGTACTGGGAATCAAACAAAGGGTCTTTGCAAGAGCATCATGTGCTCTTAATTGCTGAACTATCTCTTCAGACTCCAAAGGAAAATATTTAATTTAAAATCAGAAATACTATTATAAGCATAGACTACTTTCTTACTAATCACAGCTTTACATTGTTCCACTGATTTACTGAAGCTAATACATTTTTTCATAAAGCCAATTAAAAATCAATTAATCTCAAAGAGAAAATTTGTATTTAAGATAAAAAATAATGAAAATATAATTTAAATTATCATGAGACTTGAAAATTCTTTCTCCTTGGTATTTTCTATCTTTCTGGGAATCTGTTAATATTCTGAAGGTTTACATTTGCTTTGGTTGGTACTACATAAGCAATGCTGTTTAATATCATGTCTTCCTTCAGTTGCTTTCTTGGGTTCACTGCTCTGCATTTCCTTCTTTCAGCAGCTAACGCCAACAGTAAGTAGCAAAGCAGTAACTACTTCATATACATAATAAAGATCTCTTGTCTAGGTGCCCAATTGAGTTGTATTTTATTTTTATCTGTTTATGTAGTTATTTATTGCATATTGGAATTTAAAAAAAGAGTAACACACTTAGTTTAGACAAAAGACAAAATGCTTTATTAAATTTTGAGGTTAGATAAGTAAAACTCTGCATGCATCAATGAACTGCTGATGCATTTGTTCAGAGAGCTTTTGATTTATGACACAGTCACTGATATAAAGTAATAAATCAATACAAATAGCTTCCTAGTGTGCACATTGATTCATTGCAACATTATTTTTAAAATAATATTTACATACCATGCTGTAGGTTAAACTGTAGCAATCAACCTATTTCTATATAATTTTCAGCATGGTATAATTTACAAGCACATTTCAGAAACATTAATAAAACAGTATTTCCTGATTACACAGCACTCTTATTGCTAAAGGTTTCATGATTCACATTCCACTCATTTCCATGGCAACCATGTAACTTGGGTTTCTGGAAAATAAATATTGCAAAGGAAAAATAGAAAAATCCAGATGAAGTTTTAGATTACTGCTTGCCATTTGGTCACCTTTATCTTGCATGTGTTCCAAATGTCAGTACTTTTAGGAGACTCCAGAGCAAAGAGATACTGGGATAATATGGTCTCAGCTTCCTTTGGTGAGTTCTGAAAGTGAGTTGTCCTAAAGCGCAGCTTCGAGGAAAACAGTTTTTCTGATGCTTAGTGCTTGCCCTATGACCGTCCATGGGATATCATTTTAAAAGTATGTTTATTCATTCAGTATATTCCTAAATTTTTTTCTTTCACCAATAAATAAAATTGAGAATCAAGATGATATTGATAGATGTTCATTCATGCTACTACCTACCCATAAGCTGTGTAAATACATGGGTTTCTGGTAATAAAAGGTTATGTGAGGACATAGACCCTGTAGCTGTTGTTGCTTGCTGCTACTCCTAATCAGCAAGTTCCTTTCTGTACATGGATCTAAAAACAAGGCAATGTAGTCACCACCAACTTCTGTAGCTCCTTCCTCTTCCTTGAATTTTTCTATATTGCAATTTCACAATTCAAGATGCCTGCTCCTGCCATGCACAATTTATCTGAATGTGCACACTCCAGATGAATGGCTGGAAACCTTAGTCTCCTGTCTACGTTCCTTATGAAATCAGTTGTCATGGTTCCTGTGGTCTATCTTTGATTTCTCAAGACATGTAAGAGAGTTGTTTTCACAGGATAAACAGGCACCTGATGTGTAGGTTCTTGCCATTATCATTATTTCTGGAATCACTGTCATTGCACTTTCTTGCAGGTCAGTATCAAAAAGGCTACGATAGTTTGTTTTATTTTAAGGCAGCTTTCATTAAAGAAATTTTGTTAGACCATAAACATAAATCCACTGGTTAAGTACATGTGCAAGATAAATGAATAGTGAGAATGCTTTGCAACTTCACTGAAATACCATTTATATGTAATAAAGTTTCCTTATTCAATAATTTTTAAGATATTAACAATTGTTCCACAAGGGCCAAAATCAGTTTTGACCAGCTTTATTTCACCACAGGAACCCAGTATTCTTTAACTTCTATTTTCTTTTTTTTTTACGCTCGATTCCTGCTAATGTATTTTATATCTCTATAAATTTGTCTATCCATGGCATTTCTTAAAATTGGAATCATTTACACAAGGCATTTGTAATGGACTTTTCACATTCAGCATCATGTTTTCAGAGTTTATTCATCTTAGTACATACCACTATGTCATATACTTTTATTGCTGAAGGTAGAGTTGATTATGCCATCCTTCCATTTCCTGTCCATCTGTGTGTAGACATTGGTCTGCATATATCATTTGACTGTTATTAATAATGCTATTGTGGTCATTGAGTTCCACTTTAGTGTTAATATAGGTTCATGTTTTGTTAGGAACATACCATTCAAAGAGTACTATTATTGATCATATGGTAAGTATTACATTATTTTTGAAGTTTACAATTCTGCTAATTGTATGAATTTTTATTTCTCCATGTGCTCTCCCATGTCTCTCCCATGTTAATATCATTCATTTGAATTAGCCATTCTAGTGAATATATTTATGTCTCCTGATGATTACTGGTTGTGAAAATTTTTATTTGTCTTTTTTGTTAAAATATCTATTCAAACATTTGTCCACTTTTAAGTGGTTAAAGATTTTTATTATTGGGTAATGAGAATGTAGCTATTGGCTCCTTATACACAGATTTGTAAGTGTTATCTCCATTTCTTATTTTCTTTACATTCTTTATTATTGGTTTCTTATTTTATAAAGTATGTACAGCTTTAATTAGTACATGCAAGTAGTTAACATAAACAAAAGAAAATTTATTTCCATAGTAGCCATGGCATTTGTATAACATAGTCCCTTAGTGGTTGCCATCAGCCCTTCCCAACCTTCTAAGATACTACACTGCTGGCTACAATTTTTCAGCTCCATTTTAGTTGACTAAGACTCGGCCTCATTCTCAGAGATAGTCAGATGTTCTGCTCATAAGTCTGCATTATCGGTTTTCCTGCTTTCATGAACTGAATTACCCTGGGTAACAGTGGGTCAGATATATACATGTCTACCCATATATATATATATATATATATATATATATATATATATATATATATATTATATATGTTTATATTGGCCCACTAAGCAGTCATTCATTACTCACTTCTTTGTGTGACTTAACTTCCATATGACTATTAGTTAAGTCATTCTTGGAATGTACAAACCCTAGCTTCCAGCAACATAAGAGCTAAGAATGCCAGACATGACATCTTAGACCTATAAGAAAATCTTCCCACTTTGATATAACCTATCTACCTGATGTTTTTCACTATCGCATTTGAAAAAGTGTCTTGATTTACTACTTTCTTTGTTTTGACACTATGAAAACTTCATGAAACTATTACCACCATGGAACACAGTATTAGAGTAAACCTAAACCTAAATCTATCAGTACCTACATCACTGATATATGTCTCCAGAATAAAATATTTCTTATTCCCTTTGAGGCAACAGCTGTGTTTTTAATTTTTTGACATAGAATTTTTTTCTTTTTAATAATGTCCTTTGAAGTACAAATGTCTTTAATTAATAGTGAAATTAATTCACATGTTCTTTTTGTGGTTCCACCTTCTCTGTTATATCTAACAATTTATTAATTTAACTGTGTAAAGCTCTATGAATTCATGATTGTTTCCTTTTGTGTCCCTGAGCTTTCTGGCATTCACTTTTATGTTTAGGTCACTGATCAATTCTGAAGGAATTTAGTTTGGAGTGTAATGTAGGTACATGACTTCATACTTTGCCACCCAGTCATCCAGATATACCACTACCTCTTTCTGAAAAGACCATTTTTGTTTGTATTAGTTATTTTTGATAATTACATACATATATGGAATGCAATGTGACCATACTCACATTTAGCCTTCTTGCTCCTCTCCCATCTTTGCTGACTCCCTTACACCAAATTCCCATTTTTTCCCTTTCCTACCCTCAGTTTTCTTTGTATGCAAGTATTGGACAGTTACACACAACTGCTGTGTGTTCCTGGCACACATTCTGTACCCAGTATTATACAGTGCTCCTTTGTTGTTGTTGTTTGTTTATTACTTCAAGTTACATCTCCATCACATTGCCCTCCTTCCACCCCTCCAGATTCCAACCTCCCACCCTCTCCTCCCTCTCCCACCCATACCATTCCTCCAATGTGGAGTGTCCCTATACATTAGCCCCTCTCAGTTCAACAGTCATATGAGGGCTAAGAGCTTCCTCTTGCACTCGGGGCCTACATGGTAGCGGCCCTAGGGAAAATTGTCCCATTAATAGGTAACAAAGTCTATGTTCCTGATCCATTTGGTGTGTTGGTTGTAGTATAGTTATCCTGTACTATATGGCTAAAATCCAATTATAAGTAAATAGATGCCATGTGCATTTTTCTGGTTCTGGGTTAGCTCACTTAGGATAAGCTTTTCTAGTTCCATCCATTTGGCTGAGAATTGCATAATTTCCTTGTTTCTTATAGCTGATTAGTATTCCATTGTGTAAATATACCACAGTTTTTTTTATTCATTTGTCAGTTGAAGGACATCTGGGTTGTTGCCAGTTTCTAGCTATTACAAATAAGGCTGCTATGAACATAAATGAGGATATGTCCTTGTGGTTTGGTGAGAAATCGTTTGGGTGGATACCCAGAAGTGGTATGGCTGGGTCTTGAGGTAGGGCTATTCCAAGTTATCTAAGATATCACCAGACTGATTTTCACAGTGGTTGTATAAGCTTTCACTCCCACCAGCAATGGAGTAGGGTTCCCCTTTCTCCACACCCTCGCCAGCATGTGCTGTCATTTGAGTTTTTGATCTTAGCCATTCTGACAGGTGTGAGATGGAATCCTAGGGTTGTCATGAGTTGCATTTCTCTGATGTTGAGGATGTTGAGCATTTCTTCAAATGTCTCAATGTCATTAGAGATTTCTCCTTTGTGAATTCTCAGTTTAGCTCTGTTCCCCATTTTTTGATTATAGTTCTCCCCTAAAAGTGCTGAGAATAGATGATTGTTGAATGTTCAAGCCTATAGGACACAACTGCATCACCCACTCCCAAGCCCAGGAAACATCATGGGAAGGAGAACGGAAAGCTTACAATAGGACAGAAAGATCCTATTCTTGCTCCCTTTACCCTATCCCCTTTGTAGAAGAGGAATTGTAGTATTTCAGAAGGCTGATTTATTGATATTTAACTCTATTCCTTTGATCTATATACAAACAACACACTGTCTTGTTTACTCAGTAAGTTTTGCAAATAACAGGCATGACATCTTCAGCTTTGTTTTCTTTTGCAATAATTATTGGACAGTTTCTGGATTGCCTGTCCTTCCTAATCGGTTTGAGAATCAGTTTGCCAATTTTTATGGAAAAGCTAACATTTTGAACGAAAGTACATTTAATCCCATCTCTAGCTAAGGTCCACCATGACAAGATACTGTTGACAGGGTTACACAGACAACTGAAGCTTTTTTCATCACCATTCTGCATACTGTAAATCCAGGATAAAGATTTCAGCAAGACTGGTTCCTTCTGAAGTCTATAACCTTGTCTCAGAGATAGTTGCTTTTTCCCTGTGCCTTCACTCAATATCCCTCTGTGTACCCTTCTAAAATCATGTCCTTATAAGAAATCTCCTTCATTTATATTGGATTAGAACCACTGTAATGACTCCTTTTGAACTTAATTACCACTTTGATCTTGCTCTTTCCAAATACAGTGGCATTGCACAGTACTGAGAACTACAACATTAAAGAGAAACACCAGTGTGAAATTATATCTTTAGTTTGTTTCTGGCTGCTTCCTCTCCTCAGAACACTTAGCAGTTAAACTTCACCAACTCACACATATCTATGATATTATTTTCAATAATATCTTGGAACATAAATTGGACCTAGACCAATCCTTTTAGAGCAGGATTCTTTACAGTGGTGATTTTTGAAGTATAATCTGTCTCTTCCTGTGATAAATAAGCCTTGAGTCTCATGTTTTAGTTTATATTCCAATGAAGCTAGAATTTCCCTTTAATTATTTTCCAGCAAAATCCATGTTTGACCAAAAAATTTTTAAAATAATTTTCTAAAGTATTACTTTGGAAATAACTTTGTTTACTACAAATTACTTTTCCCCAGTGGGAGAAATGCACGTCTCTGAGACAGGGATCTTGATTTTGGAACAGTAATTGCATGGTTCTCTGTATGACCCCCAAATTGCCTTTTATCTTCCTGACTCATAGTCCAGCAACAGATTTCCACCCCACTAATGCACCAGAAAAGAGCAACTGAACACTCCCTAGTCTCAGTATTTTTTTTACCCCACAGATGGGTGTTTGTGTGAGTCTGGGGTCTTCACTTCTCAAAAGAAAACTCTTTAATTTTCTACAAAATACAAATTGTGAAGAGATGGGAGAGATGAGAAATGTTCCCATCCTTTGCCTCTGGAGAGCATACTAAAAGAAGTTTCACAGCCTTGACTGACAGAGTGCTCTGTGTTCCTTGGCTACATCTAACTTAAATGGTGGTTTCCATCATGTAACAGAGGAAGCAGTTCATATCTGAATGCCACAGAGGCTCACTGCTCTTGGTGGATATTAGATTTTATTTGATTAACTTCTTCATTTCTTGTATTGTTTAATAACTTTTTCATGGGCTTGCATTGTTTGCTGTTGTTGTTGCTTGTTTTATTTATTTACTTATAAGTATAATTTGTCACTACTTTCATGGCTTCAGGATTGACCTATTGACTAGAATAATGGGGAATAAAGGAAGGCATGACAATATGTATGAGAAAGCTGGGACTAGGTGGATAGTGAGGTCTGTTGGAGCTCCATCAGGAGCCTTAGGACTCAGCATGTTTATTAAATCTGCCTTGACTGAGGAAGTGGGTTAGCTGATGGTGAGAGAGTTGTTGTAGGGGAGTATTCTCAGGCTGCAGCTCTAGGGAGACAGAAGCTGTGGTTGGCATTTTCTGCTCACAATGTCAGCATCTATACTCTGACCAGGGAAAGGCTTTACCATTTCCCTGGATCTGGTGCATTGTTATCCTAGAAGTGGCCATGTTCATGTCACTAGTGCTCATTCATACAGGGGTACACTTGCTCAGCACAATAATTCTCTCCAGTTTCCCTAGTGTGGTGGTTTGCATAAGAATTGCTTTCATATGTCCATATATTTGAATGAATGGTCATCAGGGAATGGCATTCCGGGAGAAGGATTAGGAGGTGTGGCCTTGTTAGAGAAAGTGTGTCATTACAAAAAACAAACCTGCGGTACATTTACACATTAGAATACTACATAGCTATCAGAAACAAGGAAATCATGCAATTTGCAACCAAATGGATGGAACTAGAAAAGCTCATCCTGAATCAGTTAACCAAGACCCAGAAAGATGCACATGGTATATACTCACTTATAAGTGGATATTAACCATATAGCACAGGACAACCATCCTACAGTCCCCAGACCCAAACAGACAGGAACCTAACCTAACTATCCTATGAAAAACTCCACCCAGTAGTGAGTCATGGACCCTTTTGCTGTTAGTTGAACTTATTACCCTAGCTGGGGTGCCATATCAGGCCCCAGTTCAAGAGGAAGCTCCTAGCCCTCATGTAACTGATGAACTAAGGGGATTGATATGTGAAGGCTGCCCTCATCCAAGGAGAAGGAGAAGATGGAGATGGAGAAGTGGGAGGGAGGTTGGGACCTGCAGAGGAGGAGAGAGGGGACTTTGATAGAGATTTAACTTGAAAAATAAACTGATTAAAAAAAAACCCAACGCAATCTGACTGTCTCATTCTTCCTGTTGCATGTGGATATGGATATATAACTCTCAGCTACTTCTCCAGTACCATATCTGCCTGTGTGCCACCATGCTTCCTGTCATGATGACAATGGACTACACTTCTGAAACTATAAGCCAGTTCCAATTAAATGCTTTCCTTTATAAGAGTTGTCATGGTCATGGTGTCTCTTAACAACAATAGAGCCCTGAGTAAAACACCTAGGAAGCAGGTCTTCAGAGCTTGCCCTTTTTACACTGCAGAGATAGTCACAGGATGACTCTTTTAAATTCCCATGAGGACTAGCCTAGTTTACATTGTGCTGAGATTTTTCTACACTTTATTTTTTAAGGGTTAGTACTCAGGTCCTGTTAATTATAAGGAGCTCAACATAACCTGCTAATTATAAGGAGCGAGAGAATGGATTTTTAGCTGAGGGATAGCTGCCTAATATTTTGTTCAATAGTTTTCTCTCTGTTCTTAAATGTCTTTTCTGAGGCAGACCCCTTTGGGAATATTCTCACCACTTATGTAGACAGTACAGTTTTACCTGAAAAGATCACTATTGCAACTTTGCAGCTATACTTTTTGCTTCAAAATTCTTTGCAGAATCTTCTGAGAAACAAAGCCAAGGTCAGTAAATCAGAATGACTCCTTCTGTCAGCTGCCCTAGAATAAATCTGATTTTTTTTATAACACTGAACATGTCTAGAATGTGCATGTCTACTCAATAAATGAACATGCATTTATTGAGCTAAAGCTGAAAATGCTTTGAACTATGCTGTCATTTTTCATTTTGAGCTTTTGATATGTGTTCAAAAGCAGAAAATGTATGGAGATGCACACCTTAAACTGCGCATGCTCAAGAAAGCGCCCACTCCCTCGCATGCTTTCATCTGTAAATAAGTGTATAGGTTCCTTTATTAAATTGGTCTTCAGAAAAAAGAAAAGTTATAGGTATTGAGAATTCTATGAAGGCAAATGACTTAACTTCATGATGATACGTAGTTAAAATGTTGCAAACCACAGCCAATTTTCCTTGGACTTTTAGTTCCTTTAACAGCCATTTACTGACTGTCAAACATTATTGTGACGATGAAAGTCATTATCATGTATTCTTAGAAAACTACTAGATTGGAACATTGCAGTAGCTGCAGCTATCATTATATAGTATGTAAAACCTGCAATAGAGTTTTCCCTATTTTGCTACAGCAAATACTCACCAATGTTTTTGGTAAATGCCTTTAATTTATGACTTTTCATGTAATAACTAAATGTCATATAAACACTTCTACAGTGGAACGTATTTTTTGATACAACTTGAACCCGTGCTCCTGGGCCATAAATTCTCATGTTTGACTCAAATGTAAACTACCTCTTATTCTCTTTGAGGTGAATGCAACAGTTTGCACACGCATCCTAATAGTGTCTTTATACCATGTTTGGGGAGGGGATGGTTTTATAACAACTTTGGTGCTTTTCATACTCTCTGTGAGAAATAAACCTTTCTCCATTTTTTAAATTTCTTGTTTGGATTTAGCTTTGTGTCAAACCTATAGAAATTCATAGCATCAAGTTATAAACCTCTTTACTTTTTAAAATTTAATTATTTATTGCTTCAGGTTACATCTCCATCATAGTGTCCTCTTTCTACCCTTCCCAGTCCCGCCCTCCCACCCTCTACCCTTAACCCTTCCATCCCACTCCTCTGGAGTGGAGTGTCCCTACATAAGAGTCCCCCACCCAGTTCAGCAGTCATATGAGGACCAAGAGCCTCCTCATACACTGGAGGCCTAAAAGGCAGTACCACCAGGGAAAAGTGTCTCAGTGACAGGGAGAGAAAACAAACTAACAAAAAAGTCTATGTTCCTGTTCCCTTTGGTGCATTGGTTGTAGTATATTTATCCTGTATTATATGGATAAAATCCTACTGTAAGTGAATAGATGCCATGTGCATCCTTCTGAGTCTGGGTTAGCTCACTCAGGATGAGCTTTTCTAGTTCCATCCATTTGGCTGCAAATTGCATAATTTCCTTGTTTCTTATAGCTGATTAGTATTCCATTGTGTAGATGTACCACAGTTTTTTAATCCATTCTTCAGTTGAGGGACACTGGGTTGTTTCCAGTTTCTAGCTATTACAAATAAGGCTGCTATGAACATGGATGAGGAAACTTCCTTGTGATTCGGTGAGGAGTCATTTGGGTGTATACCCAGAAGTGGTTTGGCTGGGTCCTGAGGCAGAGCTATTCCAAGCTTTCTAAAATATCCCCACACTGACCTCCATAGTGGTTGCACAAGCCTGCACTCCCACCAGCAATGGAGGAGGGTTCCCTTTTCTCCACACCCTCGCAAGCATGTGCTGTCATTTGAGCTTTTGATCTTAGCCATTATGACAGGTGTGAGATGAAATCTTAGAGTCATCTTAAGTTGCATTTCTCTGATGATTAAGGATGTTGAGCATTTCTTCAAGTGTCTCTCAGCCATTAGGGATTCCTCCTTTGTGAATTCTCTATTTCGCTCAGTCCCCCATTTTTTGATTGTATTATTTGCTTTCTTGGCATTTAATTTCTTGAGTTCTTTGTGAATTTTGAATATAGCCCTCTGTCAGATGTGGGGTTGGTGAAGATTTTTTTCCCAATCTGTAGGCTGCCATTTTGTTCTAATGACAGTGTCTTTTGCCTTACCGAAGCTTTTTCATTTTCATGAGGTCCCATTTATTGATTGTTGGTCTTAGGTCCTGAGCTGTTGGTGTTCTGTTCAGGAAGTTGTTACTTGTGCCAATGATTTCGAGGGTTTTTCCCACTTTCTCTTCTAGTAGATTTAGTGTGACTGGGCTTATGTTAAGGTCTTTGATCCCCTTGGACTAAAGTTTTGTACAAGGTGATAAGTATGGGTCTATTTTCATTCTTTTACATGTCTACATCCAGTTGGACCAGCACTATTTGTTGAAGATGTTGTCCTTTTTCCATTATATGGTTTTGGCTTCTTTGTCAAAAATTAAGTGACCATAGGGGTGTGGGTTCATTTCTTGGTCTTGAATTCGATTCCATTGATCCACTGGTCTGTTTCTATATCAATACGATGCTGTTTTTATTACTATTGGTCTTATAGTATAGCTTGAAATCTGGGATGGTGATACCTCCAGATGTTTTCTTTTTTTTTTTTTATTGTGCAGGATTGATTTAGCTATTCTGTTTTTTGTTGTTGTTGTTGTTGTTCCATATGAAATTGAGAACAGCTTTTTCCAGGTCTATAAAGAATTGTGTTGGTATTTTGATAGGAATTGAATTGAATGTATGTAATGATTGAGAAGCCTTTAATTTATTTGTGGTTTCTAACTCATACAAATCTGAAATATATATTCATAGAATATTGAGTTGGATGATGTTAAAGATAATGATTTGGATTAATGTCTTCATCAATAACACTCATGAACATAATTATGAACACTTGGAATTATTGAAAGAGTTCAGATACAAACTATTGTGTTTCAGGTATATGCTATTACATATTCTGAGTAGGTACTGCCAAAATTTTCAAATATATAGAAGAATGAATACATATAAACTTGAAATCTGGATTAAGAAATTATTATGTGTTGTTTTGATTTTTAAACCATTATTCTGACAAATTTGATTCATCTGACCATGTTGGTTAATCTTTAGAGAATTTTCCCTGGTCCTTAAATCTGGAATCTTCTCTTTCATCTATGCCTATAATTCTTAAGTTCCATATTTTTATTGTTCTTGGATTTCACAATTTTTGTAGTAAATTCAGTACTTGAGTGCTCAACTAGTAAATTGAAAACTCTCAATTTTTCAGTACAAATTTAATGTACTTTATGAAAATTTGTAGTAACAGTGAAATAATTATTATAATATGGAGGCAAGAATTAAGACATCTCCTATGAAAGTGAAATGATATAACATTGTTGCTGTTTTTGGTAAAAGTTTATTTTATATGTATATGTATATATGTCATTAGTATATAGTAGTTGTATAAAATGAATTGATGAAATAAATTTGAGGGTTTCTTAGTATTTCATTAAAGATTTATTAAAACAGTGAATTAAACTGTTGAATTTTTAAAACGTTTATATATTATTTCAAGTTTATTTTATCTCCATAGCAGTCCCCACACTCCACCCCTCCAGGACCCACTCTTCCACCTTCTCCCCCCTCTCCCACCTATCCTACTCTTCCAGTGTGGTGTACACCTATATATCAGCCACCCTCAGTTCAGCAGTCATATGAGGGTTAAGAGCTTCCTCCTGCAGTGGGGGGCTACATGGCAGCTCCACTAGGGCAAAAAGTCCCACTAACAGGTAACAAAGTCTATATTCCTGTTCCTTTCAGTCTGTTGGTTTTAGGAAAGTTATCCTGTCCTATAAGGCTAAAATCCAGTTACAAGTGAATATATGCCATGTGCATTTTTCTGGGTCTGGGTTAGCTCATTCAGGATGAACTTTTCTAGTTCCATCCATTTGGCAGCAAATTGCATACTGCCCTTGTTTCTGATAGCTGAGTAGTACTCCATTGTGTAAATGTACCTCAGTTTTGTTTTTTTTTAACACATTCTTAGTTGAGGGATATCTTGGTTGTTTCCAGTTTCCAACTGGTACAAATAAAGCTGCTATGAATATAGTTGAGGAGATGTCCTTGTAGTTTGGTGAGGAATCTTCTGGATGTATGCCCAGGAGATATATGGCTGGGTCTTGAGGTAGGGCTATTACAAGTTTTCTAAGATATCGCCAGACTGATTTCCATAGTGACTGTACAAGTTTGCACTCCCACCAGAAATGGAGAAGTGTTCTCTTTTTCCCACAACCTGTCCAGCATGTTCTGTGTTTTGAGTTTTTAATCTTAGCCATTCTGACAGGTATGAAATGGAATCCAAAGTCCTCTTGATTTGCATTTCTCTGATGATTAAGGATGTTGAGTATTTCTTCAAGTGTCTCTTGGCCATTAGAGGTTCCTCATTTGTGAAATCTTGGTTAAGCTCTGTTCCCCATTTTTTAATGGATTATTTGGTTACTTGGTGTTTAATTTCTTGAGTTCTTTATAAATTATGGATATTAGCCCTCTGTCAGAAGTGGGGTTGGTAAGATCTTTTCCCAATCTGTAGGTTGCCATTTTGTTCTAATGACAGTGTCCTTTGCCTTATAGAAGCTTTTCAGTTTCATGAGGTCCCATTTATTGATTGTTGGTCTTAGAGCCTTAGCTATTGGTGTTCTGTTCAGGAAGTTGTCACCTGTGTCAATGAGTTTCAAGCTTTTCCTACTTTAGATTCTATTAGATTTAGTATGTCGGGCTTTATGTCAAGGTCTTTGATCCACTTGGACTTAAGTTTTGTGCAAGGTGATAAATATGGGTCTATATGCATTCTTTTACATGTTGAATGCCTATTAGAGCAGCACCATTTGTTGAAGATGCTTTCCTTTTTCCATTGTACAGTTTTGGCTTCTTTGTCAAATATTAAGTGACTATAGGTGTGTGGGTTTATTTCTGGGTCTTTGATTTGATTCCATTGATAATCTGGTTTGTTTCTATACCAATACCATGCTGTTTTTATTATTATTGCTCTGTGATATTGCTTGGAATCTAGGATGGTGATACCTCCAGATGTTTCTTTTTATTGTACAGGATTGAATTAGCTATTCTGGTTTTTTTTGTTTTTCCATATGAATTTGAGAATTGTTCTTATGAGGTCTGTAAAGAATTGTGTTGGTATTTTGATAGGAATTGCGTTGAATCTGTATATTCCCTTTTGGTAGGATGGCCATTTTTATTATGTTGATCTTACCTATCCTTGAGCATGGAAGATCTTTCCATCTTCTGATATCCTCTTGAATTTTTTTCTTCAAAGACTTGAAGTTCTTATTGTACAGATCTTTCACTTGCGTTGTTAGAGTTACTCCCAGGTATTTTACATTGTTTGTGGTTATTGTGAAAGGTATTGTTTAACTCATTTCTCTCTTGGCCCCTTTATCTTTTGTGTAGAGAAGGGTTGCCCACTTTTTTGAATTAATTTTGCATCCAACCACCTTACTGAAGGTGTTTATCAGTTTTAGGAGTTCTCTGGTAGAATTTTTGATGTCACTTATGTATACTATCATATCCTATGTGAATAGGGATATTTTGACTTCTTCCTTTGCAATTTGTATTCCCTTGATGTCCTTTAGTTGTCTCATGGCTGTAGCTAGGACTTTAAGTACTATTTTGAAGAGATGTGGGGAGAGTGAACATTTTTTCCTTGACCCTGATGTTAGAGAAAATGCTTTAAGTTTCTCTCCATTTAATTATATGTTGGCTACTGGCTTGCTCTATATTTACTTTATTATTTCTAGGTATGGACCTTGTATGCCAGCACTTTCAAGGACTTTTGGCCCGAAGGGGTGTTGGATTTTGTCAAATGCCTTTTTAGCATTCAATCAGATGATCATTTGTTTTTTTTTTCTTTTAGCTTGCTTATATTGTAGGTTACATTGATGGATTTTCATATGTTGAACATTCCCTGCATCCCTGAGATTAAGCCTACTTGATTTTGATGTATGATACTTTTGATGTGCTCTTGGATTTGGTTTACTAGTATTTTCTTGAGCACTTTCCTGCCTATGTTCATGAAGGGAATTGGTCTGAAGTTCTGAATTTCTCTTTCTTTGTTGGGTTTTTGTGTGGTTTAGATATCAGGGTGACTGTGACTTCACTGAATGAATTTGGCATTGTTGCTCTATTTCTATTTTGTGGAAGAGTTTGAAGAGTATTGGTATTTGGTCTTCTTTGAAAGTCTGGTAGAATTTTGCGCTGAAACCATTTGACCCTGGGCTTTTTTTGGTTGGGGGACTTTTAATGACTGCTTCTATTTCCTTAGAGTTTATACGACTGTTTAATTTGATAACTTGATCTTGATTTAACTGTGGTAGGTGGACTCTATCAAGAGAAATGTATATTTTACTTTGATTTTCAAATTTTGCGGAGTTCAGGTTTTTGAAGTAAGACCTAAAGATTCTTTGGATTTTCATAATTTCATTTCTGATTTTCTTGATATGGGTTTGTTTTCCCTCTGCCTTTTCATTTGTTTGGCTAAGGGTTTGCCTATTTTGTTGATTTTTCTCAAAGAACCAACTCTTGGTTAGGTCAATTTTTGTATTGTTCTTTTTTTCTAAGTTACTGATTTCAGCCCTGAGTTTGATGATTTTCTGCCTTCTGCTCCTCTTGAGAGTGTTTGCTCTTTTTTTCCCTTAGTACCTCCAGGTCTGCTGTTAAGTTGCTAATATGAGCTGTCATTATTTTCTTTCGAAGGCATTTAGTGCTATGAACTTTCCTCTTAGCATTGCTTTCATTTTGTCTTACAGGTTTGGGTACGTTGTGCCTTTGTTTTCACTGAATTTTAGGAAGTCTTTGATTTCCTGCTTTATTTATTCCCTGATCCAGTGGTCACTGAGTAGAGAGTTGTTCAGTTTCCATGAATGTATAGGCTTTTTGTTATTTCTGTTGTTGTTGAAGTCCAGTTTTAATCCACGGTGATCTTATAAGATATTGGGGGCTAATTTAATTTTCTTGTATTGGTTGAGGTTTGTTTTAGGACCAACTATTTGGTCAATTTTGCAGAAGGTTGCATGCAGTGCTGAGAAAAAGGTGTCTTCCTTTGTGTTTAGGTGATACGTTCTGTAGATATCTGTTAGGTCCATATGGTTCATGACCTCTGGTAGACTCACTATTTCTCTGTTTGGCTTCTATCACAATGACCTGTCCATTGGTATGTGTGGGGGTGAAGTCTCCCACTATTAGTGTGTGGGGATCAATGTGTCATTTAAGCTTTAGTAGTATCTCTTTTACAAATGTGAGTACCCTTGTATTTGGGGCACACATATTCATTATTGAGATGTCATCTTGATGAATTTTACCTTTGATGGGTATGTAATGTCCTTCCCTATCTTTTTTGATTAATTTAGGTTGAAAGTCTATTTTATTGACTATTAGGGTGACTACTCCAGCTTGCTTCCTTGGACCCTTTGCAGGGAAAAACGTGTGCCCAACCTTTTTTTTTTCTTTTTCTTTTTTTTTCCTTTATTTTTTATTTCTTCAAGTTACATCTCAATCGCAGTCCCCTCCCTATTCCCCCTCCAGTCCCACCCTCCCACCCTCAACCCCTCATCCTCTTCCCTTTTTTTTTCTTTTAAGTTTAAGGTATATCTTATTTCCCCCTTCAGTTTCTCCTTTCAGTCCAACAAATGGTTCTTCTCTTATAATAATAAATACAATACAAAACAACAGAGGTAATTAGGCCACAGTTATGAGGGTTATATGGTTTAACGTACATTCCCAATGACCAGTCCATATGTATTTGGTACCTGACTTTAACATTCTACTATCTAAACATCTCCATGAGTTTAAAGTTCTATATCTGACTCAACACTCATACTAATTGCAACACAATTTTAAAAGTATCTTCTTAGATGTATAACACTCTCTTGACTCCTAAACAACTCAAAATTTAATTATGAGACTTTATCTATCTGTTCTTCAACCACCTCAGAGACCTGAGAGGGATAAATATATCTGATTTTATAGGAAGTACAGGGTCTGCAGCTTCCCAAACTAAGAAATGACATACCAGTGGCTGCCTGGACAGTTCCCATTTTCTCTCCATACATTACAGCATCGCTCTTCAATCGTTTGGTCCCGCTTCTCTGACAGACATTGATTATAGAGCAGGGGTTATGAAGGACTTACCTACTCTGTCTTGGCAGAGCTAAGCTGTCGACTTACCTGCTTCCAGGTTTTGTCCTTTTTGGACAGCATTCTGTCTACAGTTGGAGCAAGGGGCTTTTCCTACCAAGAGATAGGCTTGCGACTAATTCAATCATCTCGCACTGGAGATTCTTCGATGCTCATCTTCTACTTGGAGGAGAATGGGGGTGCTGTCAGGAGTTGATATGTCTTGATATAAAAAAAATCTAAAGTTACAAAAACATCTTTGAATGCCATATTCTGCATATCTCTTGAGGTTTTTGAAGAGGCCCTATCTATCTCTTATATTAGGGTAAGCAGATGTTGCTTGTCTCTTCGCAGGTTTATTTCCGATTAGCTTAGCAAGTAACTATAATAGGCTGTCATAGTACCTAACAGAATGACTGGCTTGCATAACCATTAGTTTGCATTTCTTAATTATCCTAAACAGTTCATGACAGTTAGTAGTAAAAGGCCGAAATATCACATTTCATTTTTTTTCTTTACCTCCTAACCCTTCCATCCCATTTCTCTGGGATGGGGTGTCCTTATATAACAGTCCCTCATCTCAGTTGAGAGGTCGTATGATGGCCAAGAGCCTCTTCAGTCATTGGGGATCTATGAAGCAGTACCATCAGTGAAAAGTGTCTCGTTGCCTGGGAGAGAGAACTACTAAACAAACAAATCAATAAGCATACAATAGATAAAAATGACTAAAAAATAGAAAAAAATATAACTAATATATAAAAAATAAAAATTAAAAATAAGAAGTCTATGTCCAAGTTCCCTTTGGTGTGTTAGTTGTACTATTGATATCTTCTATTATAGCTAAAATCCTACTATAAGTGAATAGATGCCTTATGTGTCCTTCTGAGTCTGGGTTAGTTCACTCAGGATGAGCTTTTCTAGTTCCATCCATTTGGCTGCAAATTGCATAATTTCATTGTTTCTGATAGCTGAATAATATTCCATTGTGTAGATGAACCACAGTTTTTTAACCCATTCTTCAGTTGAGGGACATCTGGGTTGTTTCCAGTTTCTAACTATTACAAATAAGGCTGCTATAAACATAGATGAGGAAACTTCCTTATGATTCCGTGAAGAGGCATTTGGGTGTATACCCAGAAGTGGTATGGCTGGGTCCTGAGGCAGAGCTATTCCAAGTTTTCTAAGATATCGCCAGACTGAACTCCATAGTGGTTGCACAAGCCTGCACTCCCACCAGCAATGGAGTAGGGTACCCCTTTCTCCACACCCCCACCAGCATGTGCTGTCATTTGAGTTTTTGATCCTAGCCATTCTGAAAGGTGTGAGATGGAATCTCAGAGTCGTCTTGAGTTGCATTTCTCTGATGATTAAGGATGTTGAGCATTTCTTCAAGTGTTTCTCAGCCATTAGGGATTCCTCCTTTGTGAATTCTCTATTTAGCTCTGTCCCCCATTTTTTGATTGGATTATACCTGGGGGTAACTCTAACCAAGCAAGTAAAGGACCTGTATAACAAGAACTTCAAGCCCTTGAAGAAAGAAATGGAAGAGGCCTTTAGAAGATGGAAAGATCTCCCATGCTCATGGATAGGTAGGCTCAACATAATAAAAATGGCCATCCTACCAAAAACAATATATAGATTCAATGCAATTCCTATCAAAATACCAACATATTTTTTTATAGACTTGGAAAGAGCTAGTCTCAATTTCATATGGAACAACAAAAAGCCCACAATAGCCAAATCAATCCTGTACAATAAAAAAACATCTGGAGGTATTACCATCCCAGATTTCAAGCTGTACTACAGAGCAATAGTTGTAAAAACAGCATGGTATTGGTGTAGAAACAGACCAGTAGATCAATGGAATCGAATTGAAGATCCAGAAATAGACCCACACACTTATGGCCACCTAATTTTTGACAAAGAAGCCAAAACGGCACAATCGAAGAAGGACAGCATCTTCAACAAATGGTGCTGGTCCAACTGGATGTCCATTTGTAAAAGAATGAAACTAGACCCATACTTATCACCTTGTAAAAAACTTAAGTCCAAGTGGATCAAAGACCTTAACATAAGGCTGGTCACACTAAATCTACTAGAAGATAAAGTGGGAGAAAATCCTCGAACTAATTGGCACAGGCGACTACTTCCTGAACAGAACACCAACAACTCAGGACTTGAGATCAACAATCAATAAATGGGACCTCATGAAACTGAAAAGCTTCTGTAAGACAAAGGACACTGTCATTCGAACAAAATGGCAGCCTACAGACTGGGAGAAAATCTTCACCAACCCCACATCTGACAGAGGGCTAATATCCCAAATCTACAAAGAACTCATGAAATTAAATGCCAAGAAACCAAATAATCCAATCAAAAAATGGGTGCCCAACCTTTTATTTTGAGGCAAAGTCTATCTTAGCTGGTGAGGAGTATTTCTTGTATGCAGCAAAATGATGAGTCTTGTTTACAGAACCATTTTGTTATTTATATATTTGTTTGTTTTCAAGACAAAGTTTCTCTATGGAACAGAGCCCTGGCTATCCTGGATCGAACTCAGAAATCTGTCTGCCTCTGTTTCCTGAGTGCTGGGATTAAAGGTGTGTGCCACCATACCTAGCTTCTGGATTCATTCTGTAAACATGTGTCTTTTTATTGGGAAGTTGAATCCATTGATGTTCAGAGAAATTAATGACCATAGATTGTTATTTCCTATTACTTTGACGTAGGTGGTGGTAGTGCGTTTTTGTGTTCTTTTGGTTTAGCTGTGGTGGAGTTTTTTTGTTTCTTGTATTTTCTTGGCTGAGTTACTTTCCCTCGGTTGGAATTTTTCTTCTAGTATCTTCTGTAGAGCTGGATTTGTAGATAGATATTGTTTGAATTTGATTTGGTCATGAAATATCTTGTTTTCTCCATGTATGGTAATTTAAACTTTTGCTGACTACAGTAGTCTGGCTGGCATCTGTGGTCTCTTCTTAGGGCTTCTAGGACATCTGACCGGCCCTTCTGGCTTTTAAAGTTTCTGAGGAAAAGTTAAATGTGATTCTGATGGGTCTGCAATTATATGTTACATAGACTTTTTCTCTTATATCTTTTAATATTCTTTCTTTGTTCTGTATTTTTGAAGCTTTAATTATTATGTGGTGGGGGGAATTTCTTATTTCTTTTCTGGTCCAATTTATTTGATGATCTGTAGGCCTCTTGGACTTTTACTGGCATCTCTTTCTTTAGATTTGTGAAATTTTCTTGTGTGATTTTGTTGAAAAATTTCCCTGGTCTTTAAAGTCTGGATTCTTCTATTTCATCTATACCCATAATTCTTAGGTTCCATATTTTTATTGTTCTTTGATTTCTTGGATGTTATGGGTGACAATTTTTTAACATTATTTCTGTGATTATAATTCTTTATTCTTATTATTTAGGCTCACCTTGTAAAAGATTTCTGGGTATCAATAACTTGTTCTGCAGCATTTTTAGTTTCAGCAAAAACAAATATACATATGAACATGAATTTCTACAAAAAAACATACTCAACAATTTTGTAGTGAACTACAGTACTTGCATGCTCACATAATAAATTGAAAACTCTCAACTTCTCTGTACAAATTTAATGTACTTTATGAAAACTTGTAGTAACAGTGAAATAGATATTAAAATATGGGGGCAAGAAATAAGATATCTCCTATGAAACTGAAATGATATACAATTGTTGCAGTTTTTGGTATAAGCTTATTTCATATATACATATATATATGTATACATATATATCATTAGGCAATAGTAATTGTATAAAATGAATTGATGAACATAAATTTGAGGGTTTCTTAGCATTTGATTAATGATTTATAAAAATAGTGAATTATACTCTTGAATTTTAAACATTAAACATATTTCAAATGATAAATAACATAAATTTAAATAATGAATTTAATAAAAGTAAATTCAGCTTAAGAAACAGTGACACTTTTATGAACTAAGTGTGGTAATTACATTTCTCCATGAGTGAGTTTAAATGAGTTTCATTGGGTGGTAAGCCATTAATAATGCTTTTATTTGTACTTTGAGACTGTTTGGCATTGTTCAAGCAGCCTTTCTCTAAATTATGCTAATTTGCCTATTTGCTTTTTTTGTGTTTTGGCTAATGAACAGCAACCTTCACAAACAGTGAATCAAAAGGGGATCTACATTTTCTCTAATGAGTTACTATTTGAATTCACAACACTAACTTTTCTCTAAGTCTTTGATGTTTGATGAAGATTATTTTATTCTTGTAGCCTACAAAACCCAGTTTTCATCACAATCAGAAATATTATTGTTGCTTCCTTCCTCTACTTTCAAGTCTGAGGAGGAGCTTTGCTTTTATCTATGTTGTGAGATTTGTGAAGTAAACAATGAGAAGCAAGTATGGTGTGGTCTTCCATGAGGGTCTAGGTACAGAAACACAACAGTAATCCTGTGATTTAGCTACCTTTGGTTTAATAGTTTCTGTTGTTCTTTGTTTAACTCTTTCAGGAAGGAAAAGGTTGATAATATACAAAACTAAACAATTCAAAGAGACAACACAATCTTTTATTATTTATTAATTTAAATAGTTATTTATTACTTCGGGTTACATCTCCATCACAGTATCCTCTTCCCACCCCTCCCAGTCCCACCCTTCCACCCTCTACCCTCTATCACTTCCATCCCACTCCTCTGGAGTAGAGTGTCTCTACATAACATTCCCCTGCCCCAGTTCAGCAGTCATATGAGGTCCAAGAGCCTCCTCATACACTGGGGTCCTACAAGGCAGCACCACTAGGGCAAAGTGTCTCATTGGCAGGAAAAAAAGGTCTATGTCCATGTTCCCTTTGGTGCCTTGGTTGTAGTATAGTTATCCTAAAATCCGATTATAAGTGAATAGTTGCCATGTGCATCCTTCTGAGTCTGGGTTAGTTCACTCAGGATGAGCTTCTCTAGTGCCATCCATTTGGCTGCAAAATGCATGATTTTGTTGTTTCTGATGGCTAAGTAGTATTCCATTGTGTAGATGTGCCACAGGTTTTCAATCTATTCTTCGGTTGAGGGACATCTGGGTTGTTTCCAGTTTCTAAGTACTACAAATAAGGCTGCTATAAACATAGATGAGGAAACTTCCTTGTGATTCATTGAGGAATCATTTGGATGTATACCCAGAAATGCTATGACTGGGTCCCTAGGCAGAGGTATTCCAGGATTTCTAAGATATTGCAAGACTGACCTCAATAGTGGCTGCACAAGCCTGCACTCCCACCAGCAATGGAGGAAAGTTCCCCTTTCTCCACAGGCCTAGCCAGCATGTGCTGTCATTTGAGCTTTTGATCTTAGCCATTTTGACAGGTGTGAGATGGATTCTTAGAGTCTTCTTGAGTTGCATTTCTCTGATGATTAAGGATGCTGAGCATTTCTTCAAGTGTCTCTCAGCCATTAGGGATTCCTCCTTTGTGAATTCTCTGTTTAGCTCTATTCCCCATTTTTTTGGTTGGATTAATTGGTTTCTTGCCATTTAATTTCTTGAGTTCTTTGTAAATTTTGGATGTTAGCCCTCTGTCAGATGTGGGGTTGGTGAAGATCTTTTCCCAATCTATAGGTTACCATTTTGTTCAAATGACAGTGTCTTTTGCCTTACAGAAGCTTTTCATTTTCATGAGGTCCCATTATCCCTCTTAGATCCTGAGCTGTTGGTGTTCTGTTTAGGAAGTTGTCTCCTGTGCCAATGAGTTCAAGGGTTTTGCCCACTTTCTCTTCTAATATATTTAGTGTGCCTGGCCTTATGTTAAGGTCTTTGACCCACTTGGACTTAAGTTTTGTACAAGGTGATAAGTATGGGTCTAATTTCTTTATTTTACATGTTGACATCCAGTTGGACCAGCATCATTTGTTGAAGATGCTGTCCTTTTTCTATTGTGTGGTTTTGGCTTCTTTGTAAAAAATTAGGTGCCCATAGGTTTGTGGGTTCATTTCTGGGTCTTCAATTCGATTCCATTGATCCACTGGTCTATTTCTATACCAATTCCATGCTGTTTTTACTACTATTGCTCTGTAGTATAGCTTGAAATCAGGGATGGTGATACCTCCAGATGTTTTTTTATTGTACAGAACTGATTTAGCCATTCTGGGTTGTTTGTTATTCCACATAAAGTTGAGAATTGCTTTTTCCAGGTCTATAAAGAATTGTGTTGGTATTTTGATAGGCATTACATTGAATCTGTATATTGCTTTTGGTAGGATGGCCATTTTTATTATGTTAATCCTTCCTATCTATGAGCATGAAAGATCTTTCCACCTTCTGATGGCCTCTTCAATTTCTTTCTTCAAGACTTGAATTTCTTGTCATACAGTTCTTTCACTTGCTTGGTTAGAGTTACCCCCAGGTATTTTATATTGTTTATGGCTATTGTGAAGGGTATTGTTTCCCTGATCCCTTTCTCAGACCATTTATTTGTTATATAAAGAAGGGCTTCTGATTTTTTTTTTGAATTAATTTTGTATCCAGCCACCTTGCTAAAGGTGTTTTTCAGTTGTAGGAGTTCTCTGGTGGAATTTTTGGGATTGCTTATGTATGCTATCTTATCATCTGCAAATGGGGATGATTTCACTTATTCCTTTCCAATTTGTATCCCCTTGATCTCCTTTAGTTGTCTTATTGCTTTAGCAAGAACTTCAAGTACTATGTTGAAGAGATATGGCGAAAGTCGACATTCTTGTCTTGTCCCTGAGTTTAGAGGAAATGCTTCAAGTTTCTCTCCATTTAATTTGATGTTGGCTACTGACTTTCTGCATATCACCTTTATCATTTCTAGGTATGGTCCTTGTATGCCCATTCTCTCCAGGACTTTTAGCATGAAGGGGTGTTGGAGTTTTAAAATGCTTTTTCAGCATCTAGTGAGATGATCATGTGGTTTTTTTCTTTCCACTTGTTTATATGGCAAATTACGTTGATTGATTTTTGTATGCTGGACTATCCCTGCAATCCTGGGATGAAGTTTTCATGAGGGAGATTGGTCTGAAGTTCTCTTTCTTTGTTGGATCTTTGTGTGGTTTAGAAATCAGGGTGACTGTGGCCTCATATAATGAGTTTGGCAGTGTCCCTTCTGATTCTATTTTGTGGAAGAGTTTGAAGAGTATTGGTATCATCTCTTCTTTGAAGGTCTGGTAGAATTCTATGCTGAAACCATCTGACCCTGGGCTTTTTTGGTTGGGAGATTTTTAATGACTGTTTCTTTTTCCTCAGGGGTTATAGGGCTGTTTAATCTTTTAACTTGATCTTGATTTATCTTTAGAAGGTGGAATCTATCAAGAAAAATTTCCGTTTCACTTATTTTTTTAAAATTTGTTGGAGCATAGATTTTTAAAGTAGGACATAAAGATTCTCTGGATTTCCTCAATGTCTGTTGTTATTTTTCTGTTTTCATTTCTGATTTTGTTGATTTGGGTTTTTTCCCTCTGCCTTTTAGTTAATTTGGCTAAGGGTTTGTCTATTTTATTGATTTTCTCAAAGGCCCAACTCTTGCTTTCATTGATTCTTTGTATCATTCTTTTTGTTTCTAAGTTGTTGATTTCAGCCCTAAGTTTGATGATTTACTGCCTTCTGCTCCTCTTGGGAGTATTGGTTCTTCTTTTTTTTTTTTTTAACCAGTTCTTCCAGTTCAGCTGTTAATTCGCTAATATGAGCTGTCACTATTTTCTTTTTGAAGGCGCTTAGTGCTATGAACTTTCCTCGTAGCACAGCTTTCATTGTGTTCCATATGTTTGGGTATGTTGTGCCTTCATTTTCGTTGGATTTTAAGAAGTCTTTGATTTCCTTCTTTATTTCTTCCCTGATTCAGTAGTAATCCAATAAAGAGTTGTTCCATTTCCATGAGTGTGTAGGCTTTCTGTTATTTCTGTTGTTGAAGTGCAACTTTATTCCATGGTGGTCTGATAAGATACAAGGGGTTATTTCAATTTTCTTGTATCTGTTGAGGCTTGCTTTGTGTCCAACTATATGGTCGATTTTGGAGAAGTTTCAGCTCCAGCATCTTCTTCTTTTAATATTTATATTAGGAAGTATCCCAAAGAACTTCTTATTCTATGCTATAATTTGAACTTTAAATGTGTCACAAAGCTCAGGTTAACACCAAATCAGCTGAGCACAAAAGGACTGAACATCAAATGATTCTATTAACATTTTTAACCATTTTTCCTTTCTTATTTGGGCCCCAAACAGGTTTACTATGTCCCAAATCAGCAGGAAGTCATTTTAAGAGAACAACACCCCTTCCCCAGAAGGTGGGGAGGTTGTTCCCCCCCCCCTTTCGTTATTTGATAGATAATAGAAAATTTTGTTATTTAGGGGGAAAGACTACAAGCTGTTAAATGGTCTTGTTAAATGGGTTTTGGAGGTTAGACTCAGGGACTTCTCTCTTTTTCTTTTCTGTATCCTTCTTTTTCTCCTATATAGGAGTGAACAGACTTGAGAAAAATGGGACATAGACATAGTATAGGAAAGATCAAGAAAAAAGGACAGATTATTGAATATGGCCTTATACCTTTGTATACTGATACAAAATTAATATTATATTTGGCTAAATTGGTACTGATCATTGTATATTAATGCAAAATTAAGATTGTATTGGGCTACATCGGTATTGATCTTTGTATATTGATACAAAATTAAGATTATATTTGGCCACATTGGTATTGATCTTTGTATATTGATATAAAATTAAGGGTAGTGCCGGGCGTTGGTGGCGCACGCCTTTAATCCCAGCACTTGGGAGGCAGAGGAAGGCGGATCTCTGTGAGTTCGAGGCCAGCCTGGTCTACAAAGTGAGTCTAGGACAGCCAGAGCTGTTATACAGAGAAACCCTGTCTCGAAAAACCAAAAAAAAATAAAAAATAAAAAAATAAAATAAAATTAAGGGTAACGCTTCTTAAAGGTATTTTTCCTAGTAATGCTTAAAAATGAAATGTAAAGTTTTGGCCTCTTGCTACCAACCAACATAAACTGTTTAGGATAATTAAGAAATGGAAACTAATAGTCATGAAAACATGTCATTTTGTTAGTTACTATGACAGTCTATCACAGTTATTTTCTAAGCTACTCAGAAATCAAGTTGCTAAGAGACAAGCAATATTTGCTTATCTAAATATAAGAGATAGATAGGGCATCTTCAAAAACCTCAAGAGATCTGCAGAATATGGCATTCAAAGATGTTTTCTTAACTTAAGGTTTTTTGATATCGAGACATGTCAGCTCCTGACAGCACCCCCTATTCTACTCCAAGTAGAAGATGACCATCGAAGAATCTCCAGTGGGAGATGATTGAATTGGTGGTAAGCCTTTCTCTTGGCAAGAAAAACCCCTTGCTTCAACTGTAGACAGACTTCTGTCCAAAAAGGACAAAACTTGGAAGCAGATAAGTCGACAGCCTAGCTCTGCCAAGACAGGGTAGGTAAGTCCTTCATAATTCCTGCTCTACAATCAATGTCTGTCAGAGAAACGGGGCCAAATGGCTGAAGATTGATGCTGTAATGTATGGAGAGAAAATGGGAACTGTCCAGGCAGCCACTGGTATGTCATTTCTTAGTTTTAGAAGCTGCAGGCCCTGAACATCCTATATAATCAGATATATTTATCCCTCTCAGGTCTCTGAGATGGTTGAAGAATAGATAGCTAGAGTCTCATAGTTAAATTTTGAGTTGTTTAGGAATCAAGAGGGTGTTCTGAATCTAAGAAGATATTTTTAAAATTGTGAGGCAAGTTAGTATGAAAGCTGAGTTATATATAGAACTTTAAACTCATGGAGATGGTTAGATAGTAGAATGTTAAAGTCAGGTGCCAAATATATATGGACTGGACATTGGGAATGTATGCTAAGCCATATAACTCTTATAATTGTGGCCTATTTATTTCTGTTGTTTTGTATTGTATTCATAGTTATAAGAAAAGAACCAATTTTTGGACTGAAAGTGAGAGCTGTTGGGGGGAAAAGAAATACTTTAAAAAAAAAAAGAAGGGTTGAGGGGGAGAAGGGTGGAAGGGTGGGACTGGAGGGGGAAGTAGGGAGGGGATTGTGATTGAGATGTAACTTGAAGAAATAAAAAATAAATTATTAAAAAAAAGAAAATGCATCTAAAAAAAAACACTAACAATTTGAAGATTGTAGCATTATTGGGAGCTGGTAGAACAATTAGCCAGTGGGACCTAGTGAGAATGAGTCTCCTCTGGGAAGCATGCTTTATAAGGAGACTGTGAGATCCTATGTTCGTCTTTTATACTTCCATTACATGAAGTGAAAGTTTTTTTTTTAAACATTTATTTATTTATTATGTATACAGTATTTGCTCTACATTTATGCCCGGGTACCAGATCTCAAGGTAGATGGTTGTGATCCACCATGTGTTTGCTGGGAATTGAACTCAGGACCTTTGGAAGAACAGCCAGTGTTCTTAACCTCTGAGCCATCTCTCCAGCCCCCATACTTACCTGGCAGGGGAGATACCATGATCACGAAGTGAAAGTTTTTATGCTCCTCACCCTTCTGTGCTTCAATGTCTCAAGGTCCAGGAAAGCAGTGGACTCCACCAAGAACTGAAGTATCTAAGACTATGAGTCCAATCACCCTCTATTTCATTCAAGTTTATTACCATAGGTGTTTTTTTTTTTTTTTACAGTAAAGGAAGATGATTAATATATTCTGCCTTTACTAACTTCTGCTCAGTTGAGAATTATTTGAATTGTTCATTACCTTTTTTGGTCACCCAACAATGACTTTGGGGAAATTATTCCTTCTCTTCTGCTACTCACCACTCCTGAGGTAGTCCCCATCATCCCTTCTTCTTTACATGGCTCAGAACTGGCAATGCCTACAATTAAAAAAAAAAGATTTAGTTCAAACAAAGGAATAATGTGAATCACTATTTCAAATTACTTGCCTGTAACTCAGTAGATGGCAGTCTTTCCATTTTGACCAAACCCAGGTCCTAAAATACATACAACCTTAGAAGAGACAAGTAGCATTAGGCAAAAGGAAACTGGTCTGGGGTTGATAAGAAGTATTCCCTGGGCTGGGAGTAAGCATATGTTTAGTGTGAAGCTCTGGGCTCAATCCACAACAGATAGGAAAGAGTTCTTTCTTCCTGATATAATTTTCTCATCAGCCACACCCACATTACATTCCTTGAAGTTAACTGTTAGTGCTTTTTAAGGTTTTTATAGTGGTTCACTTGATTGTGGTACATAGAGTGGCTGTGTACCAGAAGTAAATAAGTTAACACTATAAAGGGAAGGAGAATGTGGCAGATATGGAATGGAAAATTCAGTATCCAGTACTGGCCATAAGTAAGGCAATAAGTGATAACAAAGATAGGGAATGGGAGAGAAAAAGACAAATTATAATATTTTTTAATATTTATAATGTCATGTATGTACAGCATAAGAAGAAAACCTGTTATTTAGAGAATAATGGCATTTCATTCAGATATCTGTTTGATGTATGTCTTAAATTGATTTTGATATTAGTCAACATATAAACATGTTACATACTTATGAAATAGTGTATGGTGTTTTGGTGCATGTATATGGTATATAATGTAAACATATCTACCTTCTCAGTCATTAACAATTTCTTTGTTGTGAAATTGTGTTAAATCTGTTCAGCTTTCTAAAACATTACCATTACCTCTAGTCATCTGTGTAATAGTATACCAAAATCTCTTCCTCCCATCCAAGTTTAATTAGTGTGTGTTCATCAACTTTCCCCAATTCCTTCTTAACCCCAGCCTATAGCAACCACTGTTCTACTTTCAACTTATTTTAAAACAAATCACCTTTTTTTTTTAAGATTACAAATATGAGTGAAGCCATGAAAGAACTGTCTTACCCTGTCTGGCTTTATTTCATTTACCATGATGTTTTAAAATCTGATGTACTCTCATGCATGTGTGTGCTTGTGTTCATGAATGTGTGGATATGTAGATTTGTGGGTGTATGTGAGTATGTGTTGTGCAGTGTGCATGTGTGCAGAGGACAGAAGAGAATTTTGGGTGTCCTGCTGTATCATTCTCCACTTTATTCTTTTGAGAGAACGTCTCATTGAACCCAGAACTAGGCTGGCAGCTAGGAAGGCCAAGTGATCATCATCTGTTATCATCTCCATAGCACTAGGGTTATAGGAGCATATGAAGCTGTCCTTGGCTTTTCATGTGGTTGCTGGGAATTTTAACTGGGGTCCTTATACATGTGAAGCAAGCACCCTCATAACTTTAATATGAGCCTATGAAATATTATATGTGATCTATAACTAAAATTTATTATTATCAAATGTTAAGTTATTTCTTAGTCTTATTTCTAAATGTATTTATAAATAAAGTGACAAACAATGTCCCAGATGATGGACTCTGGATATACTTGGCCTATATGTACATGCAATTTTCTGAAAGAAGTTGAAAGTTATGTTTTGTTGACCAAATGTCACCAAGAATATTTTCAACTCTCTCTTTTATTTTTTTTATCTCTTACATGTGAAATTCCCAGAAAACAAAACAACAACAAAAGCCCACAAAAGAACCCTTTTAATTCTTATTTATAAGCTACTTCTGATATATTTTAATTAGAATTTTGGCTTCCAAGATGAAGAAAGGAATTGAATGACTGTGCTTAACTTAAAGTAAAAAGCTTTTATCAGAATGTTAAATAAAATACTCTGAAGAGAAATAATATATTTCATTATTATCATAACTTCTATGATAATAATGAAATGACTTGTTACCGTATCAGTCAGCTTTCCAGGATGGATAGATACAAGACTCAAATGGCCCAATCCCAAGCTGAAGAGTTATTGTTAGTTAACAGCTTCTGAGGGACAATCAGCTTTCTTCAGAAATGAGTTCCTTGATAGACTGACCATTACCTCTGTTATTGTGGGCAACTTTAATTGGACTCAATAGGTTTTATAATACATACATATATATGTCTATGCATTTACATATGTAATGGTTATATATACATATATGTATAAAATTATATAAAACAATAATGAGTATAAAAGAAGAGAAAATTAATTTGAATTGGAGACATGCAGGGGCATAGCAGGACTTGGAAGGGAAAGAGGAATGGATATGATAAAAATACGTTGTATTCATATGTGTAGATCCTTAAAATATCCTTTTTAAAAAAGTTTTTACAAGAAGAAAAGGACTTCTCCAAGCCCATTTGCTACCCAGTATTCAGTATGTAATTATGGCAATATTTTCTTTGGCAAGCCATGCTAAATTTTCCCCTGTGTTTTCTGTAGTTCCACAATTCCTCTTTTATAGGATATTGACTTATGTTAAGAAGAGTTTCTTGATTTATCACATTATCACAACAAACCATCAAAAACAGGAAAGAAGCACAGATTTTCCCATCCAGTGGGATCCTCTTCTTCTTAGGGTATGTCCGTTCTTCAGCTGTTCCCTTTATGGCAGTAGGATTCCCCTGAGAATCTTCCCATTCCTTTAAATCCCATAAACTTTTGTTCTTCTCCTGTAGTTTGGAAAAGTTGCTCTGTTTTCCCCTTGACTTCAGAGCTTTGACATTTTTTCTTCAACTGTCCTTCAACTTGCATCTGTCTGTTGCTTACTCATGATTATATTAAGTTCTGCATTCTTAGTAGGAAAATTTCATCCTCTTTCCTCCTGTCCTGGGCACAGAAGTCTGGTCTGCAGATTTCTGATTGGTTTTCACTGTTTTTCCTTAAGCTGGCATATGCTAATTCCTTCATGAATTAATAAATAGTAATTATAAATTTTGCAAAATATATGTTATTATGCCTTCTTTTATACTCTGAAAAAAATGAATATTATTTGAAAAATTATTTTTATGTGGAATTTTGTATATAGTGTTGCTGAATAATAGTTGCATAATCACTAACTAACAATTGTGATAAGAGAGATTAGCTATTACTCTATCTCCACATAAGCTGCAAGACTACTAATACCATGTCTGTATGTGATTAGTTTAAGTAGACTGACATACATATTCACAAATAATTTTACTCTCAATTTTTTCTTACATCACAGGCTTTCTTCATGGGTTAATGACTTCTTTTTAGAAAATTTAATTTAATCAATGTATTTTGTGTGTATGTGTGTGTGTGCTTGTGTGTTCATCTCTCTCTGTGTGTGTGTGTATATGTGAATGCATGTGTGTGCATATGTGGGTGCACATGCCATGGCATACCTGTGGAGATTAAAAGACAAGATTCTGGAGTTGGTCCTCTGTTTCAGCTTTTGCAGGGGTTCCATTTCTTCACCCTGTGTATACCAGGCTATCTGACTAGTGAGCTTGCAACCTGTTCTGTCTAAATCTCATTGTTTTGCCTTATGAATGCTGGAGTTACTGCTGTACCTTCCATCTACCTGCATCCCGCTTCTCTATCTGTTATGGAATGGAATTCAAACTGCTAGGCTTATGCAGCAAGCTGTTTGTTATGCTGAACTATATCCCTGGTTTATCGCTTCCTTTTGAAGTGTGTTCATGTGCCTTTTTTCTCATGTGTGTGGATTTCTGTACTTAAGTTTTATAGATGGAAAATTGCTCTACCTTTTGTTAACCTAAAATACTTTTATATTATTTTTGTACCTGACAACAAACTTACTGGCATACAATTCCCTCATTTTTATATTTTAATTTAGTGTTTTAAAATTATAATTAGATCACTTATCCCTTGCTTTTCCTCCAATGAACCCTTCTCTGTACCTTCTTCAACCCCTGGGCCCCTCTCAAATTCATGGCCTCTTTTTCCTCAATTGTTATTGTTACATATATATCTACCAGTATGTAAACACAAACTGCTGTTGCATTTAGTGTTACTAACATGTATATGATTTCAGGGATTTTTTAGATAAACAAGTGGTGCCTCATCACCGGGGAAATCTAATTCTCCTTCTCAGCATCAATCAGCTGGCTGCAGTTTTTTGTTTTTGTTTTTGTTTTTGTTTTTTTGGTATTGGGCCCAGTAAGATTGCCTCCTTCCATGTTAGCCTGACTAGTTAGTGTTAGGACACCACACACTTAAAACCCCTCCTACTTCTGTGACCATATTATACTAGGCAGTTGTGAGCTGAATTTCCAGTATTGTCCGAAAAGAAACAGACAAAGTAACTTGTAGGGTTTCTATTTTGGATCACGTTGAATATGACTGTTTTTCCTTGACTATGGCTCTTCACCCAGAATTGGCCTTAGTCCCAGTCTATTCTCAAATTATTTATTGTGCATAGAGGTCAACTCACTTGAAGCCCTGGTGACTTTCTTATCATTTCTTCAAAGGCTGAATAATATGCTAATAAGTAAGCCCTTCAGAAAGTCCCATCTAAAATGTCGGCAGCTGAACATCTCATTGATCTCTGTGATCACTGAAGTTCATGTTCATCTCCCATGCTATTTTAAATTTTGCATTGTGAAATCCATTTATTGATTGGTTGATTTAGACAGAATTCAAACCGGCTTTGAACTTTCTAGGTAGCCTTGGCTAGCCTGGTCTTCTTTATCTTCAGTTTCCTGCATTTCACATTCTTAGATTGCAAGGTGTACATTATAACACATGGAAATTTTTGAATTTTAATCATTTCTCTTGAAACTAGATTCTGAAAATGGAGAGATGATTCAGTGGTTAAAAGTACTTGCTGATTGTAGACGTATTTTTAAAACATTTATTAATAACTCTTATACCTTCCAACCCACCAACCCAAGGCACATTAAAATGATTCTTCTTAGGTGCAGGTTCTCAGGGCAACTTATCAGCAGTCCACCCAAATCAGTCAATTCCATAGGGAACACAGGAATTAGTAGCAGCTCAGGGGTTACCTGGCTCTGGTATTGCAATGGCAGCTGTGGCACCCCCACTTGCTTCCCAGGTCTCTTCATCCCATCCAGTTTTCCCAAGCCTACTCTGGGCAGGTCCTTCACTGTGGGCTCTTCTGCCTGCCCAAGCTTGCCGCCTTGGGGCAGGTGCTGTACTTGCACAACTTAGGAACTAGCCATTGGTGCACACTCACTTCAACCACAGTCTCTCATGTCTGTTTGAGTTTGTTGATCCTTCACAGGGCTAGAACTGCCCTTCGCACAGAGCTCTGCTCAGCCTTACCACTCAGCCGATGCTTTCATGGCTCCAAACAAGCCTTCACCTGGGTCACAAATCTTGGCAGCCAGAACTTCATCTAGCATCTTTCAAAATTAAGCTGCAATGAGCAGTGATGGGAAGCAAAGCCAAGCAGAAAAGTCTTTTCAAGTTTCCTAGGCCTTCCTTTTTTATACTCTCTAATTATGCACCACGATGCTTTCTCATTGGCCAACCTTCTGCCCTTCTCCTGAGTTACTTCCTGTTGACAAAGGCCATGAGCACTTCCAGGTGTTTCCCACAGGTGTCATTCAGTAGACTGATTTATATACCCTTTTTTTATGAATCTATTTTTCAACAATAGTTCAAGCACTCCCACAACCCTAACATATTCAACATAACTGTGTTTTCAAAGAAACCAAACCTCCACCACAGCTGATCTTGAGAAAGACCTGGGTTTGATTCCTAGAATTAGTTTAGTTATTCACAGCCATCTCTAGGTTCGATTCCAGGGGATCTGGTGTCTTCTTCTGACCTCTCCACACATCAGGCATAGAAATGATGCACATACATATATGCAGGTACAAATCTCATATAAATAAAATAAAAAGCACAAATGAAAGAAGGTAGAAAGAAGAAGAGTGAGAAAGGAGAGAATAGAAGAAAGGGCAGAGATTTAAATTCAAATTAGTTCTTATAATCATTGTTCAAATGTTTGAATTAAGAGTGAGTTTCATTTGAAAGAAATATACTATTCCTTGAAAATGTTCTCATCTTCTATAAGAATAATCTGTGAAAGTTAATTACAAGAAGGTAATGACTCTGTGTGTATAAACACAGACAATTAGATTCTTATTTATGCCATTATGCTGGAATGATTAAAAAACACAACTTTCATCTCCTAAATAACTCTCTAAGAAAACAAGTAGAGACAATAATTCTAACCCATGATGCATATACAAAAATATGTGTAGAAAATAGTAAGCATTTAATTTAATCATGCTTAAACCAAGTGAGGTGCTTATAATTTGAATTTTTGCCTTTTAATGTAATGTATAAAAAGGAAATTCCCCAACGGTTTGAGTTAAGCAAATGCATTATTTTACCATAACAGGAAGGGGTGTTTTGTTTTCCTTTTCAGATAGACATAGATTGCATTAAAGTACCAAAACAAAAGATCTGTTCAAATTAAGTTGTTCCTATGATATTGTCTCTGAATAAAAGCATGAATGTTATCACTTAACATTTCCCATTCTCTCTTATATTTTTACATGTAAGAATTCAAGGGGGAGTTTCCTGAGACTACAGCCCAGAGCTCTCCTTTAAACACCTAAGAGCTGTTCTAAATGCCATATAATATCTCACCTTTCCATGAAGAAAGGTGAAGAGTCTCTCTGTAGACTGGACAGGAAGAAAAACTATGGTTTTTATAGAGAAATGGGAAAAGGAAGATAAGGATTAGAAAATAGCTAATAAAAATTCCAAGAATTGGGATTTGATTATCAAAAACCCCAGAATATATCCTCCAAAGGAGGCATATATTCAGGAGAAAAACAAGAGAATATTTGTATCCTCTATTAACTGTGAAATGTCACAGGCAGATATCTGTTCCCATGCATGTTGGCTCACATCAGCACCTTTTGGGAATGTAGGAATTCTTCAGTTTATATTTGCTTATGGTCATTACCAAAGGTTGATTGATGGGAAATCTTCAAACAAGTAACATGCAGCATCTTTCTTTTTCAGAGATAATGGAACAGATGGATGATCTTCAGAGTCTCATCCTTGCCAAGGTGAATAGGAATTAACGACTACCACAGCCTTGAGCTACCTGGTTGTCCAGTTTTATTTACCACAAGTTTACATTAAGTATCTGGGTTTGTAGTACTAAAATATAGCTCAAACAATTCATATTTTAAACTGCTAGGATGAATCCTCACCACAGAAAACATGCCTGTGATGTTTTCCCTCTACTCTTCAATACTATTAATCTACATCCACTTTGGCCCTACTTCAATTCACTGTGTTCCAGTCTCAGTGTCTACTCTCTATTAACAAAATAGTTCCTTTCCACATAAGTATCCTTCTTTTTGGAAAATTGTCCTCTCAAAAAATTACATATTTATTAAAGAGTGCAAGGAAGCATTAATCTTTTTGACTCTGTTTTAGACACACTATACTTTCAAGTACCTGTCTTATTTAAGGAGGATTTACTGTTTGTCTTATTACGCAGCTTTATGTTACTGTGATAAAAAGCCTAAGAAGGAGAAATTTACTTTTGGATCACAGTGAATATTGGAGCCATTCTGCTTATAGCATTTTCATCCAGAAGAAGAGGGGAGAGGAGATCAGGAGAGAAGAAAGAAAGGGAGAGAAGTGGACTAAGTGAATGACTGAAAGAGAGAGAGACAGAGAGAGCTAAGAGAAAAGAAGAGAAAAGAGAATGGAGATAGGGAGGACAGGAATATGAAGAAGGGAAGAGAGAAGAAAAAGAAACAGTAGAAGAGAGAAAGGTAGAGAGAGATAAAACAGAAAGGAGAGAGAGAGAGAGAAGGTGAGAGAGACAGAGAGAGAAACACTAGGTTTTAGGTGAAATGTTTATCAGAACATTTGAGAACATTTTCAAATATTTGTTTGTGGTTTTAATATCTGTGAGCTTTTAGGAGTTCTTTGCTATATTAAAGATACATATTCTTCAGAAGATACATGTTTATAGATTTTTCTTCCATCCTGTGGCTTGCATTTTATTTCTTTCAACAGAATAGTATCTCCCACAAAATAGTTCTTAACATCAGTAAAGTCCACTTGGTCATCTTTCTTTCAGGGTTGTGCTATTAATAACATATATAAATTCTCATTGCCAAACCCAAGGTCACAAAGATTTTTCTGATGATTATTATTAGGAATACAGTTTTAGTGTAAGAAGCTCCTATGGTTACTAGAAGGAATACATTTGAAAAAAAATTCATACACAAAAGAAAATGATGGTTATTTTATAAGACAGTCATGAAGTGTTATTTATACTATGCAAAAATAAATTCAAAGTTACTTAAGGACATTTGTAGAATTCTTATAACTTCAACTTTAGCCAATTAAAGATAAACTGCTTTCATCATTAAGCCTTTACAGGTGATAGGTCAATTTCTCTCTCACTATGTGCTGATAACTTCTTTTATCATTCATTAACACAACATATGCAAGGAAAAAGGAAATATTTCAACTTTATAAGGAATATATATTGTCAGTTGCCAAGGCTCAATTCTCTTAGCCAGTAGATGTCATTCTCTGTCTGTTTTAATGTGAATTTCCTATCCTCCTTTAGTAGTATCTTCTTGGGACACGTTATGAAACCCAGTTTCATTTCAGCCTGATTTTCTCTTCATTATATTTCCAAGTTAGTATCTTTTCTCTTCAATAATAGGAAGAGTTCCAGAGTGTGAAAAGAGGTCATTTTGACAGTTTTCCTTTGGTTACTTAGCACTGAGTGAGGAATATTTCCCTACATATTTAAGATACTGTAAAACATTGACTAAATTGGACAGACATGGTGTCACAAACCTTTAATCCCAGCACTTGGGAGGCAGAAGCATCTGTATGAGTTTGCAGCCAGTCTGTTCTACAAAGTGAGTCCAGGACAGCCAGGGCTATTATACAGAGAAACCCTGTCTCAAAACCAACCATCAACCACCATCAACAAACAAAAAAATCCTACAAAATGTTGACTACATAGGTATGAATGACATGGTGCTCCTACTTGTGTGTCAGAGTGGAGCACTCCATAATGCTTTTTAGGTAAAGACAGACAGAAAAAAAAAAAAAACTATTTATTTATTTATTTATTGTTATTATTTATTTTTTTCTTTTTTAAAAATTTATTATTTTTTTTATTTCTTCCAGTTACATCTCAATCACAATCCCTTCCCTACTCCCCCCTCCTGTTCCACCCTTCCACCCTCTTCCCCCTCCTGTTCCACCCTTCCACCCTCTTCCCCCTCAGCCCCCCATTCCTCTACCCTTTTTTTTTTAGTTTAAGGTTGATCTTTTTCCCCCCAACAGCTCCCCCTTTCAGTCCAACAAATGGCTCTTTCTCTTATAACAATAAATACAATACAAAACAACTGAAATTAATAGGCCACAATTATGAGAGTTATATGGCTTAGCATACATTCCCAATGTCCAGTCCATATGTATTTGGCACCTGACTTTAACATTCTACTATCTAACCATCTCCATGAGTTTAAAGTTCTATATCTAACTCAGATTTCATACTAACTTGCATCACAATTTTAAAAACATCTTCTTAGATCCAGAACACCCTCTTGATTCCTAAACAACTCAAAACTTAACTATGAGACTCTAGCTATCTATTCTTCAACCACCTCAGAGACCTGAGAGGGATAAAAATATCTGATTATATAGGAAGTGCAGGGCCCACAACTTCCAAAACTAAGAAATGACGTACCGGTGGCTGCCTGGACAGACTGTAAATAAATTAAAGGTTACAGCTGTTTAACCTGTTTTATAAACCACCAAGAATCGAAAAAACTTAGAGCTAAGGTAAAATATATGAAATGTGTGGGGTTAGCCCATGACTTTAACTTCAGCAGAGACAGGAGGAGCACTATTGAGTTAGTTGTCTTATAAATTCTAGAGTTACAAGGAACAGGGTAGTGATGGTGCACACCCTTAATTCCATCATTTGAGAAGAATACACCCTTAATCCCAACACACTAGAGACAGAAACAGGCAGATGCCAGAGTTCAAGGTCAGCCTGATACAAAACAAGTTCTAAATAGACAAAAACTTCGATCCAGGGGTGGGGGAGCACATCTTTAATCCCTTCAGTTGGGAGCCACAGGTCTTGATCCCAATACTTAGTATGCAGAGACAGGCACATAGGATTTGGAAGGATTTAAGTTTAAAAGCTACTCACAAAAGGCATGCTCAATGCAAACAAATTGTCCTTTGAGATCTCAAAAAACCTATTTATAATGCTAGAAAGTTGACAAGGAAATCAAGTTATCAAGTTCCCAGAAAGCACTAAGGGAATTTCCTTTGTACCTCATACATCTTTTTCCATGTAGAACTGTGGATGTTGTCATTTACTTGAAATGACCTTGGGTTATCAAGTCCCAGTCAACTGTCCCTGTGTGCACTCCTCACACTCTGGACCCACTACAGTGGTCAATTTTAACCCTGTATTTCCTCTGTCTGCTTACTTGACTGATTAAAGAATAAGAATTGGGGAGGTAAGGATACCACCTCCAGATTCCCTGTCATTAATTCAAGTAGTAAGTACTGAATCATGGGGACTTATTTTAGAGACATTTTAGGCATTGTTAACAACTTTGTGAATTGCCACAAGCATTACTTACAGAACCAAGGAGTAGGAGGGGAGGGACTCAAGCAAGAATGAACATTTTGTAGAAGAATTCTATAGAGTATGATGCAAACATGCAGAAAGAGTTCCAGTATTGGGAGAATAGGAAATGATTTCCAGAGAATGTTTTTGAGGAAAGTTCTCAAAGCGTTGGTAAGAAGGGTCTAGGGTTAGATAAAAACCAACAAAACAAAATTTCAGGCAAAATGAGCAAATAATTTTAAAAAATCCAAAGTCAGATAGGTGCAAGGTTATGTTTCTGTATATGGACTTCTTTGTGTGATTGGGATGTGGCTCTTTTGGAGAATATTTTCCTAGAAAGAACAAGGACTTGGGTTTGAGGCTCAGCAAAGCAGTGGAATATGGGGAGAATTTAAAAAGATTAATAAGCTTTGCTTTTTGGTGGGTTTTTGGGATGCATATCATAAAGATAATATACACACCTACTGTAAGCCTGAATCTTAAGCTTAAATACATAAAATTCAGTCATTTGTAGAAGTGGTTCTCCATACTGTGAATAGCAAGCCTGTAGCCAAATGGACAGGAGGAAACAAGTGTCATTTGTAGTCTCCATATCAAGTAGAGCAGATACCAATGCTAAAGAAATTTCTAATTTTATTCTTAATCTCATATTTAGAAAGGATTTAGGAGCTGCCTTTTGGGTGGCGATGATCACAAGGATGTTTTGCAGATGGTAATATATGAACAGGACATTGTGAACACTGTAGAAGACCAGAAGAATAATTTTGACTAGTTACACAACTTGCTAAAACATTCTCATCCATTGTAGACACACCCTTCCCTGAAAATGCGAGCTTATACTTATTCACATATTCAAGCTAAAGAAATGTGAACAGAAGAATATGTATGGTTGGACAAACTTTCTTTTCCCCTACTTGGTGATTATAGATATTTTTGCCAAGATGAGTCTTTTATGAGCCCAAGTTTCAGAGTGTCTTTCATGAACACAGGTCCCTAGATGACATATAGTATAGTTTGGTCTCCATGTGTACATCCAAATACAGTCACAATATGAAAATAAGCTTGAGATGTGAGTTTTTAATTGCATTTATTCTTAAATGTGGACTGTAACCTTATCCTTGAGGGAATCACTGTTAAAGGAATGAAATATATGAATAGTTTAGGAAAAGGACACATGACTCTGAAAGATGGAGTTAGAGTCAAAGGTTTCTGAGAAAGAAATGTGACCTGAAGGAAAGGATTAGGCTTCACAGGGTAGCTTTTAATGGTTGTTCTTGTTTGTAGGAGCTATTTAACAGACGGGGCAGGTTAAATCAATACCTGTCAGGTCCACTAGGGATTCTGTAGAGTCTATGTCATATGTATCTAGCTTCTTCGTAGTTTTGCTTCTGTTGGATTTTAGGGCATGCTCCAGGATCCTTCTAACAGTATTTCCTTGCATAACAAATGATGCCTTGGCTTTCAGTTACTGGCAATGTGACAAGTGCATCGAAGGTAAAATGAAAATTTCAGATTAAAATTTTTAACATAAATAATATCGTGATAAACAGTACTGTTTCCCTGTGTTTCCTTAGCGCTACAGCATAGAAGAATCTTGAAAGATAACTGTATTATAGGAGCACAGACTATCCTTAAATATATTATTTTTACTGGGTCTTTACAGAATTTATATTTCAAGTACTCTGAAATGCCAGTTCCTTCCCATTTTCCATTTCTGAAAACCCTAAGAATTTTGGTCATTGTAACTATGAAAATAATCCCTATAGAACTGTTTTTTAAGACACTATAATAAACATATAGATTGCATATTCAAATCATATGCTTAAAGAAAAACATGAAAATCAAAACAGACTAGGTGACATTGTAAATATCTATTGATTCTCAGGTCTGAAATAATTGGGATCTGGAAATTACACTGAGTTGTTAAAATGAGTACTTCAATGCAGCTTTTTAAAAAATAATTTATTTTTTATTTCTTCAAGTTACATCTCAATCACAATCCCCTCCCTACTCCCCCCTCCAGTCCCACCCCTCCACCCTCCTCCCCCTCAACCCCCATCCTCTTCCCTTCTTTTATTTTATTTTTTTAGTTTAAGGTATTTCTTTTTCCCCCCAACAGCTCTCCCTTTCAGTCCAAAAGATGGTTCTTTTTCTTATAACTATAAATACAATACAAAACAACAGAAATAAATAGGCCACAATTATAAGAGTTTTATGACTTAGCATACATTCCCAATGTCCAGTCCATATGTATTTGGCATGCAGCTTTAAAACAAACAGAAAGACATCTACACAGGTGGTTTTATTGCATTGGTTTGAGCAGTGAACTGTGTAATTTGTTTCCCTGCCAACAATATTTCATTTTGTTACTCTGGCCAAGAGAAGAACCAAGCACAATCCTTTTCCTCATCCAGCTGTATTTGAAAAGTGCTGGGCATCTTTAATATGAAATGTCCCTTTCATCTGAAACCCAGAGAGCTGAACTGTACAATTGCCTCACTTTTATACACCAAAGAGACCTTGATTTTGAATGCTTTGAACTACTGTCTGGGCTAATAGAAAAAGGGTCTGAGTGCTCCAGAATGACAGTTGATATGAGAACTAGATAGGCTGCTCTATCTGTATGAATGTAGAACTTGAAGATATGCAGTCTTTGTACTAATAACTAAGTCTTTAATTCTCTTCCACCCTGCCCCATTATTTGCATTACAGTCACAACCAGAATGAAGTTGGCTTCTGGCTTTAAATGTGCTGTGTAGTTTAGCCTCCCATATTTGTTTCTTTTCCTCTGACTGCGATGAAATTCCCTGAAAAAAGCAACTTGAAGAAAAAAGGCATGTTTAACCTTTGGTTCAAGGATACTGGTTACTACACACTCTCTAGCTGCTGCCTCTGAAATACTCCTATGCATTTTTGAAACCTCTGCATGTTTCAGACCTTGTAGATCCATGCCTCTATATAGTTTGTCCATTTACTCCTGTCTGTGAGCTTTTCCTACATTTCATTAATTCTCACTTCAGTAGTCATTGGATAGTGGTCAGATATCAAAACTTCTAGATTGAGTTGTCAAGGCCATCATAGTTGCAAAACCCCCCTCTTTTTTTCTTACAGCATAACATTTGTATTGTTTCTCTATATAAAAATTAATAGTGCATTTTCCTCCCTGTAGTTAAACTGTTTTGAAGATCATAACCATTGTAAGTTCATTTTCCATTTCTCCCTAGTAACTTCTTTCTATTCTTCACTTCTCTCTAAGCAAGAACATGGACTCACTTCCAGATAAAGAGCCTAGCATAAATAAAGTGTGTGATATATGTTTCCTCAGGTGGATGGGATATATATAGCAACTAAAGGACTGATCTAATCAGTTCACAGAGAAATGCAAGAGAAATGTTAATAGGGTAGGTTCGTGAGTTTTACATTTATTAAAAGTTGTTTTTAAGTATATCTGACTTGAGCTCTATTTTTGAAAATGTGTTCTTGGTATGAAATATTTCCATGCTCCTTTTGAATCTCAGTTTAAGCTTTTCCTCCTTGGAAAATCTTTCATTTTCTTAATAATGTTTCATTCCCTTCTCTTGCTCTTAAAGTTCACTATGCACTAACACTGGCAGTGCAGTTCTCAACACAAAGTGTTGTAATTGCTTACTCATCTGTATCCTTTCATTCAGTGCTCCTCAAGGGAAGTCTTTTTGTTTTTCATTATTCCCTTCTCAACCATTATTTAGAGTAATTTTTAAGATTGGGTCTTAGATACACCAATTAGTTTCACTGTGCTGATCTGAGGTACTATCTCAGAAATATGCAGCATGGATGATAATGAGGATTGTGAATTAACACACACACACACACACACACACACACACACACACACACAATGTGTTTTAAATGTTTAGGAGATCAAAATAGAGAAAATTAAGAAAAATGAGGATCATTACAGATCTATATAATCTATATCTCCTAATATTTATTCTAATATTATTTATTCTATTATTTTTCTAATGAATATTTATTGAGATCATCTCTCAAAAGACTATTGCAGAGATTAGAGATCTGCTGTGGCAAGCACAGCCATGACCATCACAGGGACTTGGAAAGGCAGGTAACCATAGACAGAGATACAATACTCTGAGTTCACTTCAGGAGTGGACATTTATTTTTTTCACTGCTGTTTATATGTTGTTTAGCTTTCTAGTACAGATAGCTTTGTAAGTAGAACTTTATAACACAGTGTCTTTGACATCCTTTTCTGAATTCTTCCATAGTTCTCTGGAAACCCTGTATCTTCTACCTCCTCCTCTGAGTTCCTCCTTTTGCACTCCTGGAAGTTATGGTCATATTTTGCCCCAAAGAACATTCCTCCTAGGCTTTATCTTATGACTGTAGTATTTCAAAGTCATAGGGCCACATCCAGGCTGGGGTTTGTGCTTAAGAAAAGAAATACAGTCCAACTGGACCGCCACAGAAATCCATGAAAGGAAATGCTTAGCCCACAATGTAAGACATCAAACACTCCAAAAAGTAATAGAGTTAATTGAAACAAAAAAGTACTAATTAATGTATTAAAACTGAAGTTAATGATTAATACTTATCTTGGAAGCAATTACTTGTAATTCATAGTTGAAACTCAAGGTAAAATTAATAATCCCATACTTCTCATCGATTTATATTGGTAACCTTCAGAAGAAAAAAGTTGAAGATTGATGCTTTTGACATTCTTAGGCCCAAAGCAGTTCCCCAAAACGGCAATTCTGATGACAGTGTCCTAAACAGAAGGACTCTGAGTGAGAAGACAGAAGGATTGTCATTGGGTAAACAGACCTAAAAGTTGTTTTATGTTTACCAGAAAAGCAAATCAAGTAAGATGGATTTCCATCTACCAGGAATCTCCCTTGATCTCCCAGGAACATCTTTCACACAGACCCAAAGGTCAACTGCCTCAAGCAATGGCACCTAACTAAATCCCAACAGTTTGTATCAGCCCAAAGATCCCCATTCTGCTGACTGTCATGCAAAGTCTGCTTGTTTTTCTGCCATTTTGCTAATTTCTGTCCCCTGAATCCAACCCAGAGATAATCTTGGCCATGTGATCATCAGTAAACCTTTCTTTCTACCCACAGAATGGTCCAATTCAGTGGTTTCACCACATCTTCATTTGGAGTCATCAGTTTTATTTCACAGAGATCATTCAAATAATTAACAAATTTCAACACTTTCTCCTTGTTGTGGATACTTCTGTAAAATTTTTTTTTCTATAAATACCCTCAGCAATTGTATTTTGGGTAGAACTAATTCTCATTTATGAAGTGCTATTGGTTTTGAAGCAGATCTTCTCCCTTGTATGCTCCTATGCATTAATTTGCTATGTCTCTATTGAAAGGTCATATGGCTGAAAAGTGAAGGAGCTCCTCCCTCATGCCCTGGAATGATGAGAAAGCAGTCCTCTGAAGGTGTTTCTATACTCATTATATTCATGCTAGTGCTGGCTTTAATGTGATTGAGAATCAATAACCAAGAGATAAAAAGAATCTAAGGATTTGCTGGATTCCATGAAATGTGAGCTCTTTGAGGGAGTGGAAATGTTGTAACTGTTTCAGCAAATTCAGTCTGCCCACTGACCTAGCAAAGTAGCAAGATACAAAAACAGGTTCTCGCTTCTGTCTTTGATTTTGAACTAGATTCAAACTAGATGCTTAACATGTCATTAGTGTCAGTGTTTCTAAAACAGAACATTAGTTGTTAAGGTTAAATAGAAAGAACAGTAATTTGAAGTATGTGCTTTTGTGGGGACAGGCTCTATAGTGAGCTAATTCGACAAGCCAGCCGGCAAGCAAGCAAACAAACAGCAAGTAGTACCAGCAAACCCAGATGTGACAAGCTCAATTTTCAGAAACATCTTGTCACAACATTCCTTTAATCTATATTTCACTTGTAAGTCACAAACTGGGCACTTGAATTATGATCTCTCAACCATTCCTTTCCTAACACACCACTTCATGTAAAGGATGAAGTAGCATAACAGCAATTTAATGAGTCTGTTGAATGGAAATTCAATCATATCGGTAACTCCAAGGGAATGACATCACTGAAAAGTCTCATCTCAGCATGGGTGATAACTCATGAAAGCTACACCACTAGTATCTAAATCCAAGCAAGCCTGCTACCTTCTGTGTGTTCCAGAGCTTCCAAAGATGATGTGCAGCTGATAGCAAGGTGGTGTTGTGCTTAAACTCTAAGATGGGGTCTGCTGACACTCTCTTCTCCTTCTGCAGGAGGCTATAAACCTCCTCATTACCACTTCCATACACCTTACTGTCAGTGGGTTCTGACTGTGAATAAAGGTACTTTACAGGTCACCATAGCAACTTCCTCATGATGAGTAATGACGGTCCTGATCCGCACAGAGGAAATACCTTCACTACAAACATGGAAGGCCATGAACAGGTGTGAGCAGATTGCCACCATTTCCTGGACTTAAAACTTCCTTGGTAGATTTCCGATTGTGAATGGACATCATGGGTCTTGCTGGGACTAACAGAATATGTGTTCCTAGTGACCCTTCCTAATTAACATGCTTCTATTGGATAGAACTTCTAACTTGTTTTAGCATTACAAAGAATCACAGCTGGAGAAATGAAAATCAAGCCAAGAATTTTTGTCTTTGCCTTTTCTTAGACTATACTTTCTTTCTTTCTTTTTTTTTTCTGGTCTGATTTCTGCTATTCCATTTGATATTTGGATAAACACAGAATCACCAGGGAGCAGACCCACAGGGCTGCCTTTCTTGATGGATATTAAAGTCACCTCTGGAAAAAAGGAGCTAGAAGGCACTGAGTTACCCTCAAATAAAAGTCTGTAATGCACAACTCATCGAGTCTAACAATATTGTATACAACGTCTCTGCAAGACACTGAATACTGGTTTTCCAATTGCTAATTTCTCTTTATTATTAAATATAAAACCACCAGGAGACAGTTTGTGTTGTGCCTTGGCATCACTGTTTATAATTTTAAGTGACTCAATGCAAGACATTGATGGTTGCTATGGCATGCGATAAAATTAAATATATCTTACTGTTTCCTGGATGGGGGAGGCATGCAATTTTAAAGAAAGTAAATTGTATAACAAAAGACAAATTTATGTCTTACATGATGAATTGCCTATTAAGTAAGAGCTCCACATAAATAGATCATATTGGTTCAGGACCAACAGAACAATGAGGGCTAGTCAAGATGCCTCCTCTGCAAAGCTTGTTTTGTTGATAATCACTTTGAATAGCTATGGGCCCCACAGAGAAGTCATGAAGCTTTTCTGTAGAAACAGAGGTATGGCTCGTCTCTTCATGTTTATACATGCTGTGCTCCTAGCTTCCCTTTATGAAATCTAAGTAGAACATCTAGCTACTTGTTCTGGACTTTGGCCTCCAAAATGTGGGCATATTCTTTTATTTCTTATCTTCTACTTAGAGAAGATTTGAATTAGTTTTAATTCTGTGTTTGTGTGCGGGAATGTGCAGATGAATGCTAGTGCCATCATGGGCTAGAAGCATCAAGTCTCCTGGAGAAAGACTTACAGCTGCTTAGAGCTGCCTGATGTGGATTCTGAGACCCAGGCTTGGGTTCTGCAAGGCAGTGCATACTCCTAACTACTGAGCTATCTCTCCTGTTCCACATTCCTTCATCTTTCAGTGTGAAGGCATAGTTGAGGTTTTAGGAAAGTAGAATAGAACTATGGGGCTCAAATCACCATGAGCAAATAGGCCAGCTGCTTACCCCAGTGATTTTGCTCTAGGAAGGAAATAAACTGTTCAAGCTGTAGAGTAACTTATTGTTCTTAAATATCTTATTGTAACTTAATAATACCTATAATATTGATTTATTTTAACATATGTAGGATATACCTAAGATATATTTTCTCTTTTATAGATGATGTTGAGATACTTAAATTTTCTGTAAAAAAGAAACTTAGAAACCATCTTAAGTTTACTATGTACTAGATATAGAATAAGACTGTGATTAAAGCCTTTCAAATGAGTCAGATTTCTTTCTGATACAAAATGCAGAAGATATTTTGGTCAAACTTCAATCAATCATATTTTACTCTAATCTATAACAAATGACTGTGATTGAAATCTTATATATTGCTAATCATTGAGCCATATATGTGCTTTCCAAAAGATTCATCCACAGCAAAACATATGTCTTATTATATATTTCCCCAAATGTTATCCATAAGCTAATTTTCAAATCAAAACCAGATGAATTTGTTCTTTCAAAATTCCTGTTGGGCTTTGGAAATGTATTAACATGATTAAAATTTATCTTATCACTATAGATATCTCTGAAAAAGAATACAGTGGCCAAGAAAGTCCTGTGAGGTATTTTAGGCAAATGAACATTAAGATGTATGTAATTTAGTGGGAGAGTTCAACTATTTATTACTACTTTTTGGACAATTGTTATAGATTGCATGAAATGTCTTCTACTGTCTCATTAAAGAGGGCTTGGTACTTGGTTGGAAGTGCTAATTTAGTTTTAATTTTTAAATTTAAATTAATTTAATTTAATTTTGGGACTTGCTTTCTCTAGCCTATCTCCTATAGTTTCCAAAAGTTCACAAGGTCTAGGATATACTTGAGTGACAGAGTATTGCTTTGCATGTACAAATCCCTTGACTGAGTCCCTAGTGCCATAAAAACAAATCTCCAAGATCTCAAGAAACAAAAAGAAAAATAGGCATAAAGGTAGCTGTATATATACAGGGAAGTTTCAGCCTCCTGATCCTTTGATAATTTGCACATAAGTTTCTTTGTTTTCCCTTGCCAGACAACCTCATTATAAAGTACAATGGGAAAACTATGACATATTTATTGTATATTAAGATTTTTCTTCTAATTTGAGCTAATATCCAATTAAAAGTTTCACTACTACTGACTACCCTTCATGGTGCTGAAGGTACTCTACAAGGAAGGAGATGAGTAAATATCAATATCACCCATATACAAACCTTATGACTTACCTCACTACAAGATATACTAGCACAATAATGGCACAACGCTGTGAGAGTAACCAACCACGTTTTAAAAATTAGATTTATGCCTCACTCCATGAGATGCAATTCATTCCTGACACTACTAAAGTAACCAAGCACCTGAGAGTAGATAGGTCAAGGGTTTAGGTGAAAATCTACAACTATTATTCTACTAAAGGAATGTAGCAACAAAATTACTCCCACAAACATAGTGTTACATATCTTAATGCCCATAGACCGTTTCTTCTTGCAGTAGATGGTAATAAACACAACAATTCACAATTGGACAATGTGCAGAAAGTTATAGACTTTGGAGCCCTCAGTGTTAAATGGGATGTTTATATCAACCCTCCCTTCAAGGCTCAAGGATCTATGCAAAAAATAAGGCAGAAAGCCTATAAGGAACAGAAATGATAGGTGACTCAAAGTAAACACAACAGGACTGACACATATATGAACTCGCAGAGACAGTGACAACATAAAGAAGACCAGCCAAAGTTGAAACCAGTCCAAATCCCAGCACTGAAAAGTGAAGGTGTACAAGAAGTCCTACCTCTAACTAAGAAATTGATTGCAATTGCTAACTGCTAGAAAGGAAAAATCAGGTTTTTCAAATGAAGTGTCATTGATCCTTGCCCAGCAGTAGTGAGTCAAAACAGAGAGACTTTACTTTTCATTTTGTGTTTGCCTTTTGTTTCATTTTCGCTATTTTATGTCTTACTTTTTTGTTTGTTTGTTTGTTTAGATTTCATTTGTTTTTGAGATAAAGAGAGAGAAAGATATGGAGGTAAAGGTAGGTAGGTAGGTAGATAGATAGATAGATAGATAGATAGATAGATAGATAGATAGATAGAGATGGATAGAGATAATTGATCTTAAAGTTGGATGGTTAGGTAGGGGATGGGGATCTGGATGGCATTGGGGGATGGGAAAGAAAATTATGATGAAAATATGTTGAATGAAAAAATAAAAATAAAAACAAGATGAAAAAAATTTCTCTAAGAAGCAACTTTCTGTCATCAGTAAATGTAGAAAAAGAAACATTTTAGTTCTGTGGTCTTGATCCTGGGTGGCTCCCCTGTGAACTTTTGCTGATAACAAATATTGTAAATGGAGTTGCAATGAGAAACTAAGAAGCTTTTCCATCAAAGGCTCTGCTTATTTCCTTGTTTGTAGCAAATGCTCAGTGTCAATCCTTTTGGTGCTGCTGTTGGCAGTTGTTTATAGCAGAAGTATGGATATGTAAACCTTTTTTGCACTGAGGAATACCTTCTCTAACTTACTTGCTGCAATGCATTTATTCTACTTTGTATCATGCAATGAAGTGATTCCTTAGTATGAGTGCTCTTTTTTCCTTATTGTACTCCATTTCAGTTTATTGGTTACCCTATTTTCTCCTATATCCAAGAACTTTGAAAGGAAGCATTATTGCAATATACAGTCAATTTAAAATTTAAGAGTTTTCTAAATGTTAAAAATTAAATTCCTCTTTTCTTTAATTTTTGCAGTGTTCGTTGAAGTGAGCCTGGAAAAAAAAAAAAACAAAACAGGGAGTCTTTAAGAGCAATGAAGACTTTCCCACCTTCAGTGTGTATATCTAAAAGATCTGTGCTGGACAAGATGATGGCCAGGAGAGAGGCTTCAAGCATGTGGGTTCTGAGAACTCAAAGAATGAATTTCACAAATGACAGAAGGCTGAGTTTATTTTTCATTCTTGGAGAATTTCATAAATCTATTCAGTGAAATGTGATCATACATACCTTCTTTCTCCCCTCCAACTCCCTTTATTTTCCCCAAGTTCTTCATCTCCTGTGTCCATGCCCACTTTTTGTTTATCTGATGGTCTATTAAGACCAATTAGTGTGTACCTGTACCCATATGTACTTGGGTATAGACTCACCTACTGAAATATGGGAAACCTGTCAGGGTCATACCTCCAAACTGAATGATTCTACCCCAGAATCTATCAAATGCCAATATCTCCCCAGTAAGGAGTGAAGTATGGGAGATTATTTCCCCATTTCTTTAGGGATTTTGACTGGCTTGATTTTATCTAGGTCACGTGCAGTTAGCATGTAATCCTGAGTGCAATAGCCATGTTATGTCCAGAAGACAGAGCTCTTATGTTCTTTCTCCCTCAAGAAGGTGGGTTTATTAGAGTTTTATTGTAGGAGGGTATTTAAGATACAGAAAGAAAACACAACTCCTGTACAGCAAGAGAATGTCTTAGGAAGTGGATTGCCATCAAACTGTGAATATAGAGGCTTTTCATAGAACTTATGGCAGAAAGTAGGGTGGGACATGGGGGTCATGGTTAGTCCTCTTGGCTTCCCTGTTTTGATCACACCCTCAGGTGTTGTTGTCATGCAGTAGGGTTCACATAAGTCATGTAAAAACCAGAGCAGGAGCCAGAGCCCCTACTTCTGACTTTTCTAGTCTCCTACCAGGACAAAATCAAGGATATTTCTGTCATGTGGGTGAGAACTGAAGTCCCTATCCCTAATGTGTCCTATCAATTTGTTTCACTTTCTAAAATAATTTATTCTATGTTAACTGAAAATAATTATTTTTATACAATGTATTTTGGTCATGGTTCCCCTCCCCCAACTCTTCCTGATATTCCTGCGACTTCTTTCTCTCTCTTTAAAGAGGCAAAACAAAAATTAAAAATAAAAAAGCACAAGGTATACATACACACATAGATAATCAGAAAAATTAAAATTAAAAAGCATAATATGCAAGCAAAAGACCAGTAAGGCAATAAAAAAAATGACCAAAGCATTGTGAGACAAAATGTCTACAAAAACACCATTTGAGTTCATTTTATATTTCCCATCTACTGCTAGGCATGGGGCCTGCCCTTCATGGTGGTTAACATACCTAGTGAGACTTCAATGGGAAAAACTAATTTTATTTGCAAGAGGATGTCACTTTTTATCATCAGAAGGACATGAAACATCTCTAATGTGAGGAAAAATGAAGAAAACTGTGCTGAGATAAGAAATCAGCATATTTTATAATCAATATAAAGGACAACAAATACTAGCCATTGTTTTATCATACAGTTAGATTTCATATTTAGTCTTGTGAGCTTTTCCCAATAAAACTTGAATAAAAGGCAATAAAATTAGATCTACTATTTGAATTTTCTAAAAAAACTATTATAACTTATTTTTATATTGTGAAATTTGAACATTGTAGGTGATGTTACTTTCCTACAATTAATTCTAAAGCAGCATGATTTAAAAGATGATAGGTACCTTCTATGTTTAAGTCATCTGAATTAAATCTGAGAATGTTGGATACATTTTAAGAACAAATTGATACTTTCTAGGCATTTGCTACATGCAAGGAAGTGATAGAATCTTTAATTTAGTGTTGGGGGGACTGTAAAGTGTTAGAGTCACTTTGTAAATGAGTCTAGAGTTTCCTTAGAAAGCTACAAATAGAAATACCACAAATATCCAAAGAACACCTGGACTTGAATATCCATGTCCATTGCTCCTCTAGTGACATAGAAAAGATCTAGATCAGTCAAGGTGTCTACTAACATCTAAACAGACAATGAAAATGTGGTATATGTGCACAATGAAATTTTATTTGGCCATAAGGAAAAATGAAATTATGAAACTTTCAGAAAAACGATTACACTGAGGGATATAACCAAGCTCAGAAAGACAAATATTGTATGTGCTCTCTTATATGGGTTCCTAGATTATAGATTCTACATACATCTGTTTATGAAGAAGTATGTTTAGAGCCCAGGAAACTAGAAAGGGGCAGGTGAGAGTAAAAAAGGGAGGTTTTAATGGGGAGGGATACAGAAGGTAAAAAAAAATATGTAATACAAAAGTGGATGAGGGAGTACTGGGAGTGAAGGATTGAACAGGTTGGAGGAAGGAATTTGGGGAGTGGATAAAGAAGAGAGTTAAGTAAGTATTGGGCTACATCGGTATTGATCTTTGTATATTGATACAAAATTAAGATTATATTTGGCCACATTGGTATTGATCTTTGTATATTGATACAAAATTAAGGGTAACGCTTTTTAAAGGTATTGTTCGTAGTAATACTTAAAAATTAAATGTCAAGTTTTGACCTCTCGCTACCAACCGATATAAACTGTTTAAGATAATTAAGAAACGGAAACTAATAGTCATGAAAACATGTCATTTTGTTAGTTACTATGACAGTCTATCACAGTTATTTTCTAAGCTACTCAGAAATCAAGTTGCTAAGAGACAAGCAATATTTGCTTATCTAAATATCAGAGATAGATAGGGCATCTTCAAAAACCTCAAGAGATCTGCAGAATATGGCATTCAAAGATGTTTTCTTAACTTAAGATTTTTTGATATCGAGACATGTCAGCTCCTGACAGCACCCCCTATTCTACTCCAAGTAGAAGATGAGCATCGAAGAATCTCCAGTGGGAGATGATTGAATTGGTGGTAAGCCATTCTCTTGGCAAGAAAAACCCCTTGCTTCAACTGTAGACAGACTTCTGTCCAAAAAGGACAAAACTTGGAAGCAGATAAGTCGACAGCCTAGCTCTGCCAAGACAGGGTAGGTAAGTCCTTCATAATTCCTGCTCTACAATCAATGTCTGCCAGAGAAGCGGGTCCAAATAGCTGAAGATTGATGCTGCAATGTATGGAGAAAAAATGGGATCTGTCCAGGCAGCCACTGGTATGTCATTTCTTAGTTTTGGAAGCTGCAGTCCATGCACTTCCTATATAATCAGATATATTTATCCCTCTCAGGTCTCTGAGGTGGTTGAAGAATAGATAGCTAGAGTCTCATAGTTAAATTTTGAGTTGTTTAGGAATCAAGAGGGTGTTCTGGATCTAAAAAGATATTTTAAAAATTATGAGGCAAGTTAGTATGAAAGCTGAGTTAGATATAGAACTTTAAACTCATGGAGATGGTTAGATAGTAGAATGTTAAAGTCAGGTGCCAAATACATATGGACTGGACATTGGGAATGTATGCTAAGCCATATAACTCTTATAATTGTGGCCTATTTATTTCTGTTGTTTTGTATTGTATTTATAGTTATAAGAAAAAGAGCCATTTTTTGGACTGAAAGGGAGAACTGTTGGGGGGAAAAAGAAATACCTTAAACTAAAAAAAAAAAAAAAAGAAGGGAAGAGGATGGGGGGCTTGAGGGGGAAGAGGGTGGAAGGGTGGGACTGGAGGGGAGAGTAGGGAGGGGATTGTGATTGAGATGTAACTTGAAGAAATAAAAAATAAAATATTAAAAAAATCCTGTTACTTTGTAAACTAATTAAAAATTAAATTATGGGACTGGGATATGGATCGATGGGTAAACATGTTTACCACACAAGCATGAAGACTGAATTCAAATCCTCCAACATAAAAGTTGGGTGTGGTTCAACACTGTCAGGGTGCGAAGACACAAGGGTCTCTGGGGGTTTCTCAATACCATCTTAACTCCAGGCTGAGGGAGAGACCCTGTCTCAAAGGAACAGAGCAAAGGGTAGTACAGCAGGCCACCTGATTTTCCCATGACTTCCATAGACACATGCATGGGTGTGAGACATATATGTATATAACATGTGTACCTGTACTCATACATGCATGCACATACAGTAATAAAACAAATATTAAAATTAGTTTTTAAAAGACACTTGTTATGAGCTATGTTTATAAACACTTGCTAACTAACTGATTCTAGATACATTCCTGAACTACTGCAGGCTTTAGTGTCTCATTTTACAATAAAGAAATGAGGCCATTCTTCTTATAAGTGGTTATAAGCATCAGGTACTCATATGTACATAATATAATATATAAGTATTATGTATATGTATGTACAGATACACACACACTTATATTAATTATGTTATATTATATTGTCATAGGGACTGTGACATACTGAAATTTCACAGATGTTAGTGAACAATGCTGCTGCCTGTAATGAGTTCATCTGGCCTTACAGTATTCATCCATTAACAATAATATTAATTTGTCTAATTCTGGGTATGTAAAACTTTTTAGGAGTTTCAGCACAGATATTTCTCAACTCCTTACTTTCATAAAGAGCTTAAAGTTTTGTAAACTGAAAATCAGAAATTCATTATCTATCTTTCAGTTTAATAAAGCTAATTTTCTCAGCTTAATTCTGTTTTTATGTAGATAAATATATTGCCTGAATGATACAATGGGCAAAACATTGGTAACTGGTAGTTATGATTCTCTCTCACATTTTCAGCTTAGCTTCTGTTGGAAGGGTCTGCCGGTTTGTTTTCTTTCTTTCTGTACCTAACTGTGTTAGTGAGTAGCAAGTCTGGCTCAGAACAAAGTGAGAAGTATTGAAAATATACAAGTGGGCTAATAGCAACCCTAAAGAATATGGAGTCAAATCAAGAGTCATGGAAGGACCTGGATTAATATGTTTGGCACCACTGAAATCTGATCAGGACCAGCAGGTACTATTTGGGCAAATCAGTGATGACAAATAAAAAAGATAAAAGCAATAGTTGGAACCAGGAATTCTTGCATAAACTGATGACTTATGCCAAGCAAGTTTATTAAGAAGTAAAGCCTCATATATATTAGATTCAGGGGGGGATCATGGTCAACAGACAGCTAATTTGGGCAATGCTGGTAAAGAGAACATTGGATACCTCAGACACAGCAGCCTTAAGGACTGATAACCAAAGCCCAGGTGAAAGAGTTGGGTCCGCAGAAACAACAAGCTTATTTCCTGGAAGGCACTGGCTCCAGCATAGGACAGGCCTTGCCAAGTCCATTCCTGGACAAGGACAGAACTAAAGTTTCCTTTGTCCTTTCATCAGAGCTTCTAAGAGAGTTTTGAGTTAATATGGCTCCCCACTGTAATCTACCTTCTTAGTGTTGTTAACCAAGTACAAAGTGTTATAGTCTTCATTTGCTCATTCATTCCTCCCGTTTAATGTAACCACTCCCCTCTCCTTTGGAAGCTTCTATTATTTCCATGAAGTTTTACTCAAACTGTTAATGAAAGTATTCTGTCTTCTCAGCATATTGTCCTAAATTAGGGTAGTTTTCTCCCTGCTGGAATATGACAACTTAGTACAGTTTCATTCATGTTTGCCCCTTTTGGAATCTGGGTCACTGTCTTTGAATATGTGTGCTACATAACAACCCTCCAGTACAGTTCTAATCTTTAGTGCCTGTTTAATGTTAGTTTCTGTCTACTGGAACCACAAACTAGTAATTCTGGAGGACCAGAGAATGACTGAGTAACTTTAATTCCTTACAACTAGGAGGGAATGTGAAACATCTGCATAGCATTATTATAACCCAGACAAGAACTTCTAAGTATATCTTTTTGAAAAGTGAGTGGTTTTATTTCCATTAAGATATGAATATCTCATTCACTTCCTTGAAAATCTTTCCAATTTTTCTAAGACTCTTTTGCTTGGCCTAGAACATTATTCTATCAAACAAGACACATTTTTGTTGAATGAACACATTTAGTCTAATGGTTTGAGTTTGCTATTGCCAAAAAGGAAATCAAACCCACTCATTCATAAAAGTACATTGGGCTGCATGCTTTCATCATTCATCATTGTGTACAAGGTAAAGCTGCATGTTTATTTTAAGAATAAACAACAAATTTCTAGAAGAGTTAAATTGGCATTGAAGAATTTCTATATAATCGGAAGTCTCAGATGAAAATAATAATTGTAATTTGGACGTAGAGATTGAATCCACTTTGATAATGATACTCATTATATTTTCTTGTTTCCATGCTGTGGCCTATTTACCAACACAATTATGTAATGTTCTGATGGACATAACCCATGTAAACATGATGATTATTCCTGGTACAGTGTCATTCTTGCAGATGACCATCTTGAAGCCTAAATTGCTTGCCATGCCTCATGTAAGCAAAAATGAATCCTTCACGAGGTGCAATGACATAGACTGTGAAAAACAAGTAGAATGATATTATATCTGCAAATGACATTCTATCTAGAAAAAAATTATTATTGTTTGCTTTGTCTCAATATAAATTCTTGTATTAATTGTAACTGGTGAAGATGTATACTAACAAATTGTAACATAGCATATTGTTTTCCTTAGAGAAATATCTATTAAAATATAATAAAAGAGTAACCACTACAGTAACCTCAGTTTCTGTCCTTCCTTTCTTCTTTTATCCCTTCCTTCCTTTCTTCCATTGTGGGACTGAGGATGGAAACAAAGGCCTTGTTCCTACTAGGAGAGTAAGGTACAACTGGAGTGCATCTTAATTTGTTCAATTTTCATTATTTAGTTGAGTCTCTCTGTCACACATACAAAATACCAACTTTGATTCTTCATATTTCACAAATTACTAAGAACATTTTATTGTAGAAGCTTCCATATATATTATACATAATACTATATAATGATATATAGTATTATGTATAATATGATATATATTATACATAAATAGAGTTTAAGTTAGTTACTCTATAATGGGAGCAAAATACCCAAAGTGGACAGCACATACTAGCAAATAAAGTCCTAGTATCAGGAATGGGTTCTTTCTTTCGGAGCTCTTGGCCTGTGAGGTTCCCTAGACTCTAATACATGCCAGGATATGACCAACTCTCTTATTTTACTCTCCAGTACTTGATGGTAAAATCCTATTGCTGAAGTCATATTAGAAAGTCATAGAACATAGGGAAATCAAATTGGTACAGACATGGAAATTTCATCCCTGCTGGCTAGCTTTCATATAACTGAAGAGATAGATCTTTGTATAGTGTTGGAGGAGAAAGTAATCCATAATCTCAGCCAGCTGTGAACCCTTAGAGATACAATAAAGACTGTGGCAACAAGATATACCCACTGGAATAAAACAGTGTCACAAATATTACAGAAGTAATCAACCATTTAGATCTGAATGGATGTACAGCCCACTCTGTGAGATAGAACTCATACCTGTCATTAATATCAAGGTCAAGGACCTATGTGTCTCTAGATTGGCCATACTCCTTAAACTGATACACTATTAAAATGATTCCTATTTCCCTATTGCAATATCCATAGATCAGTGCATATCCCAACCTTATTCAGGGAAAGCGCTTTCTAGCAGCTGATGGCAATCAATGAAAGGAGTGTCAACTGGTCAACATGGAGAGAATAAGAAATTACGGACTATTCAGTCCTAAAGGGAAGAAACATATATCATACTCTAGCACAGGGCTTGGGGAAGTTCATGGAAGAGGGGACAGGAAGACTATAAAAGTCAGAGGTGATGGGTGACATCAGAGAAAACGTGTTTTCTGAACAAAACAGGACCAGGACAGTTGTATCTCTGAACTCAGTGACTGAGAGAACATGCACCACATATGTGGTGCTCAAGCCAGACAAAATTCCAGCATGGAGGGGGGAGGATAGTCATGAAGTCCAACCACTGGCTGAGTAGCTATTGGCACTTGACAGTTGCTGGGAGGGGGAAAAGTCAAGGTTTTTTGTTTTTTGTATGCTGTGACCTCAAGTAGGTTGACTACTCTGTAGAGCAGGTCCCACTCCAAATAAGAGTTGAGCAACACAAATTTTACTTAATGGACTAAAAAGGGAGAAGAAAGCCCAATTTGAGTAGGTAGGTAGATGAGTGAGAATACAAAGGGTGGATCAGGGAGGAGTTGAGAAGTATGAGTATAATCGGAATACATTGTATGAGGTCCCATTTATTAATTGTTGGTCTTAGGTCCTGAGTTGCTGGTGTTCTGTTCAGGAAATTGTCACCTGTGCCAATGATTTCGAGGGTTTTTCCTACTTTTTCTTCTAGTAGATTTAGTGTGACCGGCTTATGTTAAGGTCTTCGATCCACTTGGACTTAAGTTTTGTACAAGGTGATAAGTATGGGTCTAATTTCATTCTTTTACAAGTGGACATCTAGTTGGACCAGCACCGTTTGTTGAAGATGCTGTCTTTTTCCATTGTGCGGTTTTGGCTTCTTTGTCAAAAATTAGGTGACCATAGGTGTGTGGGTCCATTTCTGGGTCTTCAATTTGATTCCATTGATCTACTGGTCTGTTTCTATACCAATACCATGCTGTTTTTACTACTATTGCTCTGTAGTACAGCTTGAAATGTGGGATGGTGATAACTCCAGATGTTTTTTTTGTTTGTTTGTTTGTTTTGTTTTGTTTTGTTTTATTGTACAGGATTGATTTAGCTATTCGGGATTTTCTGTTGTTCCATATGAAATTGAGAATAGCTTTTTTCCAGGTCTATAAAGAATTGTGTTGGTATTTTGATAGGAATTGCATTGAATATGTACATTGCTTTTGGTAGGATGGCCATTTTTATTATGTTGATCCTACCTATCCATGAGCATGGGAGATCTTTCCATCTTCTGATTATCTCTTTAATTTCTTTCTTCAAGAGCTTGAAGCTCTTGTTGTACAGGTCCTTTACTTGCTTGGTTAGAGTTACCCCCAGGTATTTTATATTGTTTGTGGTTATTGCAAAGTGGGTTGTTTCCCTGATTTCTTTCTCAGCTCATTTATTTGTTGTATAAAGAAGGGCTTCTGATTTTTTAAAATTAATTTTGTATCCAGCCACCTTGCTGAAGGTGTTTATCGGCTGTAAGAGTTCTCTGGTGGAATTTTTGGGGTTGCTTATGTATACTATCATATCATCTACAAATAAGGATAATTTGACTTCTTTGTTTCCAATTTGTATCCCCTTAATCGCCTTTAATTGTCTTAATGCTCTAGCAAGAACTTCAAGTACTATATTGAAGAGATATGGTGAAAGTGGGCATCCTTGCCTTGTCCCTAGGTTTAGAGGAAATGCTTCAAGTTTCTCTCCATTTACTTTGATGTTGATTACTGGCTTGCTGTATATTGCCTTTATGATTTCCAGATATGGTCCTTGTATGCCCGTTCTCTCCAGAACTTTTAGCATGAAGGAGTGTTGGATTTTGTCAAATGTTTTTTCTGCATCTAGTGAGATAATCATGTGGTTTTTTTCTTTCATCTTGTTTATGTGGTGCAAACTGTAAGGCAAAAGATACTGTCATTCTAACAAAACGGCAGCTACAGATTGGGAAAAAATCTTCACCAACCCCTGTAACCGAACTTTTAAATTATTATTTATCACTTATTTATTTATTACTAAATTCACTTATAACAAACACCAACAATTTCTTAACTATTAATCCTATAAATTCCTACAACCCCTTTAACCTATCCACTAAACCTATTGATAATTATAACAACTACTTTCATAACCTTTTAGAATGATACAGTCTCTGGGGCAGGTCCTCAGTCGTCAGGAACACAGTCTTTGTTGTAGATCCTTTAACGCACTTAGCAGTCCTTTTTCTGGATCTCTCAGATGCAGGTTCGTCAGGGTAAGTTGGTTATTGCAGTCACACCTTAAATAAGGCTTCATGCTTTCTTCTCTGTGGGAGACCCCAGCCGTCTGCAGGCCAATTTACTTCTTTTGAATCAGGAACTCAGCTGCTCTGCCTCAGTCCTTAAAGCCAGGCACAATTTCTTTTAGGCCACTGTTTGGACAGATCAAACCCCTCTAGGCAAAAGCTGAGCCACAGGGTTTAGTCCTTGGCCTTTTGGTGTCTTGCTCAGGCTTTCTTTGCTCACCAGCTTCTTTCTGCTTCAGGGAAATCTGGCCATCAAACGATGGCCAGCACTTTTTTCAGCAGGACTCTTGGAGCTCTCTAGCATCAGGGGCCTCTTCTCTTTCTGGGCTCCATGCACTGTCCTTAAACAGGAGGAACTCTGTTTCAGCTTAATTTGGGCTCTGCCCACTTAGCAGCTGAAAACAATGTCAGGCCAGATACTTTGTTTCTTCAAGTCCATTAAGTCTTTCCTGTTTTCCTGACTTCAACCTTGTTTTTCAGTCTATTGAGTCTTTCCTGTTTTTCCTGACTTCAACCTTGTTTTTCAGTCTATTAAGTCTTTCCTGTTTTTCCTGACTTCATGCTGATAATGCTCTTCATACCCCAAATTAAGAGACAGTATCAGAAACCCCTATATATTTTCTAAATCTAATTTATCTAACCCCTACAAACCCCATATCGGACAAAGGGCTAATATCCAAATTTTACAAAGAACTCAAGAAATTAAATGCTAAGAAACCAAATAATCCAATTAAAAATGGGGAAAAGAGCTAAATAGAGAATTCACAAAGGAGGAATTCCTAAAGGCCAAGAAGCCCTTGAAGAAATGCTCAGCATCCTTAATCATCAGAGAAAGCAACTCAAGAAGACTCTAAGGTTTTATCTCACACCTGTCAGAATGGCTAAGATCAAAAGCTCAAATGACAGCACATGCTGGCGAGGGTGTGGAGAAAGGGGAACCCTCCTCCATTGCTGGTGGGAGTGCAAGCTTGTGCAATCACTATGGATGTCAGTCTGGCAATATCTTAGAAAACTTGGAATAGCTCTGCCTCGGGACACAGCCATACCACTTCTGGGTATACATCCAAATGACTCCTCACCAAATCACAAGGAAGTTGCCTCATCTATGTTCATAGCAGCCTTATTTGTATTAGCTAGAAACTGGAAACAACCCAGATGTCCCTCAACTGAAGAATATATTAAAAAACTATGGTACGTCTACACAATGGAATACTACTCAGCTATCAGAAACAAGGAAATTATGCAATTTGCAGCCAAATGGATGGAACTAGAAAAGCTCATCCTGAGTGAGTTAACCCAGACTCAGAAGGATGCACATGGCATCTATTCACTTATAATCGGAGTTTAGCTATATAGTGCATGATATTTATACTACAACCAGATCTCCAAAGGGAACATGGACATAGACTTTTTGTTTGTTTGTTTTCACTCCCTATCATTGATACACTTTTCCCTGGTGGTACTGTCTTGTAGGCCTCCAGTGTATGAGGAAGCTGTTGGCCCTCATATGTCTTGGCCCTCATATGGGGCAGGGACTGTTCTGTAGGGACACTCCACTCCAGAAGAGTGTGATGGAGGAATTAATGGGTAGAGGGTGGGAAGGCGGGACTGGGAAGGGTGGAAAGAGGACACTATGATGGACATGTAACCTGAAGCAATAAATAAATAAAATTTAAAAAAGAATACATTGTATGAAATTCTCAAAAATTTTGAAAATACTATTTTACAGAGATTGAAAACAGAAACTTTAAAGTTTAAGTTTTAAAATGTCATTAATGCCTCACTTAATGGGAATGTTAGATGAGTCACTTGCTCTTATTGAAAAGTATGTGCTTTTGATCATGAACTTGGTGGTAGCATCATCTAAGCCATAAGCATTCATAGTTGATGATCTGATTAAAAAATCAAGTTCAAAGATGACTAATTTTTCTGTTTGTCTTTCTGTCATTCGGAGTCAATATCCTTACAATAATAGTGTGTTAACCTAATGCTCAATAAGTTTTCTATTGGAAAATCCGATTTCTACAAGATAACAACTTAAATAATTAAAACCCAAAAGTAGAGTCGGCTCAACAGTAAGAGCACTTGGTGCTCTTATAAAGGATGAGAGTTTGGTTCTAGGATCTCATGTCAGGCTGCTCACAAGAGCCTGTAACTCTAGCTCCAAAGGCTCAGACCCAACCTCCTGGCTTCTGCAGGAACCTACACCCACAGACACATCCCCACGTGGACATAAAAGAAAACAAATCTTAAAGAACTTTGCTATAGTCATGGTTTTAAACTTGTGTGGTAGGAAGAGACTTTCGGAATTGTCTGGCACCCTCGTCTTCACAGTACCATGACAGGTGACTGGTGAGCTAGCTGGAGATTCACTCCTTCTGACGACAGGAATTCATTACTTTGTGGCACTGTCCTTATACCCATGGACAGCTCTAATTGCTGGGCGTATTTCAACTCAAATTTCTTTTTTTCTAACATACTGCTCTAATGAGCACTTCTGAAACTTTACTTGTCCTGTGTAATCATCCTTGATTGTTCCAAGCTTGGCCATATGAACAGTTTCCAAATTCTTCCCGATCACTCACTGAGAAGCACTGAAAGCTCTGTGCAGTCAGTCTCTTTGCTCTGTGTAGTACAAAGCATAACACCATCTTTCATCACTTGAGCTAGAAAACAGTTATTGCTCTAGTCTTTAGCTTGGTAGTAGCCAGTTAATTGAAATGTCTGTAACATTATATTTATAGCATGGTATCACAGATATTCTTTCTAATCTGTGACGTAGACAGTTGACTTTGATCATGTGATGTTTTAAGCTTGAGTGAAGAATATTAATTTTCTATCATGTTGTTTGAAATTTACAGTAATCTGAGGAGGCAGGGGAGAACTGCTATTACTTCAATTTTTATTGATAAAAATGATGAAAGAGTTACAAGGTTACAAAGAAAATTGCCTGGAGTCAAATAATGAGTTACTAATAATGTTATGCATCAAAATTGATTTAACACTGACTAATAATTTAGAAATTGAGATATGTACTAGCCTTTCTTGATAATTAGTAGTTGAGATAATAACACTCAACATTTTCAAATGCATTCTCTTCTTACTTTTAAAACCCCTTCATCTTTTGTATAGTTTTTCAACTATTGATGGAATTCTTTGCTATCAACTTACACGAAGCACTTTAAAGGACTAGCTGGATGTTGTTCTTGGTTTATCCTAGGAGGGTTCTTGATAGTCCATAGCTATCAAGTACAGTTTCTTTATTACCTGAGCATGTGCTCAGATGAAGGCTCAATGTAGGTTGTTTCTATTTAGTGTATAAACAATAAATCTTTGGTGATCACAATGGGAATTCCCACACATTTACATTTAAGAGATTCTTACAAGGTAAGAAATGAAGTCTCCATGAGCATTCCCAAGAGTCCCTTAGTATTGCTCTTAGCCATTTCTTCTGCACAGGGTTCTATATTAAGTGGACTTTCCTTGGAGGTAGAACAGAACACTGACTCGTCCATCCTAAAGCAACAGCGAAGGTTTTCATTTAAGGGCATGGAATAGCTGGTAAATGCTTACTTGAATATGTCATTATCTAACTAACATTCCATGTACAGTGTTGATGTGGTGGCTTATTGTTTTATTCGCAAAGACACTAGCATAGGAAGGTGTTACTGACAAATCTGCCAGCTGCAACCTAGAGCTACAAAATTCCTCCTACAAGGACATAGGAATTCACTATTGGTGTTTTTAAAATGCTAGAGACTGTTTTATTCTCAGGAGTATTCTGCTTTGTCTAACTGAGCTTTGCTAACCTTTTCTCATTGACAGAATTTTGAATGCATGTCATGAGAGAGCTTTATAAATATTTATTGAATAAAATAGCTTGTTTGGATATGAAATGAGTTTAGAGACAGGAATTAAAGCCAGTAAAACTTTTACTTTATGGTACAGAAAATGTCTTCAGAGAAAATGTCCAGCAATGAATTGTAAACAATTAGGTTTTTGTTTTAAGCTTGGTATAGTGAGATATTAGAACTTTAGAAATTTCATTTGAAGTAACTTATGGAAATAGTTGGAGGAGCGTAATTAAAATAATAATATTTATATCATTCATTCATTCGTTCATTCATTCACCTTTCTAGTTATTCCTCATTTTTGCTATGGCTGGCTCATGAAAATACACAAGGTATATCTTTTGTTATAGAGGACATTTACTCCAAATAGAAAGAACAAAAATAAATAAACTAAGGATAGCATGTTTGATAGCTAATGCCAATTAACATATTAGCAGGATCTGGAATCTACTAATATACAAACTTCCAGGCCTTTCTCTGAAGGGATATTTGGATTGGGTTGATTGAGATAGGAAGACCCGGAGTTGTACCTTACCCTTGTATTAGGGTTCTTTAAAAGAAAGATCTGATCGAATGAATATATACATTAAAAGGGAATTTATTATGAATTTGAGAGAGAGCACAATGGGGAATTTATGAGAAGGTTTGAAGGAGGAAAGGGAAGGGAGGAAATGACATAATACAGCCTAATTTCAAAAAATAAAAGAAATAGTTTTAAAATAAAGGATTTATTAGATACACTAATGGCATATGGTCTTAATAGTCCAACAAAAACACCCTCACACTAGACATTGAGATTCCAGTAGCTTCCTGGTCCATGATGCTGGATGTTCTAGCAGTCCCAGTTTGGACCTGAAGGCTTGAAGGATTCCTGGAGTGGTGCTGATCTTCAGTTTACCTTGGAATCCTGAAGAAGCTGGTTCTAACATTTATGAAGAAATGAAACAGTCTCAGAGTAGATGAACTTGCCAGCAGGAGTGAAGGGAAGCAGGCAAAAAGTGAAGTTTTCTTGTTCCATGCATGGCTTTTTGTCTGTACTGCAATTTGAAGGTGCCACACTCATTAGGGTGGGTCTTCCCTTGCAAGAAATTTGACCAAAAAAGGCCCTCACAGGATTGGCCTACTGACTTGCATTTTAGTTAATTCTAGAGTCAGTCAAATTAACAAACATGATAGGCGGCACACTCCCTCTATACTGTGCATTTATAGATGTACTTGTTTATTCTGGCTGTTCTGTTTTCTCCAGTTTTCTTTTGCATGGGCCCCTAGCTCCTACTATTGTTTCTCTTCCTCTACACACCCCTTGAGGAAATGACTTTGCTCAATAACAACTTATTTCCAGCAATGATTCTTCCTCTTTTAATAAACATTACTTACCAATGTCTTGAAAGAATATCTAAAGACAGCCATCCCTTCAGTATCCTCTATTACTCCTGTATAAAAGAGGAAAGGGATGCAATCATAATTTAATTCAACATGCAAAGTGAAATCATAGATGACCATCACATAATTTTCGAAGTCATTTATTTTTTATTCTTTGAAATATTTATGTTTTATTTTATGTATAAGGGTATTTTATTGTATGTATGTATGTATGTATGTATGTATGTATGTATGTATGTAGATTGTGTTTGTATTTCTGGTGCCTACAAAGGTAGGAAGAGGAAGAGGGCATCAGGCTCCATGGAACTGGAGTTACACATGGTTGTGAACCACCACAACAATTGTGGGAACAAAACCTGTCCTCCACAATAGCAGCAGGTGCTGTTAACTGCCGAGCATCTCTCAGGCACCAGAAAGACATTCTTAACAAAAGCTTGTGTTAACAATGCTCTGGTTGACATTTCTCCTAATGTAAAACAATGGGGTTTGCCATACAATAAATGTTAAAATATCTTTGAATGATGAAGCAAATGCCTTTCCCCGGTGCCTTAACTTGTTTTCCAGTATTCTGGATTAGATTCCATGCTTTCCATATACTCAAGGGAATGATCTTCCCTTGAACTACCTATCCAACCTTTTAAATATCTCTAGGAAATATTGATAACCATCTGTTGCAGAATATTTGATCCCATTGTGAACTCCAAGATTTTGAACAGTAAAAGCCTGTTTCAAATTGTGGAATGACTCAGCCTTTAATCCTAGAAGCTTTCTGTTTACTGTAAACAAAAACTTGTGATGTGGATCTAACCTAGAACATACCTTTAATTCAAGAGCTTTCTGTATATAAGATTAAATACAATTAATCCTATGTTAAGAGGAACAGCAAGAAACCAGGTCACAGGGATTAAACAGAAAGGACAGACTTTGAGCTGGGGGATTATTTAAGACAATATGGGGAAGAAGGAACTTTTTAGATTTGGGCTTTTGGCTTTTAGATTTGAGGCCTTTTGCCTTTTTTTTTTTTTTTTGTAAGAGTTCATTTATTAATTTAAGTTACATCTCCACCAAAACACCCTCCCTCCACCCCTTTCACCCTCAAACCCCTCTCCCATCCATCCTACTCCTCCAGAATGGGGTACCTCCACATATAAGCCGCCCCCCAATTCATTAGACACATGAGGACTAAGAGCTTCCTCTTGTACTGGGAGGCCTACATGGCATATACACTAGAGTGAAGTGTCCCACCAACAGTAAATAAAGATCATGTTTCTGTTCCTTTGGGTCTGTCGATAGTAGGATAGCTATCCTGTACTATATGGCTAAAATCCAGTTATAAGTGAATACATGCCATATGAATATTTCTGGGTGTGGGTTAGCTCACTCAGGATGAGTGTCTCTAGTTCCATCCATTTGGCTGCAAATTGCATGATTTCCTTGTTTCTGATTGCTGAGTAGTATTTCATTGTATAAATGTACCACAGTTTTTTATCCATGCTTTGGTTGAAAAGCATCTGGTTTTTTTCCAGTATCTATCTATTACAAATAAGGCTGCTATGAATATAGTTGAAGAGATGTTCTTGTGGTTTGATAAGGAATCGTTTGGATGTATACTCAGGAGTGGTATGGTTGGGTCTTGAGGCAGAATTATTCCAAATTTTCTAAGATATCACCAGACTGATTTCCACAGTGGTTGTAGAATTTTGAACTCCCACCAGCAATGGAGGAGTATTCCTCATTCTCCACAACCTCACCAGTATGTGCTATCATTTGAGATTTTGATCTTAGCCATTCTAAGGTGTGAGATGGAATCACAGAGTTGTCTTGAGTTTCATTTCTTTGATATTTAAGGATGTTGAGCATTTCTTCAAGTGTCTCTCAGCCATTAGAGATACCTTTTTGGTAAAATCTCAGTTTAGCGCTTTACCCTACTTTTTGATTGGATTATGTGATTTCTTTGTGTTTAATTTCTTGAGTTCTTTATATAGTTTTGGATTTTTAGCCCTCTGTTAGATGAACTTTTTCCTTTTTCCTTCTGAGATGTCAGCTGAGTATGAAAGTCAGCTAGGTGAGATAGTAGGGCTTTTTTGTTCTGGTACTTTCACCCTAGTATCTGGCTCTTGAGTCTTCATCGGTAAAGAAGAACAACAGGGATTTTAAGTTTCGTGTTTTTTTGTTGTTGTTGTTGTTGTTTTTTGTTTTTTTTTAAGCAACAACCATCTGAAATTCTTGATTTGTCTAACTGTTTTTCATGAAGTCAGCTACAGTGTCAAAAAAGGTTTTATTTGTTTGTTCTTAATATTGTTGAATTTCCCAGTTCACTTTTTTTTGCCAGTAATTTCTCATCACATAAATATTTTGGGTATTGTTATAGTTTTAATGTGTTTACTCTATAATTCACATATTGGCACACAGGCAACCAGATTGGGGTCTTTACTCTCTGAAAACATAAGGAGGCCTTTTCTTATAAAAGTTTTGATAATGGGGGGTCATCCACCCTTGACCTTCCATCCTCTGCTAAGAGAGATAGATAGAGAGATGGTCTTCCCTAGATGCTGACATCTGTACAATGGGCTTTCTAAAAATATACAAAACAAATTCCTACTTCTTATAATTAGTCACTATGGCATAGCAACGCAAACAGCCTAAGACCAAAATTAAATGATGGAGTCAAATGTCCCTGCTGCATGGATGGTCATCAAATAACTGAAGTGTTACTCAGATCAACTTAGATTTCTTATAAGATATCATAGATACTACATCTTGGCTCTAGCAAATTACATAAGGGCTGCACTCTGAAAACTTGAAAAACGTACTTAGTTCTCAGTCTTCTTAGACATGGATTAAGATGAGTCACCACTCTTTTCATAGTATAGCTTATTTATCAAGACGGATTTCCCAGGACTATTATTACAGAGGCCAAAACAAAATCCAGAGCTCTCTTCTTATACATATGTAGATATTAGTTGTGGGATTGTGGGAATAGGAGTGATTATCTGGGACTGTAGTGCTGTAGAACTCTGAAATGGTTTTTCTAAACCCTGAACACTGTTACACTGAAACTGACATGTTTGAGGAAACGGTGCCATAACAATGTGTCATGGAAGATACTGACAATTTCTAGTTTTGGAAAATATCCAATTCTTTAGGGACCTAATTCTTCAAAGTACAGTGACAAAACTCTTAATCACATGGTCAGAGTTTTAACCATGGACATTTTATTAGTCACAGAGTAGAGAAAAAAAATCAGAAGTAAAGGGAAGCTAACTTCAAAGACAAAGAGCCACTTAAAAATCATATCTATCTTAAAAGTCAAGTAATTAGGAAAAGATAAGATAATGTTTTTAATTTTAATTTTCAAGTAATGGTCTTGGGTTTCCATGATGTATTAATCTTAAACCACTTGAAGGGAGAAAGATTTATTTAGGAAAACATTTTAGAGACTTTGGTTCATAGTCACTTAACCTTGTGAGGACACTATTGCCATGGGATCACATGGCTGATGGACATCCTAAAGGAGTACAGGAAATGAAGAAAAGTGTAGAAGGCAAAGACCGGGAAAGATGTACCCCTGGCTCTGGGAGATATCTCCAATAGCCTACTTCCCCCACTTCCTTTCATCACTTCACAAGTCATCCATTTATTAAGTCATAAAAGGATTAATTCATCTATTTGGCAAGAGTCCTCATGATGAAAGCATCTCTAGGGGTACTCTTGCAGACACAGTGAGAGGTTTTACAAATCCTGAGGCATTTTTTGGTATTTTTGTTGTGAGTTTAGTCTTTAACAATTGAAATATGTCTCCACTTACAAAGGCATTTAACAATCCCACCAAACTGAAACTCAAGGTTGACCATTATACATCAATTATATTACATACTTTCTCAGATAAAGATATGTAGTTAAGACAAAGACAACCATTTTTTTTTAGTGTTTTATTTAAAGGTTAAAAAAGAAAATGTACTTATTTTTTAGTTTTTTTCAGCCTGTAACTTTGGATGAGTAATTCCAAATATTTTAGAATCACTTTACATAGTACTTGATAGTAATATTGTCCTGCATTACATATAGTTAATGGAGTATATTAGCAATGTGTTTCCTTTATACAATGAGATTTTTGGGTTTCACTCTTGAAATTAATTTTCTGTGGCTGGTATCCTGAGAGTCTACTTGATAAGAGGTTTATGCTAATCAATAGTGGGTTGTTATTTAAGCATTCTTTCATCATTTTTGTTTTTTTTTTGCAATAAAAAATATTTGTAGCAGCTACAATTTGAGATTTTTGCTAAAAATCAAAAACATCGACAGATGTTAGTGCATTCACCACCAAATTGTCATACATAATCGGTCTTGACTTAGACCAATTAGATATTTTCCTGAAGATAAGTTGGAAGCCATGAACTGCTGTGTGAATTTGAAACAGGGATTAGAACAAAGTAGATACACAAAGGAAAGAGAAAAAGTGTCTGTTGGAAAAATAAGAAAATGTGAATGAGAGTGAGATATAAAGGATACAGAAAAAAACTATGTACTGGTTAGGAGACTCCATCTCAAACAAGAGAGCACGTTCACCAATTTTTTCCTTTCTTATTCAATAAGTATTTTTCTCACTGTGCCAAATACTTAAAAATTGTGATGGTAAGGTGGTAAACATGAGGTTTAAGTACCATGTTCATGGAGTTATTATTCTAGCGAGGTCCATCCTCAATAAGTAAACAATACAATTTATAATAAGTATCAGAAACATGAGCAGAATAAAGAGTTTAATTGTGAGGAGTAGAGAGAAGAAAGGACCATGAGAAGAGACACTATTTTTGAGCTTAAATTGGTGGATAATATAATAATTTTCTGTTTTCTGATTTTTACCTCTAGAATTGTTTGCTGATTGGGCATGTATTATACCTTATTGTATATGAGAGCATAATAGTTTATTTTGCTTATAAATGAATTTTATACTTTCTGCTTTCAAAGTTTCCTGACTGCCCTGAAATGTGATGTCTGACAATTTTTACATTCAGTTTTGCTATATTTACCATTCCTGAAATTAATTTGGGTCTTGTTGTTGTTTAAGATTGATTAATGGTAACTGCTGTTAGAGCTGTTAGCTGGATTCAATAAAAGCATATCATATTTATATAGCTTGGGCAAATCTCTAAAAAAAGTTCTCCTTCAAATGATGACTCAAGAATCCAAACAGCTTCAATTTTCTAGCCATGCCATATGGAATATGTGGTCATGAAGGTCGGTCTTGCTAGGATGATTGAGATAAAGGAGGCACAGCTGCTCTGGTTTGATGTGGAAAGAGTGAGGTATGAATCATTACCATTGAAGCCTGTTTTTGGTCTAAATTCTATGGTTCTAGCCTCCTTCGATAGGGATTTGGGAATGTGGAGGACAAGAAGGCACATTTTGCACATAAGCAAATGCATCTGTAAGGTAACTAATTTTAAAATAGAACCATGGCCTTTAGTGATGAGTATCAAATAAAGATGAAGGAAAATCATTCAATAACGCATACCGAATGTTGGCAGCATACTAGGCATTAGAAATATAAAATAAGAAATGTTTTCTTATCTCAAACTTAAATGTCCTGATAAGTCAGGCTTGGGAAAAAAATTATCTCTGAGAAGGATACAGAAATATATCAAGTGACCTTTAAATATTTCTTTCCAGTTTACAGTCTGAAGAGCCCAGAAAATAGGACAGATTCCTCTGACTAAATTTATTCCAAATACCTGCTTTGAACGGTAAGGTGAGTGAATCTAGTATGGATTTCACTGAGGTGGTCCCTTATGGACACACTGGTAAACACACAGAGGATTTTCATGAAATTATTTAGGATAGTCTACTTTGATTACTAAATGTACTGTGTAGAAATCAATTTCTTTTTTTTAATACTTTATTTTTTTTTCTTCAAGTTACATCTCAGTCACAAACCCTTCCCTATTCCCCCTTCCTATCCCGCCCTTCCACCCTCTTCCCCCCAGAAGTTTCCCCTTTCAGTCCAACAGATGGTTCCTTCTCTTATAACAGTAAATACTATACAAAACAACAGATATAAATATGCCACTTTTATGAGAGTTAAATGGCCCAGTATACCTTCCCAATGTCCAGTTTATACATATAAGCAGATATATTTATCCCTCTCAGGTCTCTGAGGTGGTTGAAGAATAGACAGCTAGAGTCTCATAGTTAAATTTTGAGTTGTTTAGGAATCAAGAGGGTGTTATAGATCTAAGAAGATACTCTTAAAAGTGTGTTGCAAGTTAGCATGAATGTTGAGTCGGATATAGACCTTTAAACTCATGGAGATGGTTAGATAGTAGAATGTTAAAGTCAGGGGTCAATTTCTTTATAGCAAACAAAATAACACTTTTGAGGCACCAATGTAGTTTCCATTTCAAAAATTTCTTTACTTGATGACCAAACACTGGACCTCCAACCAGATGCCAGGCAGTTTTGCATTAATTTATGCTACCTGAGTATCTTCATGGGTCCTTGAATTAGCTCAGTTTTAGAAGAGTCATGTAACATCAAATTAATGAACTAATTAACAAAAATGGAGGTTTAGGAATGAACTTTCAATTTTTTCAGCAGTAAGTCAAGAGAGTTAAGGATTAGGACTAGTAGTTAATTGTCACTTTAAAAGTGTGGAGTTCTGCACAAAAACTGTTTTTTGTGTGTGAGGTTAGAGGTCTTGGTACTCAAATAAGCACAAGGAAGCCCAAAGTAAGTCCCTTTAAGTTATAAACCACACATGAACCCTTGGGGTTTTTAATGTGGTTGGCAACTGACTGTTAATTACTATTGAATTTCATTATCGTTGTTTCCTTAGCATATCAATGGAGCATAATGAAATTTGTTTAATTCCATTGTTATTATGATTAGTATTCCCTCATATTTTTCAAATGTCGGCTACACATGAAAAAGTTATATATGGAACATTCAAAATTTCTTCACTACCAAGGTCACAAAGAAAGTAAATGTATGAAATTCTCAAAGAATTGATAAAATATTTTTATTTGAAAATAAATGCCAAAGATAAGATCTTAATATAGGCATTTTTGTCTTCTGAGCCCATGAACTTTTTCACTTTTTAAAATTAGCATAGAAAAAAGAAAAAAAATGCATAGAAAAAAGTAAGCTTCATCATGATATTTTCATATATTCAGAATATTCTACTTTGTATATGAATATGTTCAAATCTAGATTTTATTCATGATAGAAAACATGCTATATTTGTCCATCCCTCATTGTTGCTCTTCACTTTTTACTTTAATTATATTTCATTTTTACCCCCAAATAGTCTTTCTACTTTAATGCCATAGTCATGTAAATAGATGCCACTGATATTTAGGTGGATAGATATATAGATAGATAGATGATAGATAGATAGATAGATAGATAGATAGATGATAGACAGATAGATAGATAGATAGATGATAGACAGATAGACAGATAGATAGATAGATAGATAGATGATAGACAGATAGATAGATAGATAGATAGATAGATAGATGGATAGATGATAGACAGAGAGATAGATAGATAATAAGTAGGTAGATAAATAGATTCTGCATATGAAAGAAAAGTATCTGGATATAAAGTAATCTCTACTTGCCTGTTTTAAATGTCATCTCAGAGGCTTACTGACTCTGTCTGCTAACCTAGACCTAAGTCCTTGACACTTCTAGCCTCCCAATAATCTTACGTAGGCCTAGAATGCTTTCAGCCTCTGAGACTCACTTCTGAATAAGCTCACTCTTTCATGTTCTTTCTGAATTCTTGCTGTTCAATTCAAGCTGTTCTAGCTGAAAGCCTCTTCCAGCTAACTGATTTAATCTTGCTGCTCTCTTAGCCTCTGACTGGATTTTTCTGCTTGGCCTCATACTATCTTTGGCAGTAAATTCTAATCTTCTGACTTCTTTTCATTCTCTGGTGTAGAGAGCTGCGAAGTGCCGTGCCCTAAAGATGGCGCTGGTCTCCGCCTTCCACCAGCCCAACGGTGAGCACTCTCTATGATAATAAGTTCATATTTGGCATAGACCGCTGATCTGGCTTGTTTCCGCATACATAGACCTCTAAGATAGCACCACTTGGCTTTACTTGACTGGCTGTTCATTTAGTATTTAGCCTGTGGGTTGGGTCTGCCCCATTATTCGGAAGACTGTTTTCAAGGGACCTGAATAAACTGCTAGAGAAGAGTTTTGTGAGTTGTGTCATTCCTTGCTGGTCAAGGGGGGACATGACAAAGTGGTGGCCCGTACGGGGAACCCAGAAAAGACTCAGAACTCCTGCAGTCAGGGGAAGCACTTGGTAAGTTCCTGGGATAAATCAGGACAATAAAGTTTCACGGAAATAGCGAACACAAGGTAAAGTTTCGCGGAGATAGCGAACAAACAGTTAAGTTTCGCGGAGATAGTGAACAAACAGTTAAGTTTTGCAGAAATAGCAAACAAAAGGTTAAGTTTCGCAGGAAGTTGCGAACAAAAGGTAAAGTTTCGCGGGGAAGCAGTGAACCTAAAGCAAATTTTTAATCATGGGATTGTCTCAGTCACATCCAATTTTTCTGGCTCTTCAGGAGCTACTTTTAGCTAGAAATTTGAAGATTAAGAAGTCTACCTTAGAGAGATTTCTGAATGAATGCGATTCTGTGGCTCCGTGGTTTGCGGTGTCCGGGAATCTTACGGTATCCTGCTGGGACAAATTAGGCAGGGACTTGGATTTTGCTTGGGAGCAGGGGACTCTGAAGCATGGAGTAAGACCGATTTGGAAAATGGTGAGGAGTTGTTTAGAAGATCAGAGGTGTTGTAATGCAATCAAAGAGGGAGAATCAGCTTTGGAACTGCTACAAGGGGAGAGATCTGAGCAGGCAGACAGTGAAAAGGGAAGTAACAAAGGTGAAAGATTTGAGCAGGCAGACAGTGAAAAGGAAGACAAAAAGAAAGTTCC
>CAJQZJ010033894.1:3365899-3408704 GCA_907164525.1 Lophiomys imhausi
GATACTGATGATACTAGCCTGTCTGGTTTGCCTATGGTGCATCTACAAAATGAGAGCCACACAAAAGCGTAATGCAGCCATGATTATACAAGCCCTTGTCGCCATTGAGGCGGGCCAGTCCCCTCAGGCATGGCTCGCTGCCGTGAAGTAAATCTTCACTAAGCATAGTCCCTGCCCACTGAGGAATTCGTTCCACGGATATTAGGGTCTGGTAAGTCAGTGAAGGAGTTGACGGGTAAGTCTCGGCCACCTAAGACAGGGCAGTCCCAAGTGGGGAGGCTGACCCAGAGACAGGTAAGAGTTTGAGCACCTTCCTCCTACAGGCTCAGGCCCACCGTGAGATCCCCAGATAGAGGGATTACGAAGCCTTTCCAGGGACTTTTACCAACTTTAGAAAAAATAAAAAAGGAGGAACTGTAGAGAGCTGCGGAGTGCCGCGCCCTAAAGATGGCGCTGGTCTCCGCCTTCCACCAGCCCAACGGTGAGCACTCTCTATGATAATAAGTTCATATTTGGCATAGACCGCTGATCTGGCTTGTTTCCGCATACGTAGACCTCTAAGATAGCACCACTTGGCTTTACTTGACTGGCTGTTCATTTAGTATTTAGCCTGTGGGTTGGGTCTGCCCCATTATTCAGAAGACTGTTTTCAAGGGACCTGAATAAACTGCTGGAGAAGAGTTTTGTGAGTTGCGTCATTCCTTGCTGGTCAAGGGGGGACGCGACACTCTGGGTCATTTTGTCTTCACTTGTGTCTAGGTTGTTCTCTATTCTATCTGTCTTTGTAAAACTGTCCATGTAAGAATGGCCTCTGATTGCCATGAACTGAACTGTCTTGAACTCCACTCTATTCCACTGCCTCTCAACTCACTGACTCCATTGAAATGGTTCTTGTGTACTGGGATCAAAGGCATATACCACTGCACCTGAACCTCAGTTTTTCTCTACCTGAAGCTTGCTCTATACCAGGCTGGCACCAAACCCAGAGATCTTCAAGCCTGTGTCTCCTGGGATTAAAGACATGTCTATAGTCCAGCCAGTTCACACAGACCTAGAAGGTCTTTGGATGTGATCTTTACATGACTTCGTAATGATCTTCAATTCTATCAACTTTCCTGTTTATGACAAGGAAAATGAGAGGGACTAGTATGATGTTAATGTTGAGATTTTTTATGCTAATGGATCCTAAAGTATACAGATATAATTTCTATTTAAAAAAACCACTAGGCATTACTTTTCTAATGAATGTTAGGGAAAGGATGGTCTTTCATTATGATAAATTATTTCTTAAATATATCAATGTTTTCATTCTCTTATTGAACTGTGTTTTTTTTATTATTTCCTTGGTCTTTTAAAAGAAGCATTAGTGTTCACAGGAAAAAGTATTTGATCACTATTTCCATAAACTAGACATCTTCCATGTGAAATTTACTGCAACCTAAAAAGAAAACATGAATCTTTAGGGAAACAGAGAAGATTGTCACTGATAAGCCACATATACAGTGAAATGTTGAGAAAACAGACCCTCCATTCACTTTCAAATGTTTACATCAACCATGAATTCAAATTTATGGCCCAGGGAAATGCTTACCAATGCCATCTTCATAACCTGTCATAGATAGTAAGGTTAATTGTATAAGGTTGTTCCCTGCATTCTAAGACTTCTTTAGTCTGTGTCTCTGGCAAGTGAAAATTGAATTATGAGTTATGAGAAAAATTTGATTACAGAATCCTATCATATGTTCATTTTTTTACATTCCACTAAAACTGAAATGATTGAGGTCTTGTTTTGAAGGTTATCCAGGGTTGCCACACTGTAGAAAATCACTGAGATGAGTGTTTCTATGTATAAAGGAGTCCTAAATGTTTCAGAGGAGTTACTTTCAGATTCAGTAAATGTTTTTCTTTTCTTAATGCTAATTAAGTGGTCCTAGAACAATTTGATAAAGTACAGAGTGCACGGTGAGTCCTCAGAAACAAATTGGGATTCAGGTAATCTTTGGAAGCTCAAACAGTTGCATGCCTCTTTTACTTTTCAGGATGGTAGTCAAATCAGGCTCACCATAACCCAATGTTCATGTTATTGATTGCACAATTCCAGTCGGTGACATCTTTATATTCATTTGAAATGGTGCCTCTTGAAGTAATATAGAAAATCAGGAGAAAACGTTATCATGGAGATGTAGAACATAGTTCTGATGACTAGAGTAATTCAATTTCTTACCCAGATTTGCTAATGTTGAACCATGATTCTGATGAATTATTTAAAGCATAAAAGAATACCTTATTGATAACTTTATATTGATTATATTTATTCAGTTTTAATGCCTATTTTTGTATTTTGTTGAAGAACACATTGATCAAATGTGGATACATAAAATGTTAGCAGTTGGCACTTTGAAAGATTTAGTGTTTGTGTGTGTGTGCATGTGTGCATCTCTCTCTCTCTCTCTCTCTCTCTCTCTCTCTCTCTGTGTGTGTGTGTGTGTGTGTGTGTGTGTGTGTGTGTGTGTGTGTGTGAATTTAGGCAACTCTGCCATCATGCTAAGGCCAAAGAGTGTACAAAAATTCATCCTCTATCATGCGTGCTCCATCTGTTATTTTGAAGCAGAGTCTTCTGATTCACAGTCTCAAATGTTTTTGGCTGGGATGGAAGCCAGCAAGCCCCACTACCACTGCTGTTTCTGCCTGACTTTTAAACTTGGGTTATCTGCCTGCATAGGAGACTCAGCATGTTATGTACATGTTGAGAACTAAACTCTGATCCTCATGATTGCACAGCAAGTGCTCCTAAATGCTGAACTATCTCTTCCTACAACTGTGCAAACATGACCATGACTTTGAAGAGCACCACCACTCTAAAAGGAAATCTCATTTCCATTAGCAGATACTCTTCACTTCCTTCCAGCCCAAAGAAATTATGAGTCTGCTCTTTGTCTCTGCATTTGCTCTTTCTAGACATTTTAAAGAAAAGAAATTTTCCATTGGTCCTTTTGGACTAGAGTCTTTACTCTAGTATAATATGTGCAAGATACATTCATATAGCATGTATCATTATCTTTTTTTGTTCAATAATATTGTATTGTAAGGAAATACCATATTTACTCATTAAGTTTATAGATATCTGCATTTGCTCACCTTTGGCTATTACGGGTACTTATGTTATGAACCTGTTTGAATAAATGTTTATTTAAGCATATTTTAAATTTGTCTTTTGATACATAACTATGAGTGATATTAGCAAGTTACAACTTGGTTTGATGTTTTATAGCACTAGTAGATTATCTAGTAAAGGGCTTTGTATGTTCCAACTCCACCAGCACTGAATGATCATTCCCATGGTTGTTTGAGTGAGACTGTTACCCATAGACTCATATATTTGAATGCTTGTCCTTAATTGGTGGAACTATTTTGGGAAGTATTAGGAGGCATGGCCTTGTTGGAGGAGATGTGTCACTGAGCGTGGGCTTTGAGATTTCAGTAGTCAATACCAAGCCCATTCTTGCTTTCTCAGCATGCTGTTTGTGAATCTATGTAATCGCTCAACTAACTGCTCATTGCTGTGCCTGCTCACTTGCCTGCCTGTTTCCACACTCCCTACCATGATGGTAGTAAACTAACCCTCTGAGACTGTAGGTAAGCCTCCAATTAAATGCTTTCTTTTATAAGTTGCCTTCATCATAGTGGCTCTTCACAGCAATAGAACAGTAACTAAGGCAGTTCCAGTTTCTGAATATCTACAGTCATCACTATTGTCTATCTTTTTAGTTATAGCAACCTTTGTGAGCAACACTCACTTTGTGAGGAAGTGACTGCTACACGACACAGATATCAGGGATCCTCCAGAGGTCTCCACATAGAGGACGTGAAGTCGTGAGATAACAGCCATGTGGTAAAGCCATGGAAGCACATAGCTACAGTATCAGTCAAACCTTAGGCAGCAGTCTCTTGAATGATCCCGAATATTATCACATGGCTAGTCTACCCCCAGGGTAGTGCATATCAAGAAAGTTCAAGAACATAAATGGTTATCTTTAATGAATTAAGTTTAAGGACAATTTGTTGCACAGCACAAGGTCAAGTGCTATATCATTGCCCCTTTCCTCTGCATTTTCCCACAGTTAATGATATACTGAATGAAGATTTATATATCTTTTTTTGGAAAATATATGTTCAGATGTCAAATTTTGAGTGGTTCTTAAACAACATCTTTTTAGAAATTTGAGACTCTCAAACTCTTAAGATGACACATTAAAATCCAAAAGATGAAAATTTCACTCCGTCTTTTATTCCATTGTGTGATATGATACATGCCATCTAAAGAGAATAACCATACCACTTCATTGTAAGCTCTAAACAGGAGATTATCTGCTTCTGTCTTGGCTGAGTTTAAAACAATAGTTACAAAAAATTAATGGATGATGAATTAAGACATCCCTTGTCAAAAGCACTGAACTATTTTACTTTCCTTTGACTGATTATGTAATAATATTTTCTATATCCACAGACCACATTTACTTCACAATTACTGAAAGTGGGAGTGCATCTCTGAGACAAGTTGGAGACCACCAATAGTGTAGGACCCTGGGAGGAGAGAGGGATGACTCTAGCTGAGACTCTTCACAGCAGGGGATAAGGAGACTGAAGAGGCTGCTTCCTAGCTAGGTAGGACTTCTATTGGAGGGAGGGGATCCCAGAGGGAGGGGATCCCACCCACAAAACCTTCAGCCACAAATTTATCCTGGACATAAGATGTGCAGTTAAAAAATATAACAGAGATTGAGGGAATGTCCCACTAACGACAAGCCCAACCTGAGACCTACCCCAAGGGAGAGAGCTAACCCCTATCACTACTAATGATACTCTGCTATGAGTACAGACAGGAGCATCACATAATTGTCCTCTAAGAATGTTTATGCACAGAGGATCCAAACAGAGGCTGAGACTCACCTCCAAACATTAGGTGGAACGTAGGGTGCCATATAGAAGAATAAGGGGAAGGATAGGAAGACCTGGAGGGGACAAGAATTCCACAAGAACAACAGAGACAACTAACCTAGGACCATGGCAGCTCACAGAGACTGAACCACCAGTCAAAAGGCATGCATGAACTGGACCTTGACCCTCTACACATATGTAATTGATGGACAGGTTGGTTATCCTGTGGGTCCCCTAGCAAGTGGAGCAGGAGCTGTCTCTGGCAAGGATTCTGATGTCTGCTTTTTGATCACTTCCCCATAAAGGGGCTGTGGTGCCTGGCCTCAATCTAAGAGGAAGCACTCAGTCTAGATGTGACTGGATGTATGGATGTATTAGGGTGGGACAGTGTGGGCGACGCTTCCCTTTTCTGAGAAGAAGTGTGGACGAGATAGGACAAAGGGCCAGGAGGGTGAGACCCAGAATAGGGGAAGGAGGGGGCCAGGATTGGGATGTAAGATGAATAAATAAGCAAACAAATAAACAAAAAGAAATCCATCAAACCTAAAAATATCATTATTATAATACATCTTAATCACTGGTAATCTGATTAAATATGGTTTTATTGACAAAAACACATTCAAATTGCATAAATAACAGGAAAATAAATGATAATGTAGAAATCAAATTGGGGAGCTGGAGAGATGGATCAGCCGTTAAAGGCTAGTCTCACAACCAAAAATATAAGAAATCAAATTGGGTAAACTACATTTTGTCCTCCCATTTTCTATTTTGAAGTGAGAACCCAAGTCCCTCAGAAAGTAACATAATTGGAGATTGGGCATTTGAAGTCATTATTAAGTTAAAGTTATGCCATTAGGATATGCCCTATTCTACTGTGGTTGGTGACCTTAAAGAACAACAGATTTAAAACCAGACATAGAGGAAAGTTCATGAGAAGACAAAGGGAAAATATAGCTAACTCCAGGCCAAAGGGGAAGAACCCTGCCTACTCTTGATCTCATATTTATGGTACTCAGGACTATGAAACATTAAAATTCTGTTGTTGGAGCCAACTAGTTTTAGTAATTTGGTATGGTCACCTTAAAGACTTAATGTTTAATGTTCATCTTAGAAGAAGGAGATGAGGATGTTTGCAGATGACTGATGTGGCACTGTTGACTCTTATCTAGGAAGACTGGTTAATATATTTCCCATATACAAGAACCAAACACATTTTTAAAAAATGCACACTTGCCTCTTGTTCTTTCTCTCATTGTTCAACACACCAGAGACACTATTTTAGGTTGAGAGATAATAAGGTATTTTTTAAGTAGAAGACATTTTGATCTCAGTTCTGGTAGGTAAATGTGAAGGAATGTTGTTCAGGTTAGCCCTTGAGCACAAGGGGTGCAGAGCTGAAAGGACAGCTAGGCTCTCTCCTTGTTAGCAATCCTGGAACACTCACTTTGTGAGAAAGTGACTGCTACATGACACAGACATCAGGGATCCTTGAGAGGTCTCCACATGGAGGATGTGAAGTCATAAGATAACAGCCATGTGGTAAAACCATGGAAGCACATAGCTACAGTATCAGTCAAACCTTAGACAGCAGTCTCTTGAATGATCCTGAATGTTATCACATGGCTAGTCTATCCCCAGGGAAGTGCATATCAAGAAAGTTCAAGAACATAAATGATTATCTTTAATGAATTAAGTTTAGGGATAATTTGTTGCACAGCAATACCTAGTTAGTGTAAGAATCATTAAAGAGACACTTTTTAAATAGAATTGCTGACTTTGAATAGGATTAGGGAAAATCTCACCTGTATAGACCTCTCGCCTTTATCCCTCATCTATGGCCAGTGAACCACCTTGGCATAGCCACATTGACTTATAGAATAAGTACTGTGACTGCTGGACTGGTGGTTGAATTGGTGATCTGATCTAGTATTAACTATTAGGTCAGAAATACCTTTCTAAAGAATTGGAAGGATATTTCCTACAACATCCTACCTTCTCTTTAATAGCAAAAAAGCAATTGCATTTAGATGGAACAGGTGTATCAACCCTTTCTCAACTTTTGTCCTTGAGTGGAAGCTCTTTGATGCTTTACGCAGTGTATGGTCATATTGGATACACACCTATAGCCATGTTGAATCATGGAGTAATGACTCATCATTTTTAAAAGTCTTGTTTATGATCAGGGCTAGCTTTTTTTTTTTTTTAAAGGTTCAAGCTTTTGTTTATTTGTTTACTTGGTTTGTTTGGTTTGTGCTTCCTATGGTTTTATAGAGGGCCTCATTTTCACTCCATGGCCTCCAATTGATCATGCCATTGTCAAATGTTTGGATTATAAGCATAAGGCACTATAGCCATGTAGGCAACCATGTAACTGTTAACATTGACAATGTTTATATATGAGGAACTAATCTGTGGTAGAATGCTTGTCTACTACTTAAGAAGCCATAGGAACCCATTCACACACCAGAAAAAAATATGAAGGGATTATTTATATCTTAAATCATTTTTGGAGTTATATGGCATATATTTGATTATATACAGCACCATTTGATTATATATAGCACTATCACAAGGTTTCTTGCAATAAAACTTATTATCTTTCTGTTAGGGTTTTTTTCTTAATTCAGAAATACTCAACAGGTATTACTAAAACTAGAAATGTAAAAGAATGCAAAGTAAAGTAAAGTATGTATGGAAATTATGTAAGATGTGTGTGGGGGTGCCTGTTCACTTTCTTTTTCATGTCTTTCAAATTCTTATTTTTATTTTATGTCCTTTATTGGGTGACTGGCACTTTTTCTTTTGGATAAGACAATTGAAGTTTTTCTAACAGGAGGCAAGATATGAAATTATAAACTCAGCTAAAAAGTTTTGTTTCATTTGCTTGCTTAAAAGGAATAAAGTTATTGAAAATGTTGGAGGAAGGGAGGAGGAAGGGGGAACAATCTAATTCAAAAATTTTAAGTAATGGCTATGCACGAATAAAATAAATTTCTAATTCAAAACCTTGAGCATTTAGGATTTTTTTGTGGTATCGTATTTTCTTGATTGTACATGTGGCTAAGAATGAAAAGTATAAATGAAAAATATAAATGATATGTAAATATAAATGGGACTCCTTAAATATAATTCATTTGTATAACGTTTTCTAACTTTTAACATTGAGGACCAAGAAAAACTTGCTCTTTGGGGTGAGTCTTATTACAAGGTCAGGGTGTGCTGACCAGAGGGCTCAGCTAGAAACTTCATGTGAATCACTCCAAATTTGAATAAATTAAGGCCAGCACATAATCAATCTTTCTTAAAATTAGTTACCTTGTGTCTTCTTCTTAGGCTCTACAACTGCTTTTTAAAAATCAAATACTCGGTGCTTATTTAATCCATTTTCTGTACTTCGCCTTGCTGCTGACTGTTTATTTCACTATGCATTTGCTAGAGATCTTCACATAGGTTTAGCTGCAATTGTATGGGAAAATAATGGAAAGAAACAGGGATTTCAGGGTGCGTGGCTTTTTGTATAAAATTGAAGTAATTTTTCTGGCTGAGAGAGATGACTAGTGAAGTTCCATTCAATAGTGGATTGATGATTGCCTAGTACTTATACCGCAAGCTTTATTAAACTGGTAATGTCGGACAGAAGAACACATGACAAGGAAGTTATATATATATCTCTGATTTAATATGTCTGAATGGGACCAAAGTCGACTTCCATCAATTCCAAAAATCATATCTAAATGGCAGGACAAACACTCAAAACTAAAAGTATTAGTACATGCAGCTCCTTCCTGAATACTCTGTTAGTGACAAGCCTTTCTGAATGCTTTTATTAATATAAATAAAGTTCTTTTATCATTATTTAACATGACAAAATTATCATATATTGTATGTAGCCAACTCTGTCGAACTCATATCTTAAAACCCAGGGAAATATCTATGTGAAGGAAAAATAAGTACTTTGAGGATATAATGGATTTTTAATCATGTTTTAAAATTATAGTCACTAAAGTAAGAATTATTTTTTAACAAAATCATAGCACATTGAGATCCTTAAATAGAGAAGTTTCTGGAAATTTAAAAGACAGATAAAACGAGATAGTTCCTTAAATCTACGGAAGTAGTGCTCCATATAGAGGAAGGAAATAATTCTATTAAAAGTGACACATTCAAGGAAATCCTAGAAAAACATGACTTTCAGAGCCAGTGATGTCTGGAAGCAAGGCTGGGCTGTGGCTTGTGTACTGCCCTTGATCAATGCTTTCATTCACCACTCTCCTGTCTGGTTGTCCTCATATTTATCCAGTTTAAAAGGTGAACTCATTTCTCCTGATCTGTTGCAGGACACTTTCTCAATGTGCCCTCAGGCGGAAAATATGCTTAAATTATGGACAAATAGAATTTGCAATACCACATAGGTAGGCCTTTTCTCTTTCTGTGAGGGAGATCAAAGAACTGTTTTCTCTTCTGCCTCAAATAACTCTACAAACAACTACCAGGACTGTCCAACTTTCCTGACATTGTGACATAACGTTTTCATCTACAGTGTATAGGGCTGCATCCAACATGGACTCTTACAGAAGATTTCTTTTTTTTTTTTTTTAATGGATGTCGGCTTCATTACAGAAAATCATTATTACAGAAAAGTGATAAATTGCAGAAAATGTGATAAAGTGAGGAAACATGAGAGTTACTCACAAAAGTGGAAGGGGGTTCCAAGCAAAGAGAAAGTCACTGAATAACTTAGGAATTTTTTAGAGCTATGACAGAGACTAGAAAAAGGCTGAGATAATTAATAAGAGACTGATTAGTTCTCCAGGTTGTAATGTAAGGCTTGCATGCTTTGTATATATGCCCCCTGCTTTATATGCACTTCCCTGTCCCTACCAGAGAGATGAAAATGTGCTCTTTAAGCAGTGCCAACCTTAAGAGTGGGTGGAATACCTCCTCTGTTCAACTCTGACTCGTGCTTTCTTAGCTGTGGGCCTTGGCTCTATCTCCAGTGCTGTTAATCATATGCTCTTTCTGTTCTCACATACACATGGCCAGTTTGTACCTTTACCTTGACAAAGTTAATTCCAGCATAGCCCCAGAAATGTAGCTGTAGTCTTTCTTGCTTACCTTGTCTTTGGCTCCCTGGCTATGGGTGGCTGAGATTGCCACCCAGATAAGATTTGGGTTACTATTATTTCCTGTTTAGTCTGTTGCTATTAACTACATTAGATGTAAGAGTTTGAGGAAGGACCACAGTGCCCTACATATGTCCTTCAAGGGCATCAGGGTTGGGGAAGATTGGTAGAGTGCAATCTCTAGCCCAGATCCCCGTCCCTCCTATCACCTGTTTAGTTGGTTAGTTCAGACCTAGCTATGACTACCTTCTTTATTGGTTATAACTCTGTCTCTTTTTAACCCTTAATCTTCCTTTCAACCTATCTCTGTTCTCATTGCAGCATATATGAAAAACTTGTTTTCACCATGAGTCCTTTTTCTCTCAGCGCTTGCAGAAAGCAAACTTCTATATCTGCAAGATGTATAAAAGTCTATCACAGTTATTTTCTAAGCTACTCAGAAATCAAGTTGCTAAGAGACAATCAATATTTGCTTATCTAAATATAAGAGATAGATAGGGCATCTTCAAAAACCTCAAGAGATCTGCAGAATATGGCATTCAAAGATGTTTTCTTAACTTAAGATTTTTTGATATCGAGACATGTCAGCTCCTGACAGCACCCCCTATATTACTCCAAGTAGAATATGAGCATCGAAGAATCTCCAGTGGGAGATGATTAAATTGGTGGTAAGCCATTCTCTTGGCAAGAAAAACCACTTGCTTCAACTGTAGACAGACTTCTGTCCAAAAAGGACAAAACTTGGAAGCAGGTAAGTCGACAGCCTAGCTCTGCCAAGACAGGGTAGGTAAGTCCTTCATAATTCCTGCTATACAACCAATGTCTGTCAGAGAAAAATGGGGCCAAATGGCTGAAGATTGATGCTGTAATGTATGGAGAGAAAATGGGAACTGTCCAGGAAGCCACTAGTATGTCATTTTTTTAGTTTTGGAAGCTGCAGGCCCTGCACTTCCTATATAATCAGATATATTTATCCCTCTCAGGTCTCTGAGGTGGTTGAAGAATAGATACCTAGAGTGTCATAGTTAAATTTTGAGTTGTTTAGGAATCAAGAGGGTGTTCTGGATCAAAGAAGATATTTTTAAAATTATGAGGCAAGTTAGTATGAAAGCTGAGTTATATATAGAACTTTAAACTCATGGAGATGGTTAGATAGTAGAATGTTAAAGTCAGGTGCCAAATACATATGGACTGGACATTGGGAATGTATGCTAAGCCATATAACTCTTATAATCGTGGCCTATTTATTTCTGTTGTTTTGTATTGTATTTATAGTTATAAGAAAAAGAACCATTATTTGGACTGAAAGGGAGAGCTGTTGGGGGGAAAAATAAATACCTTAAACTAAAAAAAAAAAGAAGGGAAGAGGATGGTGGGGCTGAGGGGGAGTAGGGAGGGGATTGTGATTGAGATGTAACTTGAAGAAATAAAAAATAAATTATTAAAAAAAGTCAATAATTTACACTATTAAAGTTAAAAGTTTTATGAAATTTTATTATGAGATAAATAAAAGCCAAGCCATATACTACAAAATAGCTACAGGAAGGAGATATTTTATTCCATACACCTGACAATGGAGTCTAAGGAAGAGTATATAAAAATCTCTCAGAATTTCACAGTCGAAAATAAAACATTTCTGTAATAAAATGGGCAAAAGATACAAGGAAAGTACATAGACTATCAATGAACACATGCTAAAATTACACATGGTGATGGGAATTTTTGAAATTGTATTTGTTTTTATATTTTATTACACATTTTATTAGTTCTTTGAGAATTTTGTATGTATTTGGATTATATTTTTCCCTCAACTCCTTCCAGATCCCCCTCATTCCCTACCCACACAACTAGGTGGTCAGCTTTTTTTAAGTCATTGAGTCCAATTAGTGTTGCTCATGTATTCTTGGATGGGTGGCATTCCACTGAAGCTTGGTGGATCTGCCAGGGTCAACACTCTTAAAGAATGTTGACTCCCTGTTGAAGCAGCTATCAGCTGCCAATAGCTCCTCTGCCTACCTCTCCTTCCCACGTTTGGATTTTATCTGTCTTTAGCTTGTGTAGGTTTTGTGCATGATGTCATAACCCTTGTGAGCTCACATATGCATCTGCACTGCTGTGCCCAGAAAACATTGTTTCTTTGTAGTTATCCATTGTCTCTGGCTCTTCTAATCTTTCTTCCTTCTCTTCTGAAATGGGCCCTTAGAATTGAGAGGAAGGATGAAGACATAGAAGTCCTATTTAGAGTGAGTAGTCTTCATGAATCTAAAACCAGCTTGCAATAAAACAAAGGCTATAACAGATTTTAGTTACATACTTGTCTTTATCCTGGTGTTTAAATGTATTTATATAACTCAGAATTTAACCAGCTTTGTTCCTCGTGAAAAGTAGGTTGATAATTTATTGACTCAACAAATATCTAATAATATCTAAAGTTCACACTTTTATTCATAACTCATGCACAAAAACTTAAATGTGCTCCACAGCTGTAAGCGTATGTGTGATGGCTCTAATCATAGACTTGAAAACTCTGCATAGAGCTCAGGAGAAATTCTAAGTAACATAAGGTCTGTTAAAAGCAAAACCAGAATTTTGACAGTATTAGCAACTCTGAAGTCTATTATACCCAATTCTGGCTTAACATAATTAAGAACTCTATAGGCATTTAGACAATTACTATATTCCGAATGTGTAAATGTGACTTAGAGTTTCAAAGAGTCTGCTATTGCACTTTTACATTACATAAGACTTACCTTTTATACTCCTAGGGAAATAGAGGGCATTTAGTAATTTATACTACCAGGTTGTCACTGACTTTTCAAATCACATGGATTGTCTCTCTCTATTGCTATGATCATATTAATTCATTATGCACACTGTCAAAATTGTCTATGTACATGGATTATTTTGTAAATAAAATTGTCTATGTACAAGGAGTTTTGTAAATATAATTGATAATAAATTTAGTGCTCTCAACATAGTGTGAGCAGACACATCTTCCTAATAGATGACAATAACTTAAATAATTTGTTTTCTCAAATGTGCATTCTATGAGACAAAGGTAATGCCTTAATATCAGGAGAATGCTCAATAAAGTTTACTGGCTCTCATATAATTTATTAACAGAAACTGTTTTATTTTATTTTACTTTTTCTTTTTCCCACGAAGAAACAAGGTCAGTTTATTTTACAGTGAGGCCCGGGGTAGTTGATGTGGGAAGTGGCCAGCAAATTGCAATGTCCTCTCTGGGTGGTACTCCTCCGGCATGGGTCCTTGCACAGGAAAAGGGGGCTCTCAGCTTGCCAGATCTAAGGGAGCATCAGCCCCGCACAGGAGGGAAACCTACAGATCCCAGCTTCCACAAAAGGCTCCAGTGATTCCACAAATTGCATGAGAACTTTATTTTGGTAAAAACGTCCTCTTTTTATGCTGCCCATTTCTTGACAACTAGGAAGCAAACAGCCTGTGGGTAGAAGAGATGTTTATGTAGACACAGACTGCTTAGGCAGTTTTAAGCTCTTCCACCATCACAACAGCACTCGTTGCTTGTCGCTTTCGATCTTCTCTTCATGAACGATTTTCAGGAGAATCCTCATCACCACCTCTGTTCCCGACTCTTGGTTCTCTCCAATGAGGAGCTCCAACGTATCTCCTGCCTTCCCCGTTCTGCTTGTCTTCCATAATTTTTCCCCATTCAGTCTGAGAGCATCTTCGTAGAATGCATCTTTTATTTTGTTTCTCCCAAAGAGGAGGCCTGTCTTCAGGATGACATCATACCAGAAAGACTGCAGCACTTTCTTGAGGTCTTTGTAGCCCTTGACTACACCAAGCTCATCCTCAATCTCCTCTTCCGGTTCATTCCTCTCAAGGTTGCTGGTCTCCTTGTTGGAGTCCTCTTCATCTGCATCTTTTTGCAGTCTTTTTAGTGGATTTTTTGGAGCTTTTATTCTTTTGAGTCGCATGGAAAATGAAAAATACATTCTTGGGAATACTAAAAGCCCTGGGAACCATAGAGAGAAAACGTTATGGAAAAGCGTTTTATAATTTGATGCATTTAACCTGATATTAGAAAAATATAAGTATCGATTCCAAGAAGCACAGAGTTCGTGTGACAGTCTTTGGAGCACACTCTAGAGTTCAACCCAGGGTCAAGCTTTCAGAGAGCACCCGTGAGTACTCTGCCAGCAGGCACAGCCTTTTATTTCATCTTACCCCATCTGCATTTCTTACTGCAACACCTCCATGTCCCCCTCTACATGCCACTCAAGTTCATGAGCACTTTTTAAATTCTTTTCACACACACAACCTACTGAGCCTAATTGATGTTGCCTACATGTACATGGGTTAAGGCTGACCATTTAGACTTGGAATTTTTATTAGAAGGCTTATCCCTATCAAATGATTTTCCTTCTCTCAAAAGCCATTAACTCCCTGTAGGTCTTCATCTAGAAGTTGGGCTTTGGGAACTTTTCCTCCTATGTTGGCATGACACATCTGCTAATACATTGTTGTGTCGGTTTTGTGAAGGCAGGCATATTATTGAGAGCTAAGGCATGCAATATCCATTCCTGTCCAGGAGATTCTCTCTCAGTTATTGTCTCTGTCTTCTTATAATCTTCTGTTCCCTCTTTTGTGATGTTCCCTGAGCCTTATGGGTTGTATTATAGATGTCCTATTTGGGCATCAAATGATCATTAATTTTCTGCATTTTGACCAGCTTTAGTTTTCTGTAATAGCCTTCATCTGCTGCAAAAAAGAAGCTTCTTTGATGAGAGGGTGAGTGAGAGTTGCAGTTATCTTTAGATATAAGGATAAGTACTTAGAAAACAGCTGGAAACTGTTAACTGAGCAGAAATAATAGTCTTTTCTCCTCTAGTGTCGATGAAGTTTCCAGCCATATGTTCTTGGTTAGGTTGACAGTACCCGGCATAGCTTTCCTCCCAATTAATGGGCTAAAATTCTGATCATAGAGATCTCGTTTACCCCAAAGATATAAGTGCCACTGTTGCACATTTGGAGATACCTTTCTGAATTGGTTGTTATTGTGGTTTGCTTGTTTTACAGTCTGATGAGACTGTTATCGACCATTTCCCCTTGAGAGCTTGTATAATGTCTCCCAACCTTGTGAGAGCTGGTCCTCAGGGAGGACGCTTCCGGGCCAGTACCAACTTGGTGTTTTCACCTCCCAAACTAGATCACTTATTTGCTCACCTCCTCATTTCCATCTCAATGTTCTAAACCTTCCAATGAATCAAGCTCTAACACTGAGATCCAGTGTGTGTTCTTAAGAGCTTTCTTGAATGCTGAAAATTTGGCTTCCATCAGCTTCCAGGTGACTTCTCTATAAAACTTTGCTCTTAACTCCACCTGTCAAACACATCCCTCATCCTTGCCCATGATTCTCCCTGTCTTTTGGCTCCTGAAGCTCCACAACCAGTGGAAACTTAGTTTTGACAAAAGTTCATTGTCTTGTTTCCCCCAACCTGTAGGTAGTCATTTCTTGTTTAGGTATTGAATTGTTTTATACAGAAAATACATTGTATATTTTAAGGTCAACCAAAGAATTTAAGTAGGATTAACGCACAGTGCATTATGGAATGACCCATTGTTTAGGTTTTGAGTGCAAGCCCAGTAATGGTTTACTAACTAAATAGTTTACTGCTGATTCAAGAGCTCAGTTGTACGCACGCTAAATGGTACAAATCACAAGTTGTACATAAATGGGAGGGTCAGAATGGTGTTAGGCAGGGCTCATTATGGAAAACATCCACATAAATCTTTAAATTTAGTGAATATTCTTAAAGAAAATGCTTTCATGTCAATTAGTTTCACAGAAACATCTCGTCCTAGAGCAATCTCTGCCTTTGATTCATTTGTTGTTTTAGAAACAATACATCTTTTACATTTTGTGCTTGGCTTCACTCCGACTTCCGATGTGGTTCATGCATTTATGTAATGAGTAAAATCTTGAAACAAGGGTTATATTCTAAGTGTTTCTACAATGATTACTCTTATTTTTAAAGTTAAAAAAACATGCAGGTTAGAGGATAATGAGATACATAAAACATTTTATTTCCATGAAGACTTACGCAATCATTGCCTTTAAAATTGGCCATTTCAAATACGAAATTTTGCAATGTTTTGAGCACCAAAATGGTTTAAGTTAGATTTTCTCTTTTAATCATATTCTGTCTGATGTAGATATGTCAGCTGAACACAAAACTCCCTATGGAAGCTGTTGTCACCATAGCAACCAGATCACAGTTTCCAATATCTGTGTAATGAAGTGATGACATGTTTTCAACACTGGGTGCTAAGTGAAGGTTTGTTTCACTAATTAGGTGGCAAAAACAATCAATTCCTTCATGATTAACAATGTCACAAACTCTGCAGTAGACAAACTTGGAAAACTTTCTTAACTTGTATTTTGTGTTTCAGAGCAAAAAAAGATAAAAGGTATTTGAAAATTCTTTTATCTGACTAATAGGCAATTATTAAACCCTTCAGCTCTCACCCTTAGGATGTATTGAATCTTAGTCTATTTTTTTTTGTTTTTTTTTTTTTAGGTAAGTTCATGAGATATACCGACATAACATAAAAAAGGGATTTAATAAAATCCTTATATCAAATGGATTAGTGTTTTAATACACAGTGAATAGGAAGAACTGTAAAATAGTTTATATCCTTGGTCAGCCTTATTTTAGTGACTTACAAATAATAGGGACAGCTGATATAGGGTCTTATCCTCAGATGATGTGTGGTGCTTGCTGCTTCAGTCTCTGTGATCCTATGTGTGAACCTATACCTTAGTTGACTGATGGATCCTGTTCTCCTGGTGTCCTCTGTCTCCTCTGACTCCTACAATCTTTTCTCTTCTTCTGTGGGGTTGTCTCATTTATTTTTTATGACCACTCTAAAAAGACAATCTTTCTTTCCTTTTTTGAATTTATGTTTTTAAAAACTAATAATAGATTGTTTTTGCATACAATGTATCCTGATTATAGTTTCCCGTCCCTCCACTCTTTCTAGTTCCTTCCTTACTATGCCTCCCCTCCAAATCTGCTCTCTTTCTGTCTCATTAGAAAACAACAGGATTCTAAGAAATAGCAATCATCTTAGAAGGCCGGTCATGATGACTCTTCCATGTATCAAAACTAGCACTGCCTTTGTGGATAAACTGGGAATAATATTTCTCTGGATTGACATTAGCAAGTAGACTCTAGTTTTAAGACCTATGATATAAACACATTTATAGTTTTAAATATTTATATCAAATGTATTAGGACATAAAGAAAAAGTTGTTCTGTAAAATAGATATTCTGAGAAAACTCTTTATGTATTTTTATTACACAGAAAACTGAAATCATATAGGCATGAATATACAAGATTTAGAAGTGTATGAAATGAAATATTGCATTCTATAAAGTGGTTAGCTATTATTATAGAGTTCCTAACATAGCTTTAGTTGACAAGCATCAATATGGTTTATAAGGTTCAAGGAGAGATTCATAGCAATCAGTTTTGATGGCATGATCATGAAGGAGTAAAATATCTAAATATTAAAGAAAATTCAATTTATTTATGAAGTCAATGATGCATGGAATTACTTGAATAAAAGCTAAAGAGCATCTTATGCATTGGAGCCCTGCAAAATTTTGTGACTCTTTTCAACTATATGGTTTTGAAATTCTTTTATTTCTATGTGGTCTACAATCACATATGTATGCACAAACTGATGTAGAACATTCAAATGACTTCACTCCAATATATATCTAAGTCATACTTTATCTGGTTTGATAAAGTTGAACTTTGGACATTGAAAGTGTCCACACATCGATTTTTTTTTTTTATGTCATGCCCTTTGGTGAAATTCTGAGTCCTTTTCTCATTTATAGACAAAGAGAAGCTTTTATTTCATGGGTGGAAAAATTCTAGTCTAGTGGAAATGATACCTTTTTCATTGCCAAGGGTGAATAGTGAGAGTAGAGTGGTTCCCACCAGGTTGAGAGTTAACCTTAGATGTTTTAATTGACAGAATTGAGACTTGTGACTAGAGCTTGTAGTTTTCCACTGAGATGGGATTTGACTAAAGTTTTAATTTGGATCAAATTTTGTCTCTACCAGTTTCTAGCTGTGGAACTTCCTTTGTGGAACTTAATTAATGCAGATATTCAATTGATAAGGTTATTTTGAAGAAAAATTGAAATGTTATAAACCAGAGTCTAAAATATGTTACTATTTCCAGAGTTTTAATCTATTTGTATCAGGCAATCTTGAAGAAGAAAAAAAATCATCTATCTTGGTGTGTCTAAAGTTCTGAACCTAAATAATTTCTATCATATCCTATATTTCCTTTAAAATCCTAAATAACTCAAGTTTAATTGAAATTTTATATCTATTATGTCTTCAACCCCATCAAAGACATAAAAAGGAATAAAGTTATTATTTGAATGAATAGGAAGCACAGAAAAGCAGCTTCCAAAAAGAAAGAGAGAGAGAGAGAGAGAGAGAGAGAGAGAGTTTGTTGTCTAGAGAGTCCCAAATATCTCTCCATACCGTTGGAGCATCATCTTCAGCCTTCTGGCCAAGCATGTCTCACAGACATAATTGTGTAGCAGGAAATAAGGATTTTCCCATTCTGTCTCTGCAGAATCAGGATATCAACTTACCTGCATTTAAGATCTGGCCCATCTTTGGACTGTATACAGTCTGTTGAGAAAGCAAGGACATTTTTGTCCAATAGGGATTATCTCCTGATGGGAGATTTCTTTTTGATGCCCATTGTTTCTTCCAAGTCAAATGGGAGCTGTCAGGAACTAACTGTCTTAAAGTCAAACAATTCTTAAAATAATAATATCTTTAAATGCCATTTTCTGTATATCTCCTATGGTTTTGAAGAAAGACATCTATTGATTTATAAATCTATCTATCATTGAGCAAACAAAGTGTAAAATTCTATAAAAATTAATCTTATTTTTATCAATGTACAAAATTTTATACCAATGTATCAAAAGATAACCTTATTTTAAGAATAACAACAGTTTTAAATTTTAAACAGATTCAATAATATATCCTTATACCTTATCATTTTTATATTATATACATATATTCACCTTCTTTTTCTTTTTAAGTCCTTCCTTACATAAGAAAAGATAGAGAAAAGAAAAAGAAATAGAAAAGTCCTTGAGTCTAACTTCCTATACCTTGTTTAATAGGACCATTTAACAATTTTTAACCAATCCCCCCAAACAACATCTATAACATATCAAATGACCAAAAAAAAATCATCCACCCAACCTTTTGGGAATGGGGCGTTGCTCTCTTAAATTTGCTTTCTGCTGAATTGGGATGTAGAAAACCTGTTTGTGGGCCCAAATAAAATGGAAAAATGAAAAATGGAAAAGTTAATTGTAATATTTGCTGTCCAGTCTCTATGTGCTCAGCAATTTGAATGTACTGAACAGTTTGTAGCCCATTGAACTTTGGGTGGGAAAATTTAGGGCTTCATTGAAGTCCTGGCTGGAACAGTCTGTGAGCTGGACCATCTGGGCTTGTCTTCTTTGGTGTTTGGTCCCTTTGCTATGAAATTATATAATTTCTCACAATTAACATATCTCTCTAATTTGTTTTTGAGACAGGATTTCTCTGTATATCCTTGTTTTGGATTTACTTTGTAAAGGAGGCTGACCTTGGTGAAGGTCAGAGATCCACTCATCTTTGTCTTCCAAATGCTGGGATTAAAGGCATGTAGCATCACACCCAAAGATTAATTTATGTCCCTTAGGGCCTAATATCTCTCTTGAAACAGTTTTTCAGTGGGTGTCCCACATCTAAGGAGAATGGCTTGTGACCCTTTTTCTTTATATCTTTAAAAATCTCTTATATCTCAGCATTGTTAAACGACAAAAATATCCTTTTTACCTCGCGATATAGGAAAATCAAAGACATCTAAACAAAATTCAAGCAAAGAAACAACAACATTCCAAAAGCCTTGGTCTAACTGACATCCCATGTTGTAATTAAAGTTCTCTTTATTATTCTGAAATCTAGCTTTGACTGTATATCCTTGGTAGGCCTTTCCCAGATATTCTTGATAAGCACCTAGTTCTTAGGGACTTTTGTATCTGGTCAGGCCTTCTTCCTTCCCCCATTGTTATTGTCAGCAGCTTAGCATTCCATCTGTAAGCTCTCTCCCTTACAGATATCCTTAAGCCTATCCTAGTCAAATCTTTCTCAAAAAGTATACATAGAACCACAATTGTCAGTGTAAAAATCAGCTGGATATTAAGAGAAACAAACTCAATTGGAATCCAAACATATTGAGACATTATGAATTTCTCCATTTTAATTTAGGTGGTTAATTCCATTCTCAAGCTCTGTTTAGAAGGCTGTCAGTTATTTAGCATACAAAGAGAGCTAAGCTTCCACCTTTGCTGTAAGGCAGTAGCTTTTGTTAAAGGAGCTGCTCCTTTGAAATGTATTCGGTTTGGCTCTCTGCTCTTTGGCTAGGAAAGTACTTCTCACCCGGCCATATGTTGAAAAAAATATAGCTAATTAAACGATTTACTAGTATTTTATTATCTTTAATTGGTCAGCGATGATAATCCTTATTCCACCATTATAAATAAATACACACAGACACCATGTGGATCTTAACAAGCCAAGGCCTGGGGTGTGTAATCCTAGCCCATCTAATCTAGGTCATAATTCTATTACCCAAATATGACCCCACATATAAACATACATACCTTTGGACTATTATTTTCCATGCTAAGCCAATGTTCCAGGCCATGTGGAAGGATCTTCTTTAATCTACCTCATGGTGTGTCTTCCTTTTTTACCCCTGGCTTTCTTCCAGCCCTCTTCTCCAGTCTTTCTTCTTCCCAAGATAGTCTTTGCTTTGTGGTTTACAAGTTAAAAATAAAAAAACTTTTAAGAGTAGCGAGATTAAAGAATTATAGAAATTTTCTTTATTCACTTCACATATTTATGAACAATGTAAACTCTTTTTAAGATTTTTAGGATGTTTACAAAAAGCTTTCTGTTTTATTGTGTTTATAGATTGTTTTGTTATTTACAAATGTTTTACAGGAAATTAATTTTGTTGGAGATACTGTATCAAAGTAATTCAGTTTATTATAGCATGTTATTAACAGGTCTGTTTGTTTACTATATGGAAAGTGCAAATATATAAAAACCATCCATGAAAGTCATCAGATGGATAGAACTCTTGGAGTCCTTCTCAGAATTGATTTGGAAACCTAAGACTGGAGAATTGAGAGTTTGGCTCTTGGCTCAACAAAACAAAACACAACATAAATTTTTTTTTTCAAATTTCTCATCTGGATAAATTTGAAAAAATGGGAACACATGAAAAGTGGCATGAATATTTGCAAATATTGTGCAATAGCACAGACTTATATATCAAAGGAAGACAATTAAACTAAGTCTGTATTGTAATTTCAAACTTAATCACAACACAACCAATTTTTAATAAAAGACTTTCTTTTTTAAATATTTATTTATTACTTCAGGTTACAGCTCCACCAAAGTGTCCTCTTTCCACCCTTCTCAGTCCCACCCTCCCACCCTCTACCCCATATCCCTTCCATCCCACTCCTTTGAATTGTAGTGTCCCTACATAACAGTCCCCTGCCCCATTTCAGCAGTCATATGAGGGCCAAGAGCCTCCTCATACACTGGGGGCCTACAAGGCAACACCACTAGGGCATAGTGTCTCATTGACAAGAGAAAAAGTCTATGTTCCTGTTCCCTTTGGTGCATTGGCTGCTATATAGTTATCCTGTACTATATGGCTAAAATCCAACTATAAGTGAATAGATGCCGTGTGCATCCTTCTGAGTCTGGGTTAGCTCACTCAGGATGAGCTTCTCTAGTTTCATCCATTTGGCTGCAAATTGCATGATTTCCTTCTTTCTGATAGCTGAGTAGTATTGCATCATGTAGATGTGGGTGACAACTCCCATGGATAAAAATTTTAAAAGGAAATTATACTTAAAAATAATATTTCACTGGGTGTGTTGGCACATGTCTTTAATCCCAGAACTCAGGAGGAAGAGACAGGTGGATCTCTGTGTGTTGGAGGCCAGTCTGGTCTACATAGCAAGTGGAGGACAGCCAGGGCTCTGCTAAGCAGAGAAACTCTGTCTCAAACAAACAAACAAACAAACAAACAAAAAAGGAAACAAAATAATATTCCATTGTTATGTGGAAATTTTTCAAGGAAAATTAGACCAAATAGGTTAAGATGATTTTCAGATTATAAACATTTTCTGGGAAAGAATTCAAATCAATTCAAATAGGGAGCATAGAGAAGAACAAGCAAGGACCCAAGGACAGCTGGTAAAAAAACTAAATTGCAGGGTTAGGTTAATTGGTATGGGAGGGAAGGCTTCCTATCAGGTTTAAGCAGTGAGTGTGTATAAATAATGCTGAGAAAATTGAGTTAGAGAGTGTACACACAACATTTTGGAACCCTGATGATTGCATTTCTACTTAAAGCAGACATCTAGCTAAAGGAAATCATTTTACTATTTATTCACATTTGCAAGAGAGAAAGGACATCTAGAATTAAATCTGAAGGCAGGCTCAGGAGCCTGAACTGGTTGTCTGCAACTCTAATATAATAATGCTGCTTGCAGATCTTTTTAAAGCTGTTTCTACTTAGTTAACTTCTCACTTATGTCAAATAAAATGTAAACAGTTGAAGTACATAAACTCAAGTGTGGAAGATTGGAGAATGCAAGCATAATTAGTTTTCTAAAAATTTTGTATATAATCTTCATGGCAGTCAAAGCTGATTTTATAAATATTTCTGTTTATTTTTTTCATTTTCTCTTTGTATAAGGATATATATCGAATGCTGTCACATTTTAAACCTGATGTTTTTATCTTCAAAAAATTGAATGTTCTTGCCTAGACAAAACTATGTATCTAGGATTTGGTTTCCTGTTATTCTAAAAGGAAGGAGAAAGAAAGTAGGGCCCATTCCAATAATCGCATAGCATTTTTTCAAGTTCTTCAAATATACAAATAGCTACTTTCTATGAGTGTCTGAGAGGTTCAAAATCACCTCTGAACCTTGTAGTACACAAGTCAGGGCTTGTGGAACTTTATTTGTGGGACACAACTGGAACAATTTCTAGATTTCTTGAGGAGGAAAACTCACAGAGGAAAGGAAGTGGCATGCTCAAAACCATATTCAGAGAGAATCTTTTCTTCTTGTTCATCTCATGTTCAAATCAATAAGAGTAGATTTGGGACCACTGGTGGCCTGACTTGAGGACTGGTATGCATAGTACAGTCATCAGTCAAGGGCAAAGAATTATCACAATGCTTTTCCCAGCCTAGCCTTCTCAGCAGGGTCAAGATGTGGAATACTATGTTAGTGCAACTTCTCATGGGAGATATACCTAACAGAGAGGAGCACTACAGTCTGCACACATTTATAGATATTTTAATACACACACATACATAAGTGCATTATTATACATATATTATATATATATATATATATAATTTAGCACTCATAAAATGTCTTTTGAAAATTTATTCCTTTAAGGAGAGTTAAGGCCAAATATATGTCATGCTGAAAAATAGTAATAGACAATGACTTGACAATAATATATAAGTATTTTTAAATCTAAGATCACATTACAGTGCAACTTCTCGAATCTCTCTATGACTTTAAAATTGACACAAAATAAAGTGTATACTGCAAAATTTTCTTTTGAAAGGACTAATTCGCAAAGATGTCATATTTTAAAGGATTTGATAGTATTAGTATTAGTTTTAAAATGAATCTAATGATGAACCAGGTTTCATCAAGATTTCACCTGCTCAACCTATTGTTATTCAGATTTAATTCAACCAAAGAATGGATTAAAAAATCTGTGGTACATCTACAAATGGAATACTACTCAGCTATCAGAAAAAAATGAAATCATGCAATTTGCAGCCAAATGGATGGAACTAGAGAAGCTCATCCTGAGTGAGCTAACGCAGACTCAGAAGGACGCACATGACATCTATTCACTTATAGTTGGAGTTTAGGTATATAGTGCAAGATATTTATACTACAACAAACGCACCAAAGGGAACATGGATATAGACTTTTTCTTTTTCTCCCCGTCAATGAGACACTTTTCCCTAGTAGTACTGCCTTATAGGCCCCCAGTGTATGAGGAGGCTCTTGGCCCTCATATGACTGCTGAAATGGGGCAGGGGACTGTTATGTAGGGACACTCCACTACAGAGGAGTGGGATGGAAGGGATGGAGGTAGCGGGTGGGGGGGCGTTTCTGGGAGGGGTGGAAAGAGGACACTGTGATGGAGATGTAACCAGAAGTAATAAATAAATATTAAAAATATAAGTCATGCAAATTTCATGATAGGTTATTAAATACAAAGGGGTATTATGGTAATTCCATTATTTGCTATTTTCTGTGGTAGCTTTGTGTTCCTCCCAAATTTAAGTAGGAACTTCACACCAATTGTTGTCCTAAGAGATGCAGGGTGAGAGAAGAGGCCTGATGACATTTCTCTCATGATAGCGTCAATGCCTCACAAAAGAACTTGAGCAATTGGTTTGGGCTTTTTTGTTGTTTTTCTGCTCACTAAGGACACAGTGCTCAGGGATGTAATCTTGGAAGCAAAGACATGGTCTCCAGTAAACACCAAACCCACTGATGCTCTTTGATCCTTCAATTTCCAGTATCCAAATCAGGAAGAAAATACTGTTGTCTATTAATTACTCATTATCAAATACTTTTCCATAGAATTATAAGAAAAGTAAGAGATCATTCTATCAATATTCAGTTTTCATATTTTTCTTTTACTCAATTATTTAATATTTATTGGAGTTTGTTTTTAAGAGATACATATCTGCCATTTTATCCATCACATAAGGGTTTTAGAGCAGGCTGTCATATTCAAACATGTTAGTTTTCAACAAAGTGAGAAAGTGAAAAGTGAACTAGGTTCTGTGTATTAACTGTAGAATAGGGCCTCCTATTTATACTTAGACTTTCCACTGTTGCTCTTACTTTTATTTGAAATTACTTTCAAGGTTGGCATCATAGCATACACAGTTTAATCTTCTAAATGAGAAACTCCATATTTCATTAAATAAAATATGCTTGAATTTCTACCTGAATTACTGTGACTGTGGATGAATTTTGCTAGAATGTAAATTAAAGTCATTACAGTAATTTCTATGCAAATGTCTCAAAATTGACAATTTTTATTTTGCTTATAACTCATTGAACATTTAGTCATGCATACAGAAAGTGTGTTGATACTACAGCAAAAGTAAAATAGGACACGAATGGTAATTTCAAAAGTATAGTTAAAGTCCTTTAATCAAAATTATTAGGTGAGTATCTTGGTTAGGCAGTAACCCATTCTCAAATTCTGATCCGCAGTTAAAAGACGATTAGGTCTTTTATGCTTTGCCATTGGCTCCTTGGATATTTCCCTTATTATCATGTTAGATAATGTAGCTATTCATCATTGTTCATGAATGAAGAAAACCAAAGCAGATTGTGGATAATTAATGCAACACAAACTTATACAGCTAGAAACTATGTTCAAATTGAATTAGAGAGTTGTTGATTAACAAAATTAATAATAGCGATATTCTGACACCCGTTCTGTTACTTTAAGGACAAATTAAACTTATTCCCTTCATCCTTTATAGCAACTTATTTGGTGCAGATAATACATTGACTAGATGACAGGTCCATGTCACCACCACAGAAGCAGAAGTGTAGGTCAGGGAGATGAAATAAAACATAGACAAACAATGCTATAGGGAAACCAGAGATGTTTGTGACATAATGCCCTTGAAGATGAAGGAAGAAGGCCAAGAAAGGTGGACATTTGAGCTGCTAGAAGTTGAGAGAAATCATCTAGTCAAAAGCCAGCAAGGAAAGGAGAGCTTTAGCATACAACTAATGGCAAGGGACTAAATTTGGTCAACAGTGAGGGTAATCTTAGAGATTGGTTCACCTCTAGGGGTGTAAGAAAATTGCACCTCTGGTGACATGTTGATTTAGTCTACCAAAATCTTGATCTAGAAACAAGCTAATCAAAAAACATACCCAAACGTTTGATTTACAAAGATGTCATGTAACAAATTTGTGTTGCATTAAGCCTTTAAGGATGTGACAATCTTTGACAGCATTAGACAACTAATGAAAGGAGTGCAAATATGACTGAAGTATGGAGTTGAAGCTGATATTCATCATTATTATTGTTATTTAGAAAAAGGAGCCCTGTAAAATAGCATACCAACACCAAGTCTCCAGAGTGCAGAGTTTGTGAGATAGGAACGATGTTTAGATAAAAGACCACATGAATTGTAAAGTGATTTGGAAAATATTGAACATATATGAGCTAGGTTTGACTTTCTATTATTGTTCCTAAGACTTTTCATCCTAAATCGACTCTTTAAGTACAGTAATATTGGCATCATTTATAAATCAAAAATATTCTTAATCTGTATTTGTGAGAAAACTAATGACAAGAATGATAATTTGGAATTTCTATTGATTGGTGAAGTGAACAAAATGTTTTTCTTAAATTCATAGAGTTCTGCCCCAACCAGAGCTAGAACTCTTTTCAGTGCTATATTGTCAATGAATACTCAGACATAGCTCAAAAAGTAAGCTAACAAGGTGTACTCAGTTTTTGTCTAGAAAGACTGCCCATTATGGAAACTATGAATTTATTTTAAACAATGTAAGCATTTATTTTTGTTTGTCTTTATATGATCATGAATGTTTGAAGAGGTGTAGTTTAGAAATTAAAGTTCATCTCATGGGAGGGAGCTCATTCTCTACACTGCCTGGAGAACCAGAAATTAGAGACTGGATTGTTCAGAGACCCATGGTAGAACTGAACATGACTGGCCAAATAATAAATAAATATATAAACAAATAAATAAATAAATATCAAGACCTATGGTAGAACTAGACTGTCCAAATAATTAATAAATAAATATCAATGAAATGATTCATTGCTCAGAAACCTAGTGTAGAACCAAACACTTTTGCTTAAGTAATAAATAAATAAATATCAATGAAGTGATTTCTAATGATATTCTGCTATACTCATATATGGGTGCTGTGTACAGCTGTCATCAGAGAAGTGTCCTCCAGGAGCAGATGGGACTCAGGGCAGAGACTCCCAGCCATAAAATATGAAGAGAGAGAGTTTCTGTGAGGTCCCACCCCTTGGAGGTTGGGAAAAATCTTGAAGGAAGGGGAGGAAAGACTGTAGGATTCAGAGAGAATAGAGGACATCAGAAGAACATAACCCACAGAAATAATTAAGCAAGGCTCATATGGGCTCACAGAGACTGAAACGGCAATCACAGAGTCTTCTGTGGGTCTCTACCAGGTTCTCTCTGTATATGTTATGGCTGTTAGCTTGATGTTTTTGTGGGGCTCCTAGCAGAGGGAAGGGTATATTACTAACTCTTTTGTCTGCTCTTGAAACTCTTTTTCTCCTATTGGGTTGCCTTGTTCATCCTCAATATGAGGGATGTCTCCGTGTCTTATTATATCTTGTTTTTTCCCTGGTTGGTTGTTGACTCTTAGAAGGCTGCTCTTTTTTGAAGAGAAAATGAAGTGGAAGTGGATATGGGGGAGAGGGCAGGTAGCAGGGGTGCTAGAGGAGTGGAGGGAGCAGAAATTGTTCTTTGGTTATATTGTTTGAGTGAAGAAACTATTTTCAATTAAAAAATTATAATAAAAATTGCAACCAAGAGGTAACAGATGGATTGAATTATTGGCAAATGGATATTTGTTTTAGTCAATTATCATAAGAAGGTAAAATTTTGTAAGACTTACTGTTGTTTTTTAATAGGACCAATTTGAGACATTTGAAATACTGAAGGAAGCCAAATTAGAATACCTCCATTGTGAAATTTAAGAAGCTGGAAAGCAGAAAGAGTCATGGTGTGTGAACTTGATATTCCAATGTTCCTTTAGCTGGAGGTAGGAAAAGTTGTAAGGTAGCTTTGTTCTTACTGTATTTGACCCATTATCTGAGGTTACAAATCAAGCACAGAAACACTGCAAAATTCAATCACAGCCTATTGAAGAACTAGAACACTATATACTCATTAATATGTGTGGCACGCTATACACACAGCTGCTTAGCAGTATGTCTGACAGTGGCTTGTGTCTGGTAGTAAATTAAAGAATCATTCTCATGGAATGTTCTAAAAACACTCAACAAAATATTTTGGAAGTTGAGGTTGTGGCCACATTTGTTCCTTGGCCCTTAGATAGTTGGTGAAGATTCAAAAGTTTGTTCAGGAGCAAGGGCACTCTCAGGCCAAGTTATGCTAAAGGCACAAATGGAGCAGTGACAGTGTCAGCAGGAAACAGAACAGTGCATCTGGCAAGTGAGCTGGCAGTGTTTTTGAGGACAACTGTAATAACCTATACAACTATGGAAGATTTACTTCAGAATCCTTCATAATAGAAAAGCATCAATAACCATGGCTGGGCTCTGGAGTGTATGTTTCTATGGTCTCTGAGGTAGTGAGACTGTCAAAGCAGAGGCCATGTTCTTAGTACTCTACCTTTTTTAATTCCTGAAGATGCTAAACTCAGGAAGCACAATTTGTGGAAGTTGAAGATAGCAATTTTAGTTTACATGAAAATGTGGATTTTAGTAAATTAAAATTTATTCCCATTTGTGAGATTTAATGGCAATCCATTATGAAATCTATTTCTTTTTTGTTTTGTTTTGTTTTTAAATATTTATTTATTACTTCAGGTTACATCTCCATCACAGACCTCATAAAAATAGCAACACACTTCTTTAAGAACTTGAAGGAATAAATCTCAACTTCATATGGAAAAAAATCAGAATAGCTAAATCAATCCTGTACAATAAAACAACATCTGGAGGTATCACTATCCCTATTCAAACTATACTACACAGAGCAATAGTAATAAAAACAGCATGGTACTGGTATAGAAACAGACAAGTTGATCAATGGAATTGAATTGAAGACCCAGAAATGAACCCGAACACCTACAGTCACTTAATTTTTGACAAAGAAGCCAAAACCATACATGGAAAAATGACAGCACCTTCAACAAATATGCTGGTCTATCTGGATGTCAACATGTAAAAGAACGCAAATAGACTCATATTTATCACCTTGCATAAAATTTAAGTCCAACTAGATCAAAGACCTTAATAAAGCCTGGCACACTAAATCTACTAGAAGAGAAAGTGGGGAAAAGCCTCAAACTCACTGGCACAGGTGACAACTTCCTGAACAGAACACCAATAGCACAGGCCCTAAGACCAACAATCAATAAACGTGACCTCATGAAACTGAAAAGCTTCTGTAAGGCAAAAGACACTGTTATTAGAACAAAATGGCATCCTACAGATTGGGAAAATATCTTCACCAACCCCACATCTGACAGAGGGTTAATACCAAAAATTTATAAAGAACTCAAGAAATTAAACACCGACAAACCAAGTAACCCAATAAAAAAAATAGGGTACAAAGCTAAAAAGAGAATTCACAAAAGAGGAATCTAGAATGGCTGAGAGTCATTTAAAGAAATGTTCAACATCCTCAATTGTCAGAGAAATGCAACTCAAGATGACTCTGAGATTCACTCCTGTCAGAATAGGTAAGATAAAAAACTGAAAAGATAGCATATGCTGGTGAGGTTGAAGAGAAAGGAGAACATTCCCACATTGCTGGTGGGAGTGCAAGCTTGTACAACCACTATGGAAATCAATCTGGTGATATCTTAGAAAAGCTTGAATAGCTCAAGACCCAGCCATACCACTCCTGGGCGTATATACAAACGATTCCTCACCAATCCACAAAGACATCTCCTCAACTATGTTCTTAGCAGCTTTATTTGTAATAGCTAGAAACTAGTAACAACCCAGATGTCCTTCAACCAAAGAATTAATAAAGAAAACTGTGGTACATTTACACAATGGAATTCTACTCAGCTATTAGAAACAAGGAAATCATGCAATTTGCAGCCAAATGGATGGAACTAGAGAAGCTCATCCTGAGTGAGCTAACCCAGACCCAGAAGGTTGCACATGGCATCTATTTACTTATAGTTGGATTTTAGCCATATAATATAGGATAACCATTCTACAATCAATAGACCCAAAAGAACAGGAACATGGATGTGGTTACCTGTCAGTGGGACAATCCTCCCTAGTGGAACTGCCATGTATGCTTCCTGTGAAAGAGGAAGCTCTTAGACCTCATGTGACTAATGAACTGATACACGGTGGCACACTACACAGGAGGGATGGGATGGGTGGGAGAGGGGGTCGAGTGTGGGAGAGTGGGACTGGGAGGGTGTGGAGGGAGGGGCAGTAATGGAAATGTAACTTGAAGTAATACATGAAGAAGAAAAAAATGTAGACACAATAAAAAATGTGAAAATGTCTGGTGAGTGTGTTTATGAGGTATATATAAACCAAACCTAATTGATGTTTAGTTTTGTATTCCTACCCAAGATATCTCATTTTGTTTTTTTTGTTTTTTTTTTTTTTTTTTTTTGGTTTTTCGAGACAGGGTTTCTCTGTGTAGCCCTGGCTGTCCTGGACTCAATTTGTAGACCAGGCTGGCCTCGAACTCGCAAAGATCCGCCTGCCTCTGCCTCCCAAGTGCTGGGATTAAAGGCGTGCGCCACCACTGCCCGGATATCTTATTTTGTATATGGAAATATTTTAAGTAAATTTAAACTCTTAAATCAAAAGCATTTCTGACCACAGATATTTCAGATAAAGGATGGTTACATTTAATGTCATGCATTATTGTTATCTGAAGTCACCAAGCTGCATATTAGGCCTCCAGAGCTGACTTATAAATGAAAGTTTGTGGCCTTTCATGAACCTCTCCCAACTTCCTTCACACTTCCCAGTGGTCAATAATTGCCTTTACCAGCTCTTTGTAAGAGGTCAGCTTTTCTAGATTCATATATGTCAGTAAGATCAGGTAGTATTTATTTTTATGTACCTGCTTTTTTTACGTAGCATAATTTCCTGCAGTTTTACCTCTGATTTATATGATGTTATATACATGTATTAATCATGGTTCTTTTTTTTAACATTTTATAATATTTTACAAATCAAGTTTTTTTTTTATAAATACTTTTTTTCTTCAAGTTACATCTCAGTCACAAACCCCTCCCTATTCCCCCTTCCTATCCCACCCTTCCACCCTCTTCCCCCCAGAAGTTTCCTCTTTCAGTCCAACAGATGGTTCCTTCTCTTATAACAGTAAGTATTATACAAAACAACAGATATAAATATGCCACATTTATGAGAGTTAAATGGCCCAGTATACCTTCCCAATGTCCAGTTTATACATATTTGGCCCCTGACTTTAACATTCTACTATCTAACCATCTCCATGAGTTTAAAGGTCTATATCTGACTCAACATTCATACTAACTTGCAACACACTTTGTTAGCTACTATGACAGTCTATCACAGATATTCTCTAAACTACCCAGTAATCAAGTTGCTAAGAGACAAGCAACACTTGCTTATCTAAATACAAGAGATGGATAGGGCATCTTCAAACACCCCAAGAGATCTGCAGAATATGGCATTCAAAGATGTTATCTTAAATTAAGATTTTCTTTTCTTTTTTTTTTTGATATCGAGACATATCAGCACCTGACAGCACCCCCTATTCTACTCCAAGTAGAAGATAAGCATCGAAGAACCTCCACTGTAAGATGGTTGAATTAGTGGCAAGCCTATCTCTTGGCATGAAAAAAACCCTTGCACCAACTGCAGACAGACTGCTGTCCAAAAAGGACAAAACTTGATAGCAGGGAAGTCAACAGCCTAACTCTGCCAAGACAGGGTAGGTAAGTCCTTCTTAATCATGGTTCTTTAAAGGAAAAGAAGTGTAACACACACACACACACACACAAACACACACACACAAACACACACACACACACACACCCAGGTTTATTGGAATAGTTTACATGATGTGCTCCAGTTAGTCCAATAACCACTATCTACCAACTGAAGGTCCAAGAATGAGTAAGTGTTCAATTCAGGAAGCTAAATGTCTCACCTGGTCTTTAGTGTATGCTAGAATCTTGAAGAAGTAGGATCTAATGCCTATGAAAGTATAGAATTCTTGTGGGATAGAAAGCAAGCAGGACAAGAGATAACAAGCTTCCTTATTCCATGTCCTTCATATAAGCTGCCAGCCGAAGGTATAGTCCAGATTAGAGGTATGTCTTCCAACCTCAAAGATACAGATCAGAAAGGGATCACCCTGCTTTAAATTATATAACTAGGCAAAAATCCCTCACAGGTGTGCCCAGAAATTAGGGGGGTTTTAGTTAATTCTGAATCTAGTAAATGCTACATTGAATGCAAAAAAAGCAGGCACAACTTTAGATAGTTCTGTATTTCCTACATGCATGAAGCTACATGTTGTTTTTAAACACTTGCTGTGATTTGATGCCATAGCCATGCATATGCCAGACAAGTGCTGTAAGACTGAAGTAAATCCACAACCCATTTGTAATTTCTCAAGGAACTTCTGTGGTGTGCCAGTTTAGATTCCCCACTACTGTGCTGTGTTTTTTTTTCTTGAAAATATTCGCTATGCCTTGACTTTTTGTCAGTCTTCCAAACAGCAATATGGTGATATGACATTGTGGATGAATTTAAAACTTTTAAAATCATTGAGAACTTTCTTTCTGTATCTATCTATCTATCTATCTATCTGTCTGTCTGTCTGTCTGTCTGTCTGTCTGTCTGTCTGTCTATCTATCTATCATCTAACTCTATGAGTTGGCACCTCGATCATGTATATTCACTGTTATGCAAACAAAAGTGAAAATTACTTTCCTCCAATCCAGTCAAGGTGCTGGGTTTCAGTGAGTTCAGTGATTGAATGAAGTCTCTCATTTATTGTGACAGGTCCATAGAGTCAAACAGAATTCTCCTGAGACAGCTTTATTACTTCCCAGTTCTATTACTTTGAACTAATCCTTCCTCAATCCTGAGAATTCACTGTTTGAAATGAAGAAAAAGTGTTTTTCCCAGAAATATTGCTGAAATTGTGAGCTAAAAAAATTGAAACATTAATTGTGTTTCCTTTGAAAATGAAACACTTGATTGGTTATTCAATATTCTTTACACCCGAACACAGCAGGCAACTACTTCTGAACCACAAAAATTCTGTTATAGTCTTTCTCAGAGAGTTTTTCAAAAGTGTCTTCTTCACTATTGTGAAAGTCTACTGAAAGAACAAAAACCCCAGTTTCTCATCCTTAGCTAGTCCAAGTTCTTACCCACCCCCATCTGCTGTAACAAGCTCATAAAAGTAAAAGAACAAAGAAAGTATGAGAACCTTGCTTTCCCTCCCTAAGAGGCCTTGAGTGACCATCTGGACAAAGCTATAGATAATGAAAGGGTCTCAAAAGGACTTATTTGTTAACTGGGAGTTTCCTTTGCCTCCTGAGGACAAGGTTACCAGAGGTTTCTCAGAGCTCATCTTACAAGGCCAAATGTGATTCTGTATGTTACGCGCACCTCCCTAACTGTCTTACCCTCTCTTGCCTAGCCCATAAGAGACTAAAACTTTCCAGGTTTGGGGCCATTCACAGACTCCCTGCATGGAGTCATTTGATGGATCTTACCTTGGCTCTGGCTCGAGCATCCAATTAAAGATCCATTTGCTTTTGCATTGAGTTGTACTCTTCCTGGCTTGCCTTATGATTTTGTGAACTGGGCATTACACTACCATTTCATTCCTGAAGATATGTGGAAATACACTTCTCATTCATAACACAAATGAATTAGGTTTTGATCAGCTTGAGTGTACACAGGACTGTTCATTAACAAATAAAGTGGACATAGATAACTTGAAGTTCATTTAAGTGTGGGTGAAGAATTCCATTTGATTAAAAGAAAAATTCTCTTCTTGTTTACTGGGCAGACATTAGAGAAATACTTCACCTGTAAATGTGTTGACAGTTTTCAGATGAAACCCCTTGTTCTTGTCTCTGTGAGGAAGGGACAGCAAATATCAAATGGAATAGCTGAAGGTTTGGTGTTACACCCTGTGAGTAAAATATGAACATCTTTTGTGTGTTTTGTTGTGACTTGTTTGATTCCATTTTGAATATAAGAATATTCAGTTATAATTTACTACTTCTATTTGGATCAATATTTTGTCAAATTGTTTCTCTAAAGAATCTGCAAAAGGATACAACATGAAGGAAATAATACCTGCATCTCTGTTCCAAGTGACCATTATGACATTAGTGTTTTTAAAGAGGTCTGGAACTTGGTAAGCTTAATTCTGTCTCCAGAATATGAAAACTGACATTCTGATATCTAATCTGTTAAACATCACAATTCAAAAAGGTTTTAAGCTGGATGAAAACCAATCCCCACTCACTAGGATGGACACACAACACACACAACACCACAATACACACAGCAAGAGAGAAACAAGAAGAGTCAGAGAGACAGAGACAGAGACATGGCACAGACACACATGCAGAAAAACAGAGATAGAGACACAGAGAGAGAAAGGTAGTGTTACTCGTCATTGTAAAGTGTTTCAGATGCTGAACAAGAACACGTTTCTATATTTTACTAAAACTATGGCTTCAACAACCAGAGAACATTTTGTGATGATTACTACTTGAACTAAAACTGTACATGTTTTTCTTGTATTATTTTTCAAAAATGTACAAAGGAAAGGAAATGAATGAATAATGCACTGTTGCAAAAAAATGTATCCAGTAAACTCAAATGTTCAAAAAGATTTTGAGGACCTGATAATTATACGACACTAATATGTAGTAACATTAATTCAATTGATTTAGTAAAAATACCTACTAACCTATTGTGTCGCTATTTTGATTCTTAGAGAACCACTCACACACAAACATATTTATGAGTCTTGTTTGAATTTGATTCATTCCTGGTAGTGTGGAAGGAATTGAGAACCTCTCTCTTAAAGCTACATGTGATGATTAATCCTGATTGACAACTTAGTGGGATTTAGAACCATGGAAACAAATCTTTCGGCAGGTCTGTGAAGAATTTTCTAGATTAGGTTTCTTGAGTTAAGAAGAGCTGCCTTACATACAACCATTCTATAGGCTGGAATAAAAGGGAAAAGACTCATGAGCAAAAGCATTCATCTCTCTCTGCTTCCAGGTTGACCAAACAATGTGACCACCCACCACTCTCTACCATGGAAAGATTAATTAGCTACTTATCTTCATTACAAACTTGAATACATAAAAGCTTAATTTGGAAACTAGGTTAGAAATTGCATTGATGAAAAGAATATGAGAGATAGTACAAAGCTTTTATTAAGAAGCCCAAATGATTCTATGACTTTATTTATTTTTAATGGAACCATTTTGGAAGCATTCTATTCAAAAATATACTATTCAAACATGAAGAAATTTGCAATGATGTGTGTGCCACTTGTCTTTGGCATGAAAATTCAGCAGTGAGTCTTTTATATCAACCAACATCCAGAGAAACCAATTTTAATAGCTGTACTATTTTCTAAAATGGGGAGGGAGCCTATTGTTTCCCCATCCATAAGCAGAGATCAATATTAGAGCTCAACTCTTGGTCAGTGCTTCTGGAGGAACCTTCATTTTAATTTCACCATGCACAATTTGACAATCTACAATGGTACAAAACCTTATTATTTTTCAGTTTAAAAAACTGAGGTCTAGAAACCTGCAGCAGTTCATGGAGGGCTGTCTCCTAAGCACTGGTAGAATAAAAGAATTCCTCTATCTGTGTTGTTGACTTTGTCTATTTTAAATCATATCAAGTTGTTTATATAGGTGTCAAAATAGCCTTATCAACCTGCATATTTTATATTTTGGATGAATGGCAAACTGTGTTGTGCCAGTTAGAATAAATGGGGAATAGTCTATAATTTCAGTATAAAAATCACAGGGGATGGTATCTGTGGGACCAAATAAAGTGTTTAAAATGATTTCTAAAGAGAGAGAGAGAAAGAGAGAGAGAGATAGCAATGTCAGAGGTCTCAGTCGATAAGAACCCTTTTTAAATTTTACATTTTAAAGTAATCTCTATGGCCATTGGGTTGAAATTCCCATGATACTATAGTATAAGAGTAGATCAGAATGCTATTTTAACATCTAGTAAGTACTCAAGATGAGAGGTGGGGTGTTATGCTTGTGATTCAGAATGTACTCTGAAGACTGTAATAGCAAGTTTCCTTGTGGATTGGGAAATAAAAGAAAGTAGAGAATGAAAAAAGGAATGTAAAGCTGAATTATAGTTCATTGAATGTATAAACCACACTATCCATTTATCTGTTAAAGGATATTAATGCTGACTCTCATAAATACAATCACAAAAACTGAAAAATGTAGTCTGAAAGAGGGATAGAGTGCAAGAGATGGAATTGTGTTTATGGGACTAAGGATTCATTTATATAAGATAATTATATTTTGGGGATTGACTCTACAAAATTATTGCTATTAAACAAAATAAATCCTTTTTTAAAATTATTAAAATTTTATTAAATTTTAAATTGTAGTTAAACTGCTAAGTTTGTGAAAGTTAAAAATAAAATAAAAATATGATGCTATTTAAAACTTTCTTTATTGTACTTTCCGATTCTACAACCTTATACTTTATAAATCTTTATCAGTATCTTCTTCTTAGTCTATTTTTTAAATTAATTTATTTATAACTTCTGATTACATCTTCATCACAGTGTCCTCTTTACACCCCTCCTAGTCCCACCCTCTCAAGCTCTAACTCCTATCCCTTCCGTCAAACTCCTCTGGAGTGGAGTGTCCCTATTTAGCAGTCACACTCCCCACTTCAGCAGTCATATGAGGGCCAAGAGCCTCCTCATACACTGGGGGCCTACAAGGCATCACCACTAGGGAAAAGTGTCTCATTGACAGGAAAAAAGTCTATGTTCATGCTCCCTTTGGTGCATTGGTTGTAGTATAGTTATCCTGTACTATATGGCTAAAATCCAACTATAAGTAAATAGATGTCATGAGCATCCTTCTGAGTCTGGGTTAGCTCACTCAGGATGAGCTTCTCTAGTTCCATTCATTTGGCTGCAAATTGTATGATTTCATTCTTTCTGATAGCTGAGCAGTATTTCATTGTGTAGATGTACCAGAGTTTTTTAATCCATTATTCAGTTGAGGGACATAATAAAAATGGTCATCCTACCAAAAGCAATATACAGATTCAATGCAATTCCTATCAAAATACCAGCACAATTCTTTAAAGACCTGGAAAAAGCAATTCTCTATTTCATATGGAACAACAAAAACCCAGAATAGCTAAATCAATCCTGTACAATAAAAAAACATCTGGAGGTATCACCATCCCAGATTTCAAGCTGTACTACAAAGCAATAGTAATAAAAACAGGATGGTACTGGTATAGAAACAGACCAGTGGATCTATGGAATCGAGTTGAAGACCCAGAAATGAACCCACACACCTATGGTCACTTAATTTTTGACAAAGAAGACAAAACCGTTCAATGGAAAAAGGACACCACCTTCAACAAATGGTGCTGGTCCAACTGGATGTCCACATGTAAAAGGATGAAATTAGACCCATACTTATCACCTTGTATAAAACTTAAGTCCAAGTGGATCAAAGACCTTAACATAAGGCTGGTCACACTAAATCTATTAGAAGAGAAAGTGGGAAAAACCCTCGAACTCATTGAAACAGTTGACAATTTCCTGAACAGAACACCAACAGCTCAGGACCTAAGACCAACAATCAATAAATGGGACCTCATGAAACTGAAAAAGCTTCTGTAAGGCAAAAGACACTGTCATTCGAACAAAACAGCAGCCTACACATTGGGAAAAAATCTTCAAAAACCCCACATCTGACAGAGGACTAATATCCAAAATTTATAAAGAACTCAAGAAATTAACTGCCAAGAAACCAAATACTCCAAACAAAAAATTGGGAACAGAGCCTAGTTTCTTTAAAAAAAAAAAAAAAAAAAAAAAAAAAACTTTTAAAGTGTGTTTTATGGATGATATATATTGTATATTTTTTTTGGGTTTTTTGAGACAGGGTTTCTCTGTGTAGCCCTCCTGGCTGTCCTGGACTCGCTTTGTAGACCAGGCTGGCCTCGAACTCACAGAGATCCGTCTGCCTCTGCCTCCCGAGTGCTGGGATTAAAGGCGTGCGCCACTACGCCCGGCAACTATTGTGGATTTTTTTATGGTTACTTTTTATTTCAAGTTACATCACAGTCCCCTCCCTCCACTCCTCTTAGTCCCACACTTTACCCTGTTCTCCCACTCCCACCTATCCTACTCCTCCAGTGTGGGGTGCCTCCACATATCAACCCCTATGAGTTCACTGGACACATTAGGGGTAAGTTGATTTTTATAGGTATTTTTGTTGCAATATCAGAAAGCTGTCTAGCATAAACATATACTTATCATGTTAATTGTGGTTATGTATTCATAGGTATTTGTATATGTCCAAAATCAACATATTATACAAGAAATTTGTGTAGTTATTATATGTATCAAATGTGCCACAGTAAAAATTTTAAAATGATGCACTAAAAAACATTCCAAGGACTTTACAAAATGAACACACTAAAAATTAGAAAAAAAAATATTGAGGTGGGAGTTAGTAAGAAGAAAGCAAGAAAGAAAAAAAAGGGTTAACAACCGAAGATAAGTTAACTCAGATGCTTCAATGTGGCTTTTACGAGAATAAATGAAGAAGGCAGATGAATATGACTCCTGAATTCAAGGGGTACACAAGGTCGAGAAAGAAAGCTGTGAGTCATCTGTATAAAGTTACTATAAACAATGAGGCAGTATAAGGTCACCTCAGGATAGAGGATAGAGCATGGAGATGAAAAAAATAAGTCCAAGGATAGCCTCTTGTTCAACCCTTAGAGTTCAGGAAGAAAATAAGCCTTAGGCAAAGGGGAAGGTGGAGGAGGAGGAAGGAGTGTGATAGGAGTGAGTAAAGAATGTGGTGTTTCACAAACCAAACCACAATATTTCTAGAAGAAGCGAGTTATCAGCTACATTAAATGTTGATAAGTCAGTAGAATTATATATGACTAGTTATTGGCCATATTGATTTCTTCTTGAAGAGATCACCATTAACCTTGAGAAGAATGGATTTACTGATCAAACTGCATTAAAACAGATTGAAAGAATTTTACAAAAGACAGCCTATAAGGTATTGTGATGGAATCAATAAATGGGTGTTAGCTGAATAGGAACAAGGCATAAGGATTTTTATTAAATACAGAATTATGAGAGATGTTTGGATGATATAAATGATTTAGAAAAGTATAGTCATGCTGAATAAGAATGAGACAGAAAACAACAAAGGAATAATTCTTTATGTCAACATTGGTTATTGAATCCATAATAAAAAAACCAAAAACATGAAGGAAAGAGAGTGAATGAAGTATATAAGGAATTTTTTTAAAAACCTGTGCAATTATTAGTTTATTAGTATAATCCAGGACTTATGTTCAAAATTCCTCCTCCAATTACATAAACAATTGCAAATGTAAAGAACCCAGGTCAAAATTATATAACAGTACTCCATCACAAAAGCGCGTAAATTTACAAGAATGCTACTTTAAAACACTGGCACTGTAAGAGAACGATCATCTCAGAAAACGACAAAACTGCCAAATTGTCTCCCAAACTAAGCAGACTAAAACATGATTAATGAATGAGTTTGGGTTTTATAACGAAAAACCAAATGGATTGGACAATTGGAACTAATATGCAAAGTTTATCGTCTTTCCTTGCATCTGATTATTAAGGGACAAATTACAATATAGGAAAACTCTTGATTTAAATGTGGCATAATTTTAAGAAAATCTGGCTCGACTAATTGAAAATACTTTGAAACAGCCATGTTTCCTGAGCAATCTTCATCTAGATAGCTGGGCAAAGGCATTAGAGCCAGCGTTCTTGTCACAGTCTTTGCTTCAAATTAAGGTCAGCAGAAGTTTAGTATGGCAGGCTTGTATTTAAAGCTCACACTTTTGGGGAGCTTAAAATCATACATTCTCAGGTCTTCTTTAGTAGCGGAACTGAAAAATGTAACTGCCATTACACGGTAATGGAAGTTAAGAGTCCTCATGTAAGGATTAGAATATGCTTCTCCACTAGTCCATCAAGGACAGACTTTCCGATTCTCATTCTAATAGTGCCAGGGAGTGACAGAATTGATCACTGTCTGCTCTGCCAAGTGGGCTATGTAGTTGTCTTATCCAACTGATCGCGATTTTGGAGTTTCAACTATGGATGAAAATGTTACCCCATCACAATACGCAGGGTGTGTAGACAAAAGCCTTTACAGCTAACTATATGAAAAGATAAAGACTGCAATAATCCATGTGACCCAAAACGGACAAAAGCGAAAGACTAGCTTCCCTCGAGAAGAAAATTTTCAGAACTATGAAAAGGACAAAAAAAGACTACAAAGAAAGAAAGGAAAGGACAATACTAATTAAAAATTGTATTTACTTAGAAGCATTCAGAATGTCAACAAAACAGCCGCAATTTTTTTCTTTGCAATTACAGAGTAGTAGTCAGTTAACAGAACAACAATTATCTTCATATAAGCTGCAGAGACAACTGAAGATGAAACAAAACAAAGAAAAAACCGAAAGCCAAAAAAATAAAAACAAAACAAAACAAGACAAAACCCAGAAAAACCTACCGTCCCCATATATAACTAATTTATGCTGTGCACCAATGAGAACCTGCTTTAAATTTCCACGCCAATTTACAACCCCCAGACTGTACCAGGCAAGATCAGTGGCTATTAAAAATACCACCAGGACACGGCTATCTAAAGACACATTCGGTAGTGTATTAACTATACAAAAAAGACACTGCACAGTTTAAAAACAAATCTTACACAGACTTACATTTCAATTTTTTTTTCTTTAAAAGGAGTGAGTTGTGTGTGTTGTTGGGGGGTTAAATGCTTTATAGACAAGAAAAACTGTGCTAGAACCAACTTACTCATCATCATCTTCTTCCTCATCCTCTTTGCCCTCCTTCCATCTTCTTTTCTTGCCTTTTTCAGCCTTGACCACCCCCTTTTTTGCTGCATGGGGTTTTCTTTTACTCTGTAGGCTGCAATATCCTTTCCGTATTTCTCCTTCAGCTTGGCAGCCTTCCTCTCACAGGGCTGTTTGTCATCTGCGGCCATGTTGTTCCACATCTCTCCTAGTTTCTTTGCGCCATCACCAATGAATAAGCTAGGATGCTCTCCTTTGACTTTTGGGTGGCACTCAGAACAGAACAAGGAGAAGGCCAAAAGAGGCCTCTTGGGTGCATTGGGGTCCTCGGACTTCGTTTTGGTCTCCCCTTTGGGGGGATGTAGGTTTTCATTTCTCTTCCATAACGAGCCTTGTCAGCCTTTGCCATGTCTTCAAATTTCCCCCTTTCTTTAGCAGACATGGTCTTCCACCTCTCTGAGCACATCTTGGAGAATTCTGAGAAGTTGACCGAAGCATCGGGTGCTTCTTTTTGTGCTCCTCCCGGCAGGTTTTCACAAAGAACACATATGAAGAGACTTTGCCTCTCGGCTTCTTAGGATCTCTTTTCCCCATGGTTAGTTGATTCTTGTTCGCGCTTGCGCGCACACATGCTTGTCTCTATGGAGCTCAGTGTACTGCAACGGCTGTGAGAGCGGTAGCCAGACACAGCCTCAAGTACATGAGGACTTTTTAAAGGAATGGGTTAAACAAATAGATTTGGGATCTAAACTCACTAAAGAAAAAAAATAGAAAGGAACAAAGAAGGTTAACCAATTAGATGTCTCTGAAAAAAGAATGAAATATTAGGCCATTGGAAGAAAACTACAACTGTAGAAGTTTTCTATAATATGTACATGGTCATGTATAATAAAACAGTTTAAATGGAATTAAACACTAACAGAGAAAAAATTCATCTAGTGGAGACCACAGGCTACCAAATAAAATTCCAGGAACAGTTTGCCATTTTTTTGAAGTTGTTGATCACTGAGCTCCTACGGACTTTGTATTAAAGGCTATTACCAATGTTGGTTATTCTCCATAACTTGATGGTAAGAGCATATTGCAGAAGACAAAACAGCATACATTCCAGTCATAAAACATGGAGAAATGAACTTGTTTTCACCTGGAAACTTCATCTCTTCTGGCTAGCTTCCATAGTTCTAGAACATTCTATACACACTACTGGAGAAACGAAGTTATGTTTACTCTTAAAAAGCTGTGAATCCTGTGAACGAAATAACAACTGTCCTGGAAAGATGTGCTATCGTGGCACCAATGTCATGGAAATAAACAGCCATTTTATTATTGGATTTAACATCTAAGTTACAAGTTGAATATCATATTTAACACCATTATCAGTGTTAAGTATGGCTAGAAAGAACATAAACACCAAAGGAACTTCTAAATGCGTAATATGAAATCACCTCCCGGTGACTTATTGTTGTAGCCATAGATTTGTCATTCTCACAACCTTTATTAGAGAAACAACTTCTTCTTCTCCTTCTTCTTTGTCTTCTTCTTTATCTTCGTCTTCTCCTCCTCCTCCTCCTCCTCCTCCTCTTCTTCTTCTTCTTCTTCCTCTTCTTCTTCTTCTTCTTCTTCTTCTTCTTCTTCTTCTTCTTCTTCTTC